>CM060912.1:661388698-661783698 GCA_030737875.1 Allium sativum | reverse complement strand
ATGAGTGGAGAAGAAGAATTTTAGTTCCAATCTTCAAGAATAAAGGAGATATTCAAAGTTGCACAAACTATAGAGGAATTAAGCTTATGAGTCATACAATGAAGCTTTGGGAGAGAGTCTGTGAGCAACGTTTGAGGAGAGTGACAATTGTCTCTAGGAATCAATTTGGTTTTATGCCTGGAAGGTCAACCACTGAGGCGATTTGCTTGATTAGGCAACTTATGGAGATATACAAGGAGGAAAAGAAAGATCTCCACATGGTTTTTATTGACTTGAAGAAAGCTTATGACAGAATGCCGAGGAGGGCTATGTGGTGGGCGCTAGAAAGGAAGAGTGTGCCATTAAAGTATATTACCCTTACCAAGGATATATACGAGGGGGTTGTGACTAGTGTCAGGGCATGCGATGGTGAGACCAAAAACTTTCCAATTAACATAGGGTTACATCAAGGTTCGGCTTTAAGCCCCTATATTTTTGCATTAGTGATGGACGAGATCACAAAAGATATACAAAGGGAAATTCCTTGGTGTATGCTCTTTTTCGATGATGTTGTAATGATTGATGAAAGTAGAATAGGGGTTAATCGACAATTAGAGTTGGGAGGGAGACCTTAGAATCACAGGGTTTCAGGCTTAACAGAACTAAAATAGAGTATATGAAGTGTGAGTTTAGCGGTGTCAGCTCAGATGACGGAGAGGTCACCCTGGCCGGTAGATTAGTACCCAAGAAGGAATCGTTTCGATACTTAGGATCCGTGTTGCAGTTTGGTGGGGAGATTGATAAAGATGTTAGTTTTAGAATTCAAGCAGGATGGGTGAAATGGCGACTAGCATTTGGCATTCTCTGCGATAGGAAGATTCCTCAGAGGCTAGAAGGAAAATTCTATAGGACAACAATCAAGTCTGCAATGTTATATGGTGCAGAATGTTGGCTTACTAAGAGGCAACACGTCCAGAAGATAAGTGTAGCAGAGTGCGGATGCTGCGCTGGAGCTGTGGGCATACCAGACGAGATCGGATTAGAAATGAGGATATTCGAGAAAAACTGGGAGTTGCACCTATTGAAGAGAAGTTAGTCCAACGCCGTTTGAGATGGTTTGGACATATCCAACGTAGACCATACGATGCACCTGTGCGCGTTGGAATTATAGGCCGCGCCGAAGGCCCAAAGAGAGGTAGAGGTCGACCTAAAATGACATGGAAGGAGATAATAAAGAGATATTTAAGTAATTGGAGTATATCTGAAGAGCTGGTAGTGGATAGGAGTGCATGGAAGTTGGCAATCCATGTACCAGAACCTTAGTTTTTTTTTTTTTAAAGACTTTATTTCTTTTATGGAACCTTTTTATTACTATTTTAGACTTTATTACACTTTTATTGAACCTTTTTTGTTTTCTTTTTTATTTAAAAAACCATTATCAGACGACTTTTTATCTGTTTGGTTATTTTAAACCCTGCATATACATATATATTATCATTATTATTTCTTTTATTTTATTTTAATTTTGGGTTCCATAACTAGTCAACCCCAACTTGTTTGGGATATATGGCTTTGTTGTTGTTGTTAAAAAAAATATGTTTTCATATGTTTTTCTATTATATAATATTGATTTACAACATTAGAATTTTACTTAAGAATTTTCAGAATTAATTTAATATCAAAATACTTGAAAAATGCTTTGAAAATTACACATGACTATGTCGATATAGCAAAATATGTATATCGACATATAACAGCTATTTTTTTAATTTTGAAGGGAAGTGTCTTTTCACTATTTGAAATGCTTCAGAACCGTTGCAACCCTTCATACTCTATAAAAAGAGGTTAAAACTGAATTTTTTGATATCTCTTCTTCTCCATCTTCATCCTATTCATTCTACCATTATTCTTAATCATTTTTATGGTTTTTACACTTATACTCTGCCGAATTCACTTCTGATTTGATCAAACTTCTCTCTACACTATCTACTCTCTAAATCAAGTGCTATTGAAGAGTTATAGGGTTGTTTTTTAATTGCTTGGGTTGAAAGACCCTGTTTGTAAGTCAAAGAGTAATCGGTTTATCCTTGTAGCCATGAAATCAAGAAATAGGAGTCGGTGTGCCTTTGTTGAGCCGTGAAATCAAGGGATAGGATCGGTGTCTCCTTATTGAGCCGTGAAATCAAGGAGGTTATATTTAGCTATTTGAAAATAGTAATAAAACTCTGCACAATCCAGCGTTGTGCGGGACTGGACGTAGGAGTGATCCGAACCAGTATAAAATCCGGTGTGTTCTTTCCTTTTCTGCACTTTTATTTATGTTTATTTTGCATCTGTGTTTGTGATTATGTTTGTGGTGTTTGATTCATCCCATAGTTCTCTCTAGTTTTTAGTTTTGGTTAAATTCTTACAAACACTATTCACCCCCCCCCCCCCCCTCTAGTGTTTGTTTTGCATGAACAATCCATTCCGCAATCCCTAACAATTGGTATCAGAGCAAGGTCTTTCAAAAAGTTTATAATCTGATTTTTGAAAATGGCAAATGGCAAATTTTGAACACTAGTTTAAATTTATGTATTGCATCGGTATTATATGAGTCTGCATTCAATTTTATTGAAAAATTAAGTTACTATGATTTGATTTTTTAAATTAAAATTTTTGAAATTTGAAATTTTGAAATTTTGATATATCATGATATTATTATAGTTAGTTATTTTGAAAAGTCATTTATTATTTGAAAAGTCATTTGATTATTCGAAAATTCATTTGAATTATTTGAAAAGTTACTTGATTCTTTGAAAAGTTGTACTCCCTCCATCCCATAATAAGTGACGTTTTTTGACCTTGCACATATATTAAGGTTTACATTTACTGCCCTTAATTATCACACCTGTACGTCATTAAAGTCTTACTACTCTTTCCAATGTTAATATCTCAAAGAGCTGTAACACTATGATTGGTCGTTCATGAAGGAGTAAATATATTAACATTGGAAAAGGAATATAATTAATTGTTACAGGTGTAAATAAGAGTAGTAGCAGGTGAACATGAATCTAGCTTATCTTGAAAACCTAAAAACGTCACTTAATACGGGATTTGGAAAAAGTCAAAAAACGTCACTTATTATGGGATGGAGGGAGTATTGTTTTACAGGAAAAGAAGTGTTATATGACTAATGGATATTCAAACTCTGAAAAGATAGGTGACGTGGCTAATGGTGATTCAAATTCCAAAATGGTGGATATAGAAAATTGAAATTCAGAAAAGAAATCAAAAAGAGGAGAAGAGTAACATGGTTGATGAATAGACATCAAGAAGAAATGGATATATATAATATAAATTAGCAAAGAAATGGGTACCAGATCAATTTAGAACTTTGAATTTTCATATACAACGTATCTTCATATTGTACTTCTCTACATTTGCTTCGTAATGTCGCTGGTTTCATAAGATTCCATCAAGAATTGATCAAGTAATGATCAAATGAAGTTTTGATGAATAAAGAGAGAAGAAAACCAAAACTATCGACAAAGATCTTCAAATTGCGTTCAAAAATTAGGCTATGTTGTCCTAAATCCTTTTCCAAAATGTAGATCTCGTTCTCACGGTCTATTTGATGGGTAAATCATCAAATTCCGATCAAAACTGAGTGAGATATGGCAGTTTGAAGTTGGCGATTCAAAACTGAAAACTGTTACGGAATTTTATTCATACCTCTTACTGTTTCAACTTGTTGTACCCCCAATACCATCCAAATTCATCCCCAAACTACTACTAGATTGTAGTCCTCGAATTCCTCTTCGATTTGCCGTTGATTTCGTCCAATTCCGTCAAGAAACGAAGAAGTTTTGCCACTTGAAAGTTTGATTAAAAATGAAAAACGAGAAGAAGAAGAAGAAGAAGAGAAGTGATTATGAAGAAACATGACTTTTGGGCATTTAAATAGTAATAGAAGTGTACATTCATTCAAAATTCAAAATTCAAATTCGAATTTTGGCACCAAGTTGGTTGAACTACTAAATCTTCAATATCTTTAACATACGGTGTTCAAATTCAGCAAATGAATACACTATCATGATCAGAAAAACAAGACCGTCACAATATAGCAGATCTCATCATCAAATTCCAGAAGATCAATTCAGAATTCAGAGAATCGAAGAAATAGATCTAAAAACCGAGTATGCCTTAATTAATTTTTAAATTTTTGGTTGAATTGATGTTTTTCTTGCTTTGCTTTAAATTTGAAATTTAAACTTTAGTTTGAACCAATCTCATTTGAGTTCTCTACCCAAACAAAGTTGTTTTGACCCAAAAATGGGGAAATATTTACCTCCTAAGGTACGTCTTTTGGATGAAAGATGTGCACTGGATTCGAACAAGTCCAAATAATCCAAGTTCGATGATTAAGCATTCTGATCAGGCCCAAGTTAAACCCAGCCTAATCACACTCCGGTAAAAGAGGTCCAATGATAGTGAGTCGATCATGTTGCTCACTGGAGAAGCGGCTTACTTCTTGCACTCCGACTTCTCCTTTTCAAGAGGTATCGTTGAGAGACCAAAGAGGCACATCTTTTTCACTCTTGGGTAATGTAACCTACTCCTTGCTCATAGGAGACCAGTTGTACGAGTCCATCCACTCTCTCAGGTGAAGGAACTCGCACCTTGCACCCCCATCTTCGCCTCTCTGAGCAGAAGCATTAAGCGACCTATCCATTCATCACTCTACAGTAGAAGTTTTATGACTCAAAAGTTCAAGCAAAGCAAACAGAAATCCTATATAACCATTGTGGATAATAGACTCAGAGCATGGATAGGGATCTCTCCAATTTGCATATACGTATAATTGGTCTAATGTTATTGTCCTAATTATCATAAGTAAGAAAAGCAGAGAGTGAGAGATGGACCTGCCTCCATCCCATCCCAATCATAGGATCATGGGTCGCGTGCTAAATCCCTGGTTACTCCTTGCAGCGAATGGTGGTTGTTTCATTGGCATCATTGTAGTTGGGTTCTTGAAGTATTGTTGTAGAAAACCAATCAGAATTAGATCTTCAATTAGATCGCATAGATGCATGTAGTCGTTGGTGTTGTACTCAACAGTCTTGTAGAACAAGCAATGTCTTCCATGTTTGCTTCCTCGGTCATTAAGATCCCTTCTAAATGGTGTCATACAAAGGATATGCCCCTAATCTCCTGATATATCCTTTCTGAAATTTTTGTTGGCTTAGTATGAGAGAAAAATGTTGGTCCTTTCCTTTGTCTTCTTCGCTCCTTGGTCCCATCGTCATCATCAGCTTTTTCTCTTCCCTTTATCTTTTTCCTTTGGGTGATCCTTTACCACCTACAACATTGACCTCATAAAAAATATTCCTTTAGCCCCTGCATCCTCCCACCGCAGATATCTCTTCGATTCATGGTAGAACTCGATCAAATTCAATGGTGGATCATTCTCCAAAGAAACCTTGAAGCCAGTCTTACTTGCTACCCTAGAAGCCTTCACCGTCAAGATAATTAATGGATCTGGTTATCCATTGCAGCAATTGCTACATTGAATTTGGTTGTATAATTGGAAAGGCTCTATCTGAACCTTTGCTTCACACCTGATAATAACATCATATTCTTTAGTCTTGAAATCCGCACTCTGAATTATTTCAAGAACTTGTCCATAAGATCGCTCCGAGAATAGATATATCCTTTTTTCCAACTGCTTAGACAACATAGCTGGCATATCGATCAAGTAAAGCAGGAAACAATGTCCTATAAACTTCCTATGAAGCTCCATGTATTTCTATTTATTAGATATATATCATTAGATGATCGGTTGGATTCGACTTTCCATCATTAGTATCCAACGTTAGAAGCTTGAACTCAGGATGATTCGTTGTGTTTCGGATGTTAGTAGCAAAAGGGGTTCATGTTGACATCCTTCAAGCTCTAATCTAATGGTTCATCTCTAACCACCCTCCTAATCATCTCTGTTATCTGATTTATGTTATTTAGTAAAAGTATCTAATCCAAAGCAACATCCTCCCCCTTGGTCCTGTGGGACACTCCCAACACAAATTTAGTAACACGCTCCTCTTTTCTCTATCGATTCAAGTTCTTATTCACAACTTCAACACCTTCCTGAATATCATTCCTCTAGGAAATTATGGCACATAATCTTCAATTCGTGGTCTCCTACCATTCAGATCCATGTTTTGCGCCCTGTTACCACATGATTCAGGCACTTACATGTTAACATCGACATTACTAACATTGGCCTCCTGCATTTTCCCTGAGTATCGGTTGTAGCACTTGCAAAGGACATCATCATCAACTTGCTCTACTCCAATTCCAAATGGAGTTAACCCCTGATGATTGTAAAACCATACATCTTCGAGGCAGTCCACAAATAACAAAAACAACTCTTAAAGAAAAGAAACAATAAGTAAGAAGAAAGAGAGAAGGAGACATAGAATTTTCATACTAGTTTGGCTGACTTCGACTTACATCCATTTCAGTCTATTTTCAATATGATCCTACTATTTGAATGTTTATGGACCCCAACTAGTTAGCTTAGATCTACGTTATAATTATTTGAATATATGTTAGAGGAGATAAGAAGTGAATATGAAATCTTGATCCAGTAAAGTAATGACGTCTAGCAAGATCTCATTTTCTTTTCGAAGTGCAAATGGGTCGGTTTTATAGAAGAACGATCGGCTACTAGATCTGGAAGCAAGGTGTACAAGAATCCATATATTAGGGTGAGTCTCCAGCATGAGTCGCGGGTCCATTCGAGTCATATTTATGACTCGGGTATGACTCGTCCCCTGTAACTCAGGTATGACTCGTCTCGTGTGACTCGAGTATGAACCATTGACTTAACTTGTTTTCGGACTATTATACTTATGTCACTTTCCTATCTTCTTCTTGAGTCGTCCCATACAATCTTGAATCGTTTCAAGTTCGTTTAATCATCCATCTTCATGAGTATCAAGTTCAAAGATTAATCATCCATAACTTACTCAGTACTTAATCAAATCACTTAAGACTTCACGATGCAATGGAGAAGAGTAGAAGAACTTCCATACGAATTGCAGCTTCAAAGACTATGGCCCGATACCAACTCATGGGTATTAATTGGTACCCACTCATAATTTTAAGTTCCAACTTCTCTAAATTTCCTATGTTGCTCCTTTATGGTTGTAACACCCCACATCCGCTAGGGTCACTCACAAGGGGAATGCACTAGCTTTGGTGGAGCATTATCTAGGTAAACATACACAGAAATATTACAAGACAGAACATATATAAAACAGCGGAAGAAAAAACAAATTTCATTTCTTTAAAATCTAGTAAGGTTTAAAGCCTTTTACATCAAAATGCCATTAAATTCATTACATCGAAATATGTCTTGCAATAGTAAAGATGCATAAAATCACAGTCATAAATCATTCCCCAAGTAAAACAGTAAAGCAGCCATAGCCAAGAAAGGTCCAAGTCATATATGATGATCTTGAAGCAGAAAGAAGTCCAAACTAAATAGTAGTGCTTCCTCCCTGAGAACCGGGGGGGACGAAAGAAAAAGAGGCGAAACAAAACGGGTCAGTCATACAGACTGGTAAGTCCTAGTGACTTTCAGCATAGAAACAAGTAAAGGTAACATGACATGTATAAACTAAAAGTAAACATGAGGATGATGACGAAATAGGCAAAACAAGATAAACTATGGTAACAAGATAAACTACGGTAACAAGATAAACTATGTAAACCAAGTAAACTACGTATAGCATCGCATGTTTAACATTCTCTGCACCAACTGTACTAGTACCCCCAACCCGTATCATCCTTTCCATGTATATGTACAGTCCCTTACCGTATATCGTACGGGTTTAATCACGTGTTTCTATACTACTTCAACGTAGTGCCACAATTCTTGAAATCGTTTGGACCGCCACCCTTGTTTTGGCTGGGTTTCCTGATCAACTAGGATTTATGTCACCTAGGACCACTAGGGATTATGCTACCTATTGAACGTTTTCTAGATTCGATTAGGGTTTATGCCACCTAGGACCACTAGGGATTATGCTACCTAACGAATTCCACGTAACGATCCATTAGTCGATCGGCTCCCTACAAGTCCTAGCTCGTTCATATGTCTGTGTCATACGGCCCAATCACGAAATGTAGTCACATGTGCTAGGTCCACCATAGGGTGTATCAAGCCCTAGGGTGCCAACCACCGACACGAATCAAGCACGCACAGTGTAAACCTATTGGTGCCCAATGCCTGCTTTTTCTGCTACGGAGTGTGTGTACGCCCGCACTCCGTTAGAACCTACACTGGTGCACCCACACAGTCGTCGTTCTGGTCGCTTACAATCAGCCCAGTAATCGTGCCCCACCCTGCCTAGTTCCAGGGTACCATGATACATCTAGTGGGTTACTGCTGAAAAGGACCGCGTAACTAGGGTTTCCGTCCAGCAGGTTAAGTGTTGTCATTTAAATTCGAGACTTAACCCGTCTACGTGTCATGTCAAATTGGCTAAGTGTTGTCGTTCAAGTTCATGACTTAGCCTTACGAATCATGTGTCAAGTCGGTTAAGTGTATTCAAGCGGTTCATGACTTAACCCTATCAATCATCGTGTCAAATTGGTTAAGTATATTCAAGCGGTTCATGACTTAACCCTATCAAACCATCGTGTCAAATTGGTTAAGTATATTCAAGCGGTTCATGACTTAACCCTATCAAGTCATCGTGTCAAATTGGTTAAGTATATTCAAGCGGTTCATGACTTAACCCTATCAAGTCATCGTGTTAAATTGGTTAAGTATATTCAAGCGGTTCATAACCTAACCCTATCAAGTCATCGTGTCAAATTGGTTAAGTATATTCAAGCGGTACATGACTTAACCCTATCATGTGACATTAATTCATTAATGCACCCCAACCTCTCACATCAGACCTGTTGTTGTGGTCACTGGATATGCCGGGCGGTTCCGGGCAGATTTACACCACAACTCAGTTTGACCTCGGGTTTCGAGCGCGATATGACCAACTACCCACATTGGATCCTATTGTTTGCAGTAACTGGCTTTGCCGGGCGGTTCCGGGCAGATTTACACTGCAAGCTCAACCCAACCTCGAGTTGGCCATTTTTATGTTTATTCTAATGTCATGTCCATGTTCAAGTTTCGTGTCGAGTTCGTGTCAAGTTTCAAGGATAAGTTTCATATCAAGTCGATGTCAAGTTCGTGTCCATATCCAGGTTCAAGTTATAACAGCGTTCGTGTTTCAAGTTTTGCCTTTTATCAGGTTCATAATTCATGTTAATAACCAATTCATGTTTTGCCTATTCTACCCAAATCGTATTCCCATCGCATGTGAACGTGAATCGATCTATACTACAAATAAATCCAAATCTCGAAATAGAGGGAATACCATCTAAACTATGATAGGCAAAAGAGATGAGCATAAAGCGATAAAAGGGGTTACAAGACTAGCATGACATAACTTGAGATAATTGGTTACAACATCACTGGCATAAAGGATTTCGAATCTAGCAAGATAAGACGATAGTCATGGTAAACGCTGACATAAAAGAATAGGTATGCGAAAGCAAGCCAAATACAAGGATAATGGATCAATGGTTTCGGTGTACATAATAGCGAAATAAACTAAGCAAGTCACACCCTCGGTATGAGATCCAACAAACTGCAAATTCGGTATACAACATGGGTTTCAATAAACTATAATAGTCTCAGGTAATTAACCCCAATAGTCATAGTCATGGTCATAGGTAAAAATCTCATAATTAAGAACCCAAAGCGACTAATTACAATAGTCATGGTTAATTATCCAAAACAGTTCTAGGCAAATAGTCATAGGCAACTAACAGTAATAGTTTCAAAGTCATGGTCATAGATAATGGCCTTATGTTCATAATCATAGGGAATAATTCTCATAGTCAAGAGTCATAGTTGATTAGCCACAATTGTCCTTGTCATAGTCATAGGCAACAGTCTTACGTTCACCGTCATAAGCACAGGCATAGTCTTATGTTCACAGTCATAGGCACAGTCTTATGTTCTTAGTCATAGGCATAGGCATAGTCTTATGTTCATCATCATAGTCATAGGCATAGTCTTATGTCCATCATCATAGTCATAGGCATAGGCAAAACCTTATGTCCACAGTCTCATAGGCATATTAAGGTTTATAGACATGAAAGAATTTGATTTACAACATGAATAGGCCCCAAATAGAAATATTTCCACAAGTCAAGATCCAAGAATTTATGTTACAATCTAGCGTTTGGATAATAAACTAGGTCCAACAACATGAATGGGCATGATTCAGTCGATAAGAAATAACCCAAAATAATAGATTCAAGAAGAGATAAGAACAGATCCAAATAGATAATCAAGCTTATGTCCAATTTAATTTTATTCCATGTCCATATCAAATTTAACAAGTTTCAATCTCAAAGTAACTAGAACTTACAGAGCGTGGATCGAGAATTAGAGTGCAGAGATTTGATTCTGGAAACGGTTATTGCAGTTGTTGAATCTCTATTTGTTTAGTCTTGTTCTAGTTGAAAACCCCCAATTTGCAATTCCTAGATGTTGTCTTAACGAAGAAGAAGTAGTCATTCTCTCTTTAATTTAATTATTTCAGAAGCAGCATAAGGACAGAATGAAATGGTGTGGAGAGAATGAGGCTAGGGGTGAGTTTATATAGGATTAGGCAGACAAATCTGGACAGAAAACAAGGTCAAATACATCAGAATGCATCAGGTTCAGGAAGTGGGCTCGGGAGGCAGGTCGACCCCCAGGTCGACATGGTCCTTGGGAGGTCGACACTATGGTCGACCCCCAGGTCGACCTAGTCCCCGGGCGGGAATTTTCCGGCCCAGCCTGTCCTGGGGTTCGAATTCGAATTTCGGGCTGTTTTTGATTCTGAAAATTCGTGAAACTTCAGAGGGTCATATCTCCCTCATACGGACTCCGATTTTCGAAAACTCGGACTCTATTTCATGTAAAATTTCGAGACGAACGCAATGGCGTAACCCGTTTTTCCTGATTCTTATTTTAAAATTTAATTCTGCCTTGATTTCTAGTTTTAAAATGTTATAAAAATTCGGGTTGTTACAATGGTTTTCAAGGTACTTTATGAAGTCTATTTCCAGTTCAATCTTCTTTGAGTTCTCTAAATCCACACAAAATTATTTTGGTTCGAAAGCAGGTAAACAATAACTAATGGTTGCGCTTAGAAATAATTATCTACATTCTTATATTTCAACTTTAATTAGATAGGAAGTCGCTTTTTTTGTTTACATTGCGGTATCTCCTTTATACTACCACAGAATCAGGTAACACTTTTAACCGATGAACTCGCATATAAATTACGGACGACAAGCAACACTCAAATATTTCATTTTTTGATTGCATATCGTAGTTCTCCATAATGATAATGCATTTACATGAATAATTTAAACATTTAGACGAGTTAAATAGTAACTCGCTAATTAAGTAGGTCGGGTCAAATGAACCCTGTATTAAATGGATCAAAACAAACGGATAATAAATGGATTAGGTCAATATCAACCCTACATCTTATGACCCAATCCAATCCCTTTTGACCCAACCTAACACATTTAAAAGGTTTATTTTGTGACTTCAATTTCATATTGATATTTTAAATATTTTTGCGCTAGACCAGTTTTTTGAGTGTATGTATTTTATTTTTATCCAAATACAGTTTAGTCGACCTTCACTGCTGATCATGGTTTCCACACTCTTCGGTTTCTTTCTTTCTAACAAGATAAGCAAGATTAATAAAGCATAAGAGAATATTACAAGTTAGTATTTCACATTGATATTGATTTTCCATTAGTTCTCAAGATGCGCTTATTTCAAGCAGGTTACAAAGCTATGATCGTCTTTTCTTTTGTTAATTCTTTTGAAACATTATTTTTTGTTCTAGGGCTATAACGCTTCCCCCTTCTTTCACATACTAGTATCATCCACGACCCCTCATCGGTTTTTCACATTTTGAATTCTGGTCCTTTTGTTTGCAATAATATGATAGATACTTAGCTTATGTTTCCATGTGACAATCTCACTTCGTTTTTCAAATCAAATTTTTGTGATATATATCAATCTATCAGTTCAATTTATATTATTATTATTTTGGCAAAGCCAACCGGTTTTTAACGTGATCCGTGATATTTTTCTCAGTACAACAAATAATGAGTACAAAATTAAAGGAGATAAGCAGCTTGTCTACCTGCTATAAACATTTTACTTATCCGTGGCATCGAACTAATATAGAACAATTTAAATCATCATAGTGGGTGATCAATCAAAAACAATACATAATAGCTAGAAAGGCATAAAATATTACACCACTCGAAGGCAAGATTACAACACATAAAACTATTACGCTTCTATTGAATGCAAGATCGGTCCCGGATTTACAAACAAAATGCAAAAAAAGTTCACTCCCGCTCTTCCAGAGTACTGCACAACACCATCATCCATGTGTCAGTGAAGTCCAACCAAGCATCATAACGTCTTCAAACGAAATATGACCTGACAAACCCTATACCCGACAAGAAACAACAACCAAAAACCAAAACAACGACCAAACTACCCAAACCGCGCCGACTTCGACACTAAACCAAAACACTGATGTTCTAAGTCAAAAACCACTACACAAGTAGCCACTTGATTCTCAAGTCGTCACAACCACGTCATTCACCCAAAAACAAACAGACGGAGCAAGACAAACCAACCAGACCCAATACGAAAACCTCACAAAAACAATCACCAGAACATTGTAAATTACAGTTCCCACTATCACGTCGACTAGTCGATCCACAACTTGAAAGTCTCGGCTTTTTGATAAGCCACAAAGCAAAACCCGAGATACAACGCTACAAGGGAGGAATCAAGAGAGGGGGTCATGATATGTCACTGGCGTCTGCCGGTGGTTAGGTAGGAGATAGGTTGCGAGGTACACCACGAAAAGAAGCAGGTAAGGTAACAGTTAACAACCGAGAGATCCAGGCAAGGGAAAAAGAAGGCATGGTACAACAGGCAGAATCAAAGGCGATAACGGTTTTGGTTGAAGTAAGGGTTAAGGCTCAAATGGCATACAACCACGACAACAAAAGCTGGTTTAGGGATGGATCAAATAGACGAATGCGAGGAGGGAGAGATTAGACAGCGTTAATGGAAAGTGTGAAAGAGAAAGGTTAGGAGATAAAGAAAAATGGGGGTGAAAAACCAGTCGCCATCAAAGGTGGATGCTTCGATTAATTTTTTTTGTAACCATCAATATATTATTACGATATAGCTTAGGGTTGTCAACGAATACTTGGAAGATTCGAAATTTTCCTACATCTAAATCCAAAAAGCAGACAAATATCCAATATCCAAAAAAAGAATACAGATATGAAGACATCTGTAATCAAAAATTATACGTTCGGTTTTTTTTTTTCAAAAGTATGGTCTAAACTATGAGTACTTTGGTATAATGAATTATAATTATATATTGTTTTATTAATTTAGAAGTTTATGTTATGTGCAATAAGTGCATATTAACTGCTCAAAATTATTTTATTTCATCATATTAATTTATTTTGAACACTTTAGTGATTAACACGACTAAAAAAATGTATGTGAAACTAAACTTTTCCATTTGTATTTACTGACCATTAGTGGATAGGATAATTATCTGAAATCCATCTGCATCCGCGGATGCAGATATCTGAATCTGGAAAAAAAATCGGATGTGGATGCGGATATGACACTATCCACATTCAAAGCATCCGTTGACAACCTTAATAAACCAGAGGTGGAGTCAAGTGAGGACTAAGGAGGTCATGTGACCATATCAAGAACCAGGAATTATCAAAAAATTATTTTTCTTCTTATTCTACTTCATGCACAGACATACTCTATCTCCTTTTTCGTTTTATGGCCACAATCTTCATTTTATTGATATAATATACAAAATTAAGTGAGCATTAATTTAGGTACAGTTTGGCTAAATTCCCTATTAAGTTTCAAAATAACCAAAACATCTTTGACAAAAATTGCAAATTAGGTTCTTAGGATTAAGTTAACTAATAATTGTATAAATTTATGTAATTATTCAGTGGATAGTTGCAGACATTCATGCAAGTATATCAAAAAACTACGGAGATTTTCACAATTATTTAACGAAAATTTGCAGAAATTTTTCACCAAAAAAGTTTCCATAGGGGACAGTTGGTCTCAGGTCCCTGTTAAGTTTCAAAATTAGGCTCGCATCCCTCCCTTAAATTTTTATAAATTGGGTCCCTATTTTTCAAAATATAATTAAAAAATCAGCAAAAAAAAAAGTCATGAAAATTCATGATTAAATACAAC
Source organism: Allium sativum (assembly GCA_030737875.1). Lineage (NCBI taxonomy): Eukaryota > Viridiplantae > Streptophyta > Magnoliopsida > Asparagales > Amaryllidaceae > Allium > Allium sativum. The sequence continues at coordinate 661,769,315 of CM060912.1, read as the reverse complement.
CGATCGTCATCAAAATCAGATGTTAAACCACCAAAAAAACAACTCAAAAACCAAAAGAACCAAAAAAAAAAAAAAAAAAAAAAAAGACCCAGCAGATCACCAGTATTATACATCAAACGATGCACTTGTTTGTGATAGTTGCATACATTTCTACATATATTCTAGTTTGCATCAAACTGCAGTATATAAATGTATGGACTAATACTACAATAAATGCATCGTTTGATGCATTAATTCTAGTTTTCAAGCATACAGTTTTTAAACATTGTTGCATACATATCTGCATTTATAAGTAATAAATGCATATATTTCTACACATATTCATAAGTCTTCGCCCATTTTACTTTGTTGCATACATTTCTGCACTTATACGGAATAAATACATAAATTTCTGCAACAATTCATAGCCCATGCAGACTAGTTCATCTTTATATGTATATATCTCTTTAACTATTACCAATATATGCATACACGTATGCATATATTCAACTAGATTTTCAATACAAACCTTGGATGAATATATGCACATATGTATGCATATATTGAGTATTAATGCAAAGATGTACGCAAAAAAAAAAAAAAAAAAAAAAAAAAAAAAAACAGGTTTCTTCTGCGAATATTTGAGATTTTTTTTTTTTTTTAGCGCATTTTTTTTGGTCGAAAACACACAAGTGTTGAAAATAGGGACCCCTTTGCATTTAAAAATTGGGGAGGATGCCGTTTGTATTTCCAAACCTTTTAGGGATGTATCCCTTATTTTCACTTTCCATAATTATTCATCAAAAAAATTGCGAAAATATCGATAATTTTTCATTAAAAAATTATGCGATTTTTTTGACATAATTTGCATAAATGTTTGCAATTATTCACTGAATAATTGCATAATCTTTTGCAATTTTCAGTAACTACATTCTAGGGACTTAATTTACAAAAATAAATAAAAAGCAGATTCTATGCATTAAGTTTTGTTTTAAGGACCTGAGCCTAATATTCACTTAATTTTATTAGTGGTTAATTTAGCAGCATTTATAAAAGCACTCATTATAATATGAAGTGCAAGTTCATAATACAAAATAGTTAATACAAAGTAATGCTAGTTACTTTGTAGTGAATTATCATTTGTATTTAATACAAAGTAATTTTTCATTAAGTTTGTAGTGAATTATCATTTGTATTTAATACAAAGTAATGCTAGTTAGTACGAAGTGCTGAGTAAATGAAATCTATCGAGCATAAATAAAGAACTATTTAATACGAGCGTTATGGCACGCGCTTTGTACGTGGTCATTGCATGCATTTTACGTTAAAGTTGTTTCTTTTTTTTACAAATTGATGTCGAAATGTGCAATTAGTTTGAATTTTTATCTTATTGTTACAACATCTAATGTTCATTTAAATTTTAAGTTGCATTATTATTCAATAAAGAACAAATTTATAAAGATTTTTATTTATTAGATCCTACTTTTAAGTACTGTCAAGATTTGATAATATTTAAAGAGAAGCGGTTTGAATTTATGAAGGAAGTTTATTCATTAGATCCTATTTTTGAGCGATATTAGGATGGTGTTTTGAATTTGTGGAAAAAGCTTATTAGATCCTACTTAAAATGATATTAAATGACATTTTGGTCTAAATACATTTAAAGTAATTGTAGAGAGATTTTATCTCCTAATTCATTTAGGAGATCATGTTAAATAACAATTTAATATATTTAAAAACGGACATAAGGGTATTTCGAAAAGTTCACTGTTGGACCAAATTTTTGCTAATAAAGATTTGATAATATTTATATATAAGCGATTTGAATTTATAATTGAAAGTTTATTCATTAGAACCTCATTTAAAGCAATATTAAAGGGATGGTTAAAATTTGTGGAAAAGGTTTATTAGATCCTCTTAAAAATAATAAAAATAACATTTTTGTTTGAATGCATATGAAGTAATTGTACAGAGATTTTATCTCCTAATTTATTGGTGAGATCGTGTTAAATAACAGTTTAATATATTTTAAAACTTATATATACGGGTATTATGAGAAGTTCACGGTCGGACAAAAAGTTGCACTTTCAGGACAATTATTAATAAAGATTGAACCGCGATTTGAACATAATTTCTGTTTTCACTGTTTTGTTATGGCTATTTATTAAGTGAAAATTGGAAAGCATCCTTAAAACGAAAGTTATTGCAAAACGGATCTCTACCTAAGTTTCCATTCAAAGTGGATCTTTATCTTACTGAATAAGTGCAGACATTGTGCAATTATTCACACAGTGCATTGCACGTATTTAAAAAGGGAAAAACATATGCAACAAAGTTTACACTTATTGTAAATAATTGCAGATATATCTACAACTATTTTACAGTGTATTACAGACATGTGTTGGTATATGAAAAAATTACAAATATGTCTGCAGTTGTAGTAAATAGTTGCTTCTTTTTCTGCAATGTTAATGAAAATGAAATATTTGTCATTTGTATGCAATTTTCATCAATTTTTTGACGATTTTTCTGCAATAATGTGATGTTTGAATAAGTACAAGTATTGAATTTGGAAGTTTGAAGCAAATCAGCAAAAATTGCATGAAAGCCTGCAATATTTTGATATAATTGCTGCGATGCCTGCATTTTTTTGAAAAATTTCGATGAAATGTGATTTTTTTTTTAAAGCTTTTTTTTCTTATATGAATATGAAGATGATTATGTGTTGAATTAAGTACTAAAATTTGATAATATTTTACGTTGTATTTTGATGTTTTTTTTTTTGGTGATTTTCGAAAAACAATGACCTGATTTATAAAATTTTAAACAGTAAGTTTTTTTTGCATGTTGAAACTTAAACTGATCGTTTTAATTTGTCTTTGGTTTTTTCTTAAATCATGACCCCATCAGCATATATTCTTTGCTATTGATATAACTGCAAATAAACATGTCATGTTAGTACTAAAATGAGTTGTTCAATCATGACAATCGATATATTTTGACTATCTACGTTGTCGTCCTCAGGGGCGGAGCTACTTATAGCCCAGGTATGGTTGAGGCCCTACCTGAAAATTTGAATCAAATGAAGAAAAATAAACTTTTGAATTTTTACCCACCCTCAACTCAATCATTTACCCTACCTCAAGACAAGCTGACCCTAAAAGTTGTGCTTGTGTTTCCTTCTTCGAATTTTGTCCCTACATGAAGGTAAATGATGGCTCCGCCATTGGCCATCCTCCTCACTTTGTGCCATCTCATCTTGCCCAATTTGATTCAACACATTTTCCTATGATTCGATTCTTTTCACAATTCAAATAGAAGTATACTAATAATGAAGACTGATACTACATGCGTACTTAATAAAAACGATGTGGGACGTGTGAACCTAAAAAGATTAGTTGGCTAACCCCACCAAAGATCCAAAGTAATAAATTCGTAAAGACTTTTTATGATAGGTACCATTTTATGATAGGTACCATTTTATATGTTCATTCACAAAAAAACAAGCTGTGGTAGTGAAATTCGTAAAGACTGAGCTTAGGATTGAGAATTCAAACTAGTATGAAAATTTGTAGTGTTGTGTGCTTCTTCACTCTTCTTTAATATACATTTATTACTGTTAAATTTTGCGATACTATATGGTTGGATTGAAATGGTGAAAGTAGCATAGTATCGGAGAAGATGAGTTGCAAATCGGAGCTCGTACGAAGAAATTGCAGTTGAATAGGCGAGGGGGAGCTGAACGCTTCAGCTTAGACATCTGAGGTAGTGGTAAGGCGTTTGAGTTTTTAGGAAATAATTTCCTCAAGAGGTGGAACAAACGACTAACCAAGAGGTTCAAACGTCTGAATTTACAGGTAATTTTTCCTGAGTCCTGGGTCAAACGTTTGACCCATCTGATCAGATGTCTAAGGCGGTTTCTGGGCTATTTCGGGTTATGGACATCACAGGTTGATTTGTGCAGATTCAAGGGGAAATTGTCAAATAGTAGTCTCTTCCTATATTAGTTATTTTTAATTTTTGAAAGGAAGAGCTTGTTTTGATCAAGGGTTTATTTCTCAAGAGCAAATTAGGGTTCATAACCTAATTTCTATCCTTCAATAATATTCCCTCCTAACTCTTTTCTATATTGAAATATAGTGATCATTGTATCAATCTCTTGTATTCCTTTCATCGTGGTAATAATATACTCTCTCTAAAGTGGACGTACACTAACAAGTTGTTAGTGGAATCACTATAAATCGATATGTGATTTATTTGTCCCTGGTTCATTGCAAATGGAAGTCAATTGCCTTATTTGTTATTGATTGCTTGTGATTGAGTTTGGGTTGTTTAGATTGATTGATCATTTTTTGGTGCTTTGAGTTATTAGATTTTGGTTGTTTTTGCAAATCTATTAACGATTTCGTCTTCCGCAAGGCGCTTGTAATTTGAGGTACTTGATTTGAGTGGTCTTGAGTCAAATTAATCACAATGGTTACAATAGTTGATACCAAAGCGTTAGGTTCTTGGTAGGCAATTGTTGAAATGCCGGAATCAGATAATAGCTTGGGAAGTTCCTCAACAGTTAGTCCATATAGTGTGGCGCCTTATATATGTGGTTCGTTGTGGTGTCGGGATTTCAATTGGTAATAGACAAGTGGAATGAAGATAATGACTTTGAGAAATGGCAATGGAAGATGAAAGCAGTTCTTAGAAAGATTCGGGTGCTCCGGGTGGTATTTAATACTCATTTATTGCCAAGTGATATCTCAGATGTTGAGAGAGAAGAGATGGAAAAGTGAACTTACACTACCCTTCAACTTGCTATAGGGGAGAATGTGATCTCTGAAATTAGTGGTGAGACACCCGCTAAAGGAATATGAGACAAGTTGGAGTAATTGTATGTGGAAAAAGTCACTCACAAACCGTTTGATCTTGTTGCAAACGTTTTTTACCTTCAAGATGAAGAATGGTAACTCGCTTAAGACACACTTGAATGTCTTTGACGACTTGCTGATGAAGTTGAAGGTCGTTGATTTAAATATTGAGGAAGAGCAAAAGGCGATGATATTATTGTGTTCGTTGTCGGACCGTTACACGGGTTTTTCAAATAGTTTTATTTGTGGCCGAGATACACTGATTTTTGATGATGTCAAGACGGGTCTTCTTAGTGAAGAGCTGAGAGATCAAATGAAGTAGATGAGTGAGGGCAGTAGTGAAGCTACTAGTGGTCACAGATTATCTGTGGAGAAAGAAAAGAATGTGAAGAAGGGAAACCGTGGGAATTCTAAATCAAGAAAGCCCGATTGAAGAGGAAAACCGAAAGAAATGGCAAGTGCTTTATTTGCAAGAAAATGTGACATTGAAAGAATGAATGTTTTGATAAAGATAAGAAAGAAATAACATCTTCATCCGTTGTGGTGTAGAATGGTAAAGGCGAGGTGGATGAGAACGTATTGACGGCGCTAGCATGGGTGTTTCGGGTTGCGAATGGATACTCGATTCGAGTACGTCATATCATATGATGCCAAATAGGAATTGATTTCGACTTATGAAGTCAAAAAGGGAAATACAATTGTTATGGAAAATGGTGCTATTTGCAAGTCGATGGGCATTGACTCCGTCCAAATAAGGATGTTTGATGGAGTGGTTTGCACGCTCATCAATGTTCCCTATGTTCCGCGATTTAGGAAGTCGCTTATATCTTTGGAGCAATTAGATTCTTTTGGATGTAATATCACTATTGAGAAGGATTGCTTGAGGGTATCGAAGGGGGCGCTTGTGGTTATGAAGGGTGCTAGAACTCATGGTGTATATATGCTTCAAGGTGTGACCGTAGAAGTTAACACTTTCGTGGGTGTTCATAGTTTTCGTGACTTGGATGTGACAAGGTTGTGACATTTGAGATTATGTCATAACTCGGAGAGGAGTTTATATATTCTTCGAAAGAGAGAGATGATCCAAAAAAAGGGTGAGAGTTTCAACAAGCTAGAGTTTTGTGAGGAAAGTGTGATGGAGAAGCAAACAAAGGTATCATTCAGTGAAGGGAAACATGATTCGAGAGGGGTCATTGAGTATGTTCATTCAGATGTTTGGGGACCGACGCCGAATGCTTCTTTAGGTGGAGCACATTATTATATTTCTTACATTGATAATTTTTCTCGAAAGGTATGAGTATATGTAATGAAAACCAAGTCGGAGGTATTTGCTAAATTGAAAGTATGGAAGGCTCTTATTGAGAATGAATAGTGGATAATTCTGAAAGTTCTAAGGACCGACAATGGCGGAGAGTGTTTCCAGGGAATTTTTGGAGTATTGCAAGCATTATGGAATCCGAAGGCATTTTACTACACCGGAAGATTCGCAATCTAATGGAGTAGCAGAGAGAATGAATCAAACTCTATTTAAGAAAGCTCGATGCTTGAGATTGACATCGGGTTTGTTTAAGGGATTTTGGGCCGAAGCTTTGTCAATCGCGATGCATATTGTGATTCGAATTCTGTGCTCGTCCATTGATAACAAAATTTCGGAGGAAGTATGGAAAGGGAGGAGTGTTGACTTAGGATATCTTCGTGTGTTTGGAAGTCCGATTTATGTGCATGATCCAGGAAATGATAAGCTTGAGCTTAGATCTTTCAAGGAGGTCTTGCTTGGTCACACGGACGACGTGAAAGGCTATCAGATTTGGAATCCAGAAACGAAGAAGGTTCTTAATTCTCGTTATGTAACTTTTGATGAGTCGGCTTTATTCAAGAAGAACGAAAGCTCATTGGATGTTCCAGATTCGGTTCATGGAGAATTAAAGGAGAAAGAAGTCATTGTAACCTTCCATACAAGTAGTAACGGAGTAGATGAAGAAGCTCGTGGGGTTAAAGCGGTTGATGAAACATCACATAGTCCACATGGTTCCTCTAGTAATGTTGGTGATGTACATGGTATTAGAGATGATTCGGTTCAAGGTAGAGCAAAAAGTGATTTGGGTGACAGCATTGCAACTCGGGTTGGTTGACATGCAATAAGACCACCCAAAAGATATGGTGATTGGAACTACCTTAGCTTTTGTGATAATTTGGATTATGCTCTTCGTGTAGTCCAAGATGAGCAGATGGACCTTGATGACATCATAGATTCAAGTGATAGCTCAAAGTGAATTTGCGCCATGGAGGAAGAGATGTAATCGTTGACGAAGAACAAAACTTGGGATTTGGTTCCACTTCCAAATGGAAACCATGTTATAGGGTGCAAACAGATACACAAGGTGAAAGGCAATGGGAGATATAAGGCAAGGCTAGTGACAAAGGGGTTTGCACAAAGGAAGAAAAAGAAGTATGATAAAATTTTGCACGGGTTGTACGCCATACTTCGATCCGGATTTTACTAGTTATAGTTTTTATTTATGACTTGGAGTTTGAGCAACTTGATGTGAAAACCGCTTTCTTGCATCATGACTTAGATGAAGACATATACATGGAGCAACCGGAAGGGTTTGTGGTAATAGTAAGTTAAAATTGGTTTGCAAGCTAAAGAAATCACTATATGGTTTGAAGCAATCACCTAGACAATGGTACAAGAGATTTGATCATTTTATGCTTGAAAAAGGTTTTGAAAGAAGTATCAAGATTTGTGTTTATTACAAGAGATTGTAAAATGATTGTTGGGTGTATTTACTCTTGTACGTGGATAATATGTTCATTGCTTCCAAAGACAAATGAAATCAACAAGTTAAAGATGTTTTTGAAATTGGAATTTGAAATCAAAATCTTGGAGAAGCAAGGAAAATTTTAGACATGGAAATTGAAAGGAACCTAAAGCGTTTTGAGTTGAGATTGACTCAAAAGGAATATATTAATAAAGTGTTTTGTCGTTTTAGCATGGAGAATGCAAAGGCGTTAGATACACTTACTTTTGCATATGAAGCTTTCGTGTATGGGATCACCTCTCGGGCAGAAAGACAAGGCTTATAGCAAAGGTGTCATATGCAAGTGCAGTTGTAAGTCTGATGTATGTCATGGTGTGTACAAGATCCGATATTGCAAATGTCGTCGGGGTGGCTAGTCGGTATATGGCTAATCCGAGGAAATCGCATTGGGAAGTCGTGAATGCTATTTTGAGATATTTGAAATATACAACCTCTCATGATCTTGTATTTTTGTAGTAGTGAAGGGATGAGTTGCAAGTTGGTTGGTCACTGTGACTCGGACTACGCCAGTGATAGGGATCGTAGGAAATCAACTTCCAGATATGTCTTCACACTTGGCGGTACGACCATTAGTTGGAGATTGAGATTGCAAATCGTAGTTGTCTTATCCACTACGGAGGCGGAGTTGATAGCTGCGGTAGAGGCGGCAAAGAAAACACTCTACTTGAAGCGATTGTCGTGTGACTTGGGATTCGAATATGATAGTATCAATGTTTGATGTGATAGCTAAAGTGTTATACATTTGGCGGAGAATTTGACGTTCAGCTCAAAAACTAAGCATATTGAGATGAGAGGGTCATTTCTAATAGGCATGGATAAGAGTAAACTAGTATACATTTGGAAGATGCACATGACGGATAATACAGCTGATATGTTTATTAAGGCGTTACCGGTTGAGAAGTTCGAACATTGCTCGAAGTTAATTCGCTTGTTGAAGTTCTAGGTGCCACAGGGTGGCAAGGTTGGAAAGAGTGGTTTGTTTTATGAAGAAGAGTATCAGTGAGAGGTTAGATATCTATCTTCATGGTAAGTATTTATTTACACTCTCGAGCAGATTATCTTTTGGTGAAACTGTTTTTGGTTTGAATACTTTCAACACTTCATTAGCGAGCGGTGGCTTTGCCGGAGCTCATTAACGAAGCGCAATAGTCGGTGACTTTGCCAGAGCTCGTTGAGAAAGTATTCATGTTGTTGGTAGAAGGTAGAAGGAAATGCTTGGATGCATTGGAATTTGGAGTTTGGAGATGACTATAGTATCGAGGTGGAGTGGTAAATTTTGCGAACCATATGGTTGGATTGAAGTGGTTGAAAGTAGCTTCGCATCGGAGAAGACGGTTTGCAAATCAGAGCTCGTAGGAAAAAATGTAGTTGAATAGGCGAGGGGGAGCTAAATGCTTCAGCTTAGACATCTGAGGTCGCGGTTAAACGCCTGAGTTTTCAGGAAATAATTTCTTGAGAGTTGGAACAAACGCCTAACCAAGGGGTTCAGACGTTTGAGTTTACAGGGAAGTTTTCTCGAGTCCTGGGTCAGACGTCTGACCCCACTGGTCAGACGTTTGAGACAGTTTCTAGACTATTTCGAGCTGTGGACATTACAGGTTGATTTGTGAAAATTCAATGGGCAATTTCGGAAATTGTCAAATATTAGTTTCTCTTTATATTAGTTATTTTCAGTTTTTGAAAGGAAGAGCTTGTTTTGATCGAGTGTTTATTTCTCAAGAGCAAATAAGGGTTCATAACCTAATTTTTATTCTTCAATTCAATTCTCAACAACTCTTTTCTATATTGAAATACATTGATTATTGTATCAATCTTTTGTATTCCTTTCATCGTGGTAATAATATACTCCCCAAAGTGGACGTAGGCTAACAAGTTGTTAGTGAAACCACTATGAATCGGTGTGTGATTTAATTTAATTGCTTTAGTCGTTATTGATTGCTTGTGATTAGGTTTAGGTTGGTTGAATTGATTGATCATTGTTTAGTGCTTTGAGTTATTAGATTTTAGTTGTTTTTACAAATCTGTTAACGATTTCGTTTTCCGTAAGACGCTTGTGATTTGAGTATTTGATTTGAGTAATCTTGAGTCAAATAAATCACAACGGTTACAACAATTAGTTGCTATTATTTGCTCCGTTACTGCTTCTGTATATGCAATGTCTTTTAATTTTTATTTCATTACTATTGACAAACATTGAATTACGTATATATCTAATTCAGCAATACTTTCGAGATCATATTTAAAAATGTTTGTCTAATTAACAGAGCACCCATAAGTATTTGTGAAGCTATTGATTTCACTGCATTGAAACATTTTTAAACTTGGCAAAAGCTGGTTAATTCTTAAAATCCTAATCTCCGTATATTTTGCCTAAAACCTTAGGTTTACATATCTTATAAGGGGCACTAAAATTCAACATAAATGCAATGTTTTCCATATTCAACTTTCAAACCAGTTACGGATTAAGTGAGGCCAGTTAGCTGTTACAATGACAGTTGATTTAATTTATAAACCTAGGACAATCTAAATTATGGATATCCAATGTGATGCAACATTGTGACAAATTGTCTTTGTCTACCCAAATCTAACATAATTCTCATTTATGCTGAAAATCATCCACTGATTGACATGTAAATAAATAACAAATTACCAAGATGTTTCTTCCCACGTATGAACACCAGACGACATATAGGCAGTCAAAACAAAAGCTCCCCACCTCATTATTTACAGCTAGTCGACTTAACAGCAACCGGATCGGAACAATACGGGCAGTTCCCAAATAGAACATCAAAAGACCTAAAAGAAGATAATAGCCAGGTTTAAATTTAATGGGATAAAAAACACTAAGAATGGAAATAAATGAATGGAGGACTGTCAAATTTGACATACTGTCTTGTGGTCGGGATTGCATGCAACCAATCTCTTAAGCATATGGTGTGAAAAGCTTTACTGCAACTGGCGTTTTCACATTTGTAATCAGGAATAGATCCGCTGTTAACTCCAAGTTCCTCATCTAAACGTATAGTTTCATTAGTACAGATTATAGGCTAATGCCTTGCCAAAAAGAAAAAAAGATTATATGCTAATTCTACCGTCCCTAACCGGGCAATATAAATAAACCCAATTTTAGGTGCATATACACATGCATGCATGCATACATATGCACATGTGTGCAGGAAATTGTAAAGAAGCCAAAAGTTATATATTTTACTTAGTTAGCCCATGAACCTACTTGTATTTCCTCCTCTTAAAATACATAACGTATTTGTATTTGTATTCGTATTTAGTAAACTGCTGATAGTTTCAAAAGGGAGCGTTTAGTAAAGATTTCAGAGAGAGCAGGCTTAACAGAATATTGGATTATAAGCAATAGTCAAATTTAGGACCTTTGGTCATGTATGAATCTCTCTCTGTGCTTCGAATCCAAAAATCATTATTCCACACTCAAAAGGATGATTCCGAATCGTTTACAGAAGTCAGGCTTACCTATTGGCAAATGTTGAGCGTAACAAATTCCACAATCGGTTTGCTCTTCATTATGGCTGGTAAGAGTAGGTGATCTTGGCAGTGCGAGCTCCAATAAAGTCGCAAGATTTTCATCGAACTTTTTGTCTTTTTTCCTACACAAATAAAAACCAGAAAGATTGTGCATGATCAGAATCAGATGATTGATAAGATTCAATAATTTGGTAGCAATGAGATATAGCAAGGAAAATATTCAGTATCAGCAAATTGTCAACTATGACTAAATTATTAAATGGTTTGCAGAATTTTTTATTTGAAGAATAAATACATACCAGTATCTGCCATTTTTCTTCCAATTCTTCCAAATTGGCTCGATGGCTGCATCTGGCCCAAAGAAGCGACATCTAATGATTGAACAGTGGGTAGTTTACCAGTTTTTAGTGTTGCAATAAACCAACCATATTTTTAAAAATACATGAATACCAAAACCATTGCACTATCAAAATAGTCCGATGAGTAATCATTGTTACATAGACCCTTTCTTACATACAGAGGACCTATACCTTATCAATTGATTTATGATTTGATGGGGTTCTTAAAGTTAGGTTCAATAAATACACGTTAAATTACTCACTGGGTCTCCAATATACCCGACATACAAATGACAGTCAGGGTCAAAGATACATAAAAGGTGGATACCCAGTGTCAAAGGCTCCCCCGTACTCAAGCGCGAGAAGACTTCCCAGGTCAGTCTCCCGTCCTGGTACTATTCTCACGGCTTTCCGGACTCTGGGGTGGTCAATTAGTGTCAAAGCCTTTCCCTCACATATGTGAAGAGGCCGGGACTCGAACCTGCGTGCTCCAGAACCTTACCGTTGCGTCAGGCACCACCTTAGGGTCAAGATACATACATGAAGAAATGATTGAGAATAAACACAAAATGAACATGTTGCATGAATATTTTTGTGTATATACATGATTGACGAACATATGAATAAAGACATGACTGATGACACTCTCCGTCTGAACCATTAGATCTCCATTACATCTCATACACACACAGAAACACAATGGGACTTAACCTTGAGATGTATTATGTCATCGTTTCTTTTAATTGTGTCCAAAAAATTATGTCATCATTTATTTTAATTGTGTCCAAATAATCACTCTCTCTCTCTCTCTATACATATATATATATATATATATATATATATATATATATATATATGTATAATTAGAAAAAGGAACCGGTTGTGTATGATCGCCGTGCAATCACTTCAGCCATCACCATAGTTACCAAAATATCCATTTAATAATTATCAAAAGGAACCGGTTGTATATGATCGCCGTGCAATCATTTCAGCCATCACCATAGTTACCAATATATCCATTTGATAATTAGCAAAAGGAACCAGTTGTATATGATCGCCGTGCAATCATTTCAGCCATCACTATAGTTACCAAAATATCCATTTAACTTTTAATATTTGATCATGCTTCTATATGTTGAATTTGTTGATTCAAATATTTGTTTTGAAAAGGAATGTAATCAATTAATTGATCTGATTGATTGATTTTATCATAGAAGGAAAGAAATAGAAGATTATATTCTGAAGATATTTTGAAGGGACGATTTGAATATATGCCTAGGTCTTATATTCTCCTATATATGCAGCCTTTTTGGCTGGTCGAGAACATTTGAAATCATGTGAGAACATCTAGAGAGGTTGTGTGCCTCGAGGGCTTGCTCCCTGAAGAGAAAAATGAAGGAAAGAGAAGCTAATTTATTTATTGCTGATAGACACAGTTGATGCCTCCAGGTTGATTCAACAGTTTATCGTCGTTCGTCATTACTCTTCTTCTCCAACAATATTTGTAGTCATCTGCATATTCACTTCCTTTCTCAATCTGGTTATTGATTCAATTGTATTTTGTTTATTTCGGTTTTATTCCATTAAGTGTACACAAAATTTTGTTGAATCAATAACGAGGGTGGTTGGATAGAATATTTGTGTATTGCTACTATCCCCGATCTATTGTGTTGTTATTTTCAATCAAATTCATCTTCAAGTGATTAGGTGGAAAAAAAATCCTTTTTTTGGGCGTTTTGTCTTTCCGCTATGCACAAAACCCTCACTATACCACACATATGTGTATGCATACAACTGTGGTTGTCATACACCCAGCTACTCATAGCCAATCAGGCTAATGTTGATAAAGCATTTTAGTATTTATTGAGCACTTTCCATAATAAAAATATTTACACTTTCGTCGCTTATGATCCCTTGTTCAAGCATCCCAACATGGGTAATTTTCATTGTTTTAAAAGGCGAAAGTGAGGCGTTTTAGATCCGTGAGGAGAGGCGTAAGCCTCAAAACATCAAAGCATGTGCTCATTTTAATAATAACTACTCATGCACTGTCGATGGAAGGTAATGTAGATACACGTCATTATTACATTCATTTGATATTTTTCCATCATTTCATCTACAACATTGTCAAAATTAAGTTGTATTTACAGTGATTTTTAATAAACGTTGTGTAAATTGAAGAGATGAGACGAGCAAGAAAGATATTGTTCGAAAGTGGCTTAAAGATCTACCATTCCACCAATTTAAAATATAATTTTTTGTGGACTTTGAGATCACAAATGCACCAGAGGAATTGTTAATTTCAAACAACATTTAATATGTGCTCATCTTGAAATTATTCCTTGTCCAGAAGTCCCACAAGATGCAAAGAATAAATGTTTTGAAACTAAGAGAAAATTAAACGTGTTAAACAATCAAAACTTGGTATGTTTCACAAAATTGGTAGGAGTGAAAACATTGAAAATGATCATAATAACTTTGAACTTGAATGTGGAATTGGTAATGCCCAGGCCCACAGAAGCAAGCAAAGAATTTAAGGCAAAGCACCGGCCCAACCATATGAGTTGCCCAAGGCAACTCACAACTTAAATGAAAAGGTTATGGGAAAATATTTCCCTAGCAAAATGTTATTAAGTCAAGAATCGAACTTGAGATCTAAGAGTTAAGCATGCCCACAACCACTCCACAACTAATATTTTAAACGGTTAAAATACAATCGCCTTTAAAAAGTTTAATCACATGACCTTTTGTCCTTACTCATCTGTTCCCCCCCCCCCCCCCCCCAAGGTTTTCTGTAGGCAGCGGTAGCCTAGTCGTAGGGCGGACCTATCGCTATAAGAAAGATGAACGAAAGAAAGTTTGCAAAAAAGGATAATGGATTTACAGTAGTGCAATTCCATTCAATGTTGCAAACACCCCATATTATGAAGTGTTAATGAAAAATACTGCAAAATATGATCCTGCATTTAAACCACCTTCTAGTCATGAGTAAAGAACTTGGATCATTAAAGAAGGTGTCAAAGACGTTGAAAACATTATTGGAACTTAATAAAAAGAGATTGGGAGAAATACAGATGCACTGTAATGTCTGATAGTTGGAAAGACAGGAAAAATGTTATTATAGCAACTTTCTAATTAATAGTCCAAAAGGTACATGGTTTTTAAATCTGTTGATGCATCGGCACGATAAAGAATGTAAATTTGTTAGTTACATACTTCGATAGTGTTATAGATAAAATTGGAGAGGATAGCATAATTAAAATTGCTACCAATAACGCTTCCAACCACAAAAGAGTTAGCAACCTTCTAATTGAGGAAAAGAAGAAATTATGTTGGGCACCATGCATGACTCGGTATATTGATTTGATGCTTGAAGATATTAATAATAGACGATGCTTAGTCAAGCCATTCAACAAGAAATGTTTGTGTTGAAACTCATATATGGTCATTCATAGCTTCTCACTTTGATGATGAAGTCTACAAAAGCTAGAGAGCTTATTCGTTACGTGGTCACTATACTTTACACCTCTTTTCTTATTCTTCAAATTTTATACATGCAAAAAGAATTTATTATTGCTTTATTTTCTTCTAAAGATTAGACTGAAGATTCATTTGCTAAAAAACGATGGTATTCAAACTAGAAAGTATGTGTTATTTGATGTGCATTTTTGGCAACACATTGCTTACTGTGTGAAAAAATTCTCCTCCTTATTCGTGTGTTGAAAGAAGTTGATGAAGATAGACGGGCTATGGGGTACATATATGAGTTAATGGATGCGGCGAAGGAAAAGACTGAGAGATGTTGAAATAATGAGAGAAAATCCTAACCTACCTAGAATTGTATAGATATGTGATGAGATTCCCAGTTGCACCAATCATTATATATGGTGGGTTACTACTTGAATCTACAATTTCATTATGAAGATACCTTTTCATACAGATAAAAAAAGAAAAGGTTTGTATGCTTATATGGATAGAATGTTCGACGGTAGTGAAGAATGTATGCGGATGGTGAATTAGATGTGCATGAGCATCGAAATGATCTCCTTAGACATCGATAATTAAGAGTAAAAAGATGAGAAGTCTGTATTAGTAATTCAATTATTAGTGTTTTATTTTAGAACAAATTATGAAGTATAAATTATATGTTTTTCCCTGCATTATTAATTGATTAGTGTATTGGTGGAAACGTTTTGAAACTGAAACGACCAAGTTGATAAATTTTGTAATTCGATCGTTTGGTCTAACTTGTAGTGCATCCGAATTTGAGAGAAACTATATAACATCTCAACGGGTGTTCCTTAAAACAACGTTCTACTTAACAAGTAAATCGTTGTAATTTTGCTTTTTATATTGAAATGTTCAATTTATCGTGTTTACATTAGGTGCGTTCAAATAAAAGAAATAGGTTTAAACATAAAAAATTGCATTTGTTGGTGTATGTTAAATATAACACCGCTTTGAGATAAAGAGAAATTATGATGAGAAGAAAGATGGATCTGATTGTTGTGGAAGAAACTGATTCCAATGATGAGTGGATTGCCAAATTAGAAAATCCAATTCTCCACTCCAATCCAAGTTAGCTAGAAAAGATGATAATTTATTGATGTTGATGCCATAAGGAATATGCTCGTTTCGATATACGAAGATAAATTTACGCATTATAAATTAACCAATAATTCAAAACCACGAACCTACACACCCTAGAGATCTACTCCTCCTCAAAGAGTGGTCATTCTCTTCCTCCTGTCATTCCATAGAAAAAATGTGATGTACTAGTACAAGTATAACATTATTAAATCGTCAATATAACATATAGAATTAAACTAGTATTGTTATTTCAAAAAAAAAAATATAGTAACGATCCAAAGAAAAGGGTGTAAGAATTGAGAATGGTGATGTTGGTGATTATGATCCTTTTTTCCAAACCACGCACGGAAGATCTTTTCATGCTACGGATGACAATAGCTTGAATGACGTATGCTTATGGATGAGGAGAAAGATATCATTTAACTTATTGCAATTGATGTTGATTTTAAGTTTAAATGCTTATGTATAATTGTAGTTTGATGGGACTGTTTCAAATGTTTTATGAATGATTTATGTTTATTTTTTGACATTTAATGTTATTTTATTTCACATTTCATTATATGTTTTGCGTTTTTCTTTCATCGAAAAGTTTACGTCTCAAGATTTCGAGTCTTACACCGCATCTCATGATCTCGCTTACGTTTTCAGCTTTTAAAACAATGGTCCATACCGAAAATAACACTGCTTATGTTGCTATTTTTGTTACCAGAGTTGGAGTAATGGGAGTTTTATCTTGCAAGTAATGTGGTACCTCAAACATAATACTAGTTATCTGGATCCTCTAACCTCGTGTAGAAATCAGAAGCTTATACTACAAAGCGAGAATCGCAATTATATTAAATAATGGATCAAATTAATTTAAGACCAAATATCAGAGTCTACATCATATTTCAGTTTCATTAGTTAAGCTGGTTTATGCCTTCTTGTAACTTTAAGAAGTGTGAAGTAGTTCAATGTCATAACTCATAAGTTAGTTTTAGCTTCTAATGACAGCTAAAAAGCAAGCTTACTCTGGTAATAATCTTGGATTTCGAGCATCAACCGATAATAAAAGGCTGCAATCATTTCCTAAAACAAAATAAAATTTATGTATTAGCAGCATTTAGCAAAATCCATATATTTATCACTTTCAAGAATGTATCAAACCGATATTAATGTGTCGGTATGTCGCAGCATTAGATGGATGTTTTGGGTCTACAACACAAAGATTTGTATCCACTTCATCCATGGTTGACCAAAACTCCTCTAGCTGATCCAAATGCTAAAAAAATATAATAAAATTACATTACAGCACTAAAGTTGTGTACTTGTAACCAGAAATATCAACTGTGTATTAAGCTCTCTTTTTTTGCTCACATTGCAGTAACTACCTGTGTAAACTGCTCCACAATACTTTTCAATCTCGAATTTCTCGACCACACCAGGTCACATAAGTAAGGTACGTCCTACAGAGAAAATGAAGAAGAAAAAAAAAGATGTGGTTTGATGAAATTGGATTCGTATTTTAAATAACTTGCAACAACTAACTACTAATTTAAGATGAGCTGACTGCGGAAATAGATGGCGGGCTCTCAGGATAATTTATAGGCAGTCTGATGTCCAACACATGAGTTTTTCCTTTTTTATCTCTACACATTAAACGCAAATAAGTAGTTTTTAGGGAATTATCTTTTATAACTTCATTTAACCAGAGATTGGTGATAGAAGCAAATTACTGAACATACACGAGCTGAAAGGTGAGAGATGATAAGTCATCCTCTAAATTTAGTAGTCTCTGCCACCCAACCTCTTCGATCTTAATAGTAAATTCAAAGCATTGCAACAAAATTAGCGGAAATCAATATGAGTTGTAAATGACTGTTTGATGGATTTGTTCGACAGTAATAAAATGAATACCTGAGTGTAAATGGAATTGTAGAAGGAAGGCGGGGGTTCCTGATTTAGTAACGACTTCATAACTGAAGAAGTTAAAGTGCAAATTGATTTGGGAGTGGGATCTGCTAGGGTTTTGGAAGAAAAGGACGGTAACATGGGATGCTAAAAAGGCGGGTAAGGACAGTAGCTCTTTCCTGATAACAAGAAAGGACAGAACTAACATTTGGGAGCAGTAAGGAGAGCAATTCTTCTATGCCCACTCCTCCAATCTCCGTGTGTGCCCACCAATCAAATCTCTTCATTCCCAATTTTTTACATTTAAGTCTCCGGACAATTAAAAAGTTTAACTGCAAAAAGCGAAAATCAGGGGGTTGTGATTGGTTGGGGACACGGGGCACATACAATTTCGGGACAGAAGAATTGGTAGGGTAAGCATTTGCGTTGTTGGTTTATGCGAGAATGAAAATTGTGATACCAAACTAAAATCGATAAAAATAAGGATGAATTGTCAAGAATAATCCGAAGTTTAACATGTTTTTCCATAATAATTCCAAGTTTGAATTATTTTTTAATAATCCGAAATTTGGGGGTGTCTTCCCATATTAATCTCATTTACTTGGTTCTTCCCGTATTAATCTGAAGTTTGGGGTGTCTTCCCATATTGATCCCAAAATAACACATCAGGGGTCATCGGGATCAATACGAGAAGATACCCAAACTTCGGATTATTCAGAAATAATCCAATTATTATGGGAAAATACGTTAAACTTTGAATTATTCTTGACAATTAATCTTAAAAATAAAAACCAAACCAAACCAACTAAATTAAGTTTGGTTGATTCGGTTGGTTATCCGATTTAACCCAACTAAAATATTTTAGACCTCATGTTTGTAACATTAACTACAATTTGAAATGAATCATAAATATATAATTAGAGTATCATTATTTATGATTCTTATGCTTTCTAAAATTAATCTTGACACGTACGTAATGATTAAAATTTACTTGAGTAACTAATCTGATCTAAAATATTTATTATAATATCGATAATTTTGAAAATATAACAAATGGTTGGTTAATATGGTTAAACCGAGCCTTGCAAAAAAAAAAAAAAAAAAAAAAAACAGTTAAACCGATAATTAAATTAAATATTTTCCCCCGAACCGATTATAAACCGATCTAATTTCAAAACCAAACCAAACCGATCAAAACAAATTGGTTTATTTGTTTAACAAATAATGTTCACCCCTAGCTGTACAGAACTAACATCCGGGGAGCTGCACCGATTCAATTGTGGATTGCTAAGGGCATCAGACCGGTTGCTAATGGTTACCAGCCCGACGCCCGGTCGGTGGTTGTCCACCGACCGAGTTTCGGAATCAGACAACCGTCGATCAAACTTAATTTGACAAACGATCAACCGTCGATCAAGCATCGAGTTGGTAGCCTCTAACAACCAACCCGGTGGCCTTAGCAACACACACTCTATTTTCCTCCATTCCTTCATGTATTATCTCAAAATTTTATAGTTTAATGTTTTACCACTATTGACCTTCTTTCACTATTTTACCTTGCATTTTTTTTCCCAATTTAGGCTTTTTTCAAAATTTTATCATAGAAATAATCTAGTTTTAAAACTATTTACATTGTATTCATATTTCAACCAATTCAACATTGAGTTGGTGGGATCATACTAGCGCAACTTGTTACTATTATTTTTTCATGTGGACTGGAGCAATTTGAAATTGCGCTAGTGTTGTCTTATTAAAAAAATAAGACATACGCTGCAATGCAATCTAAAATTGCGCCAATGGAAGCAAATTTCATGTTTCATACCGGCTTATGTCTTATTTTCCAGAATCGCTTTCTTCCTCCTCACTATCTTCCCAATCCACCTATCAAACCCAAATTTCAAATTTTAAAAGCTACATGAATATCATTAAAAAAAAAAAAAAAAAAAAAACTAACGCAATTTGAAACTGCGTCGGTGCATTCTGATCAACTTAGCACTGAGTTGGTCAAAACATAGTTATGAAACTAAATAGCTTTAAAATTGAGCTATTTTTATAATAAGTTTCTGAAACAAGGCTAAATTGAAAAAAAAATCCTTTTATATTCAATAATATCTACTTTTAAACCAAATCTGCAATTATTTTCAAACCATAAACGAATTTCTCACAAAATTTTGCATTAAAGTCCATTCATTTAAATGAGTTACATATTCCAAAATGTAAACATATTGATAAACTTAGTCAACTAACATCTATTGATAAACCTAAAAACTGAAAGTTTTTATATATACACGCTACAGGCACATTAACAAGTTGGTTCATAAAACCGTTTAGATGTAAGCATATATAAATCACATAATATAAATTATATACATTAATGACAATAATAAATTATTTTATAGTTATATAATAAATGAATTTATCATTCATTTATTCAAAAAAAAAAAATCAACTTTAGATGTCTAAATTTGTATTTGTTGTGATTGCGTAGAAATCCCTTTCAATTGTCTTCTAATGCATTACATTCAAGTCCACATATTTGACTAATTGTATAATCTTAAATTTAGAATATTTAAAGGTATTGTTATTGACACTCCAACTATTGCTAAGAGAATATCATTTTTAAAAAATACTTCACTCTTTGAAAATTGTTAAGGGGCTACACAACATATTATTTCACACTACTCAGTATTCCCATATTGCCCCTTTAAATTAGATTAAAAAAAGACTTAATCGACAAGGGAAACCGAATTAAAATAAGCAGTTCGTCACCACTGCACCAAATGTAGCACATAATCAATTATATATATATATATATATATATATATATATATATATATATATGTATGTATTTGATAGTGATATGTCAAAAATTATAATCATTTTGGTGCATTGCCTCCATAACGATAAAATTCGGCATATTTATGTCGACAAAAAAAATTGTTCGATCATGTTCCTCCAAAAACGCTTATCCTTTAGAGTTTTAAAAATTGATATCTGCGAATCGAAAAAGAAAAATTACTAAGGCCCAATATTTGTTAAGGTAAAAATGCTTTTCTTTGTTAAGGGGCTAAATGGGTAATAAGGTAAAATTATTTTTATTTGTTAAGGGGCTACTTGCTCATGGGTACTCCTCTTAACAGTTTTTGAAGAAAAAGAAAATTATCCTCCCCTTAACAATATTTGGAGTGTCAATAACAATGCTCATATTTAAACACAAACGATTAACTAATTCATTAGTGATAGAGTTAGTGATACACACTAGGAGCAATTCTAGAATTTATTGTAAATTATTAACTCCTGTAATCAATTCACGTTCGTAATAAAAGGTTTTTTCTTTTTCAATTTTTTGTTTAATGTAATGTGATATTAATTAATTGATTAAAAGTGCATTTAATAAAAAAAAAAAACATAAATGGTATATTTTTGTGATAGTAGTTACAAAGTATCATAACCATGAGTGATTTCTCTCAATTGAATTGAATATACTACTTTTAAAATTTTCAATCAAGCTGCATCGAGATTGAATATCAATGTATTCGTTGATACTAGATTATGTAAGGCTCTACAAATGTTGGGCAGTGTATTACTCATAACTGCTGGGGAATTCAGGAGTTATGTACTGATAGTTATTGGATAAGTATGAAATGACACACTCGACGGTTTTATATTGCAGGTGAATATAAGTATGGTCAGACAAAAAATATCGATGTGGTCATTGATTTACATTATTTTTCGACTTGGCAGTACATCCGATCTTCAGCATGAAAGCTCCGCTTTGATTCCAGTCGAATCATGGTATGACATCCATCGAATAACTGTAGTTTGCTTGGTTGGAAGTATTGGAAGTAAAACACCATTCAAGAAAGGACTATCTTCTCAGTTATATAGGGTTAACATCATGGTCAACTCAAATTCAAAATCCCTAGCCACTTAGTTCATTTAATAATAACTGTAACTATTGAATTAAGGATTTTGCATTTGGAATGTTATAAAATGAACACAAAACAGAAGACATAAGGGGGAGAGGACATTTCTATTCATTCAGATGTCTATTACATCGGCTCCTATATATATAGGCTTTGGAGCTGATGTTTAACTTTTTCTATGATGTGGGACTAAACAGAGAACTAATAAAAGCATATTCACAATATATATATATTACAACACTCCCCCTTGAGTATGCGTCTTCAAAAACTTGAAGTTGTCCCTTTTAAAACATATATGATGATTGCTCCCCTTTATTATTATCTTGCTTGCATATATCCGTTCAGTCGATACAACTATTGTCTGTTGCCTTCAAAACTCTATCAGGAAAACCCAATGGGAAAAGCCTTGAACGAAAAAAAGAGTATAACGTATGACATTATGAATATCATATTAAAATGATATTCGTCAAAAGAGTTTGATGCTTCAGGATCAAAACAATGCCTCATTAAAAACCTTTTTATGAAAAACCCTGTGGAAAAAATCATAAACAAGGAAAAGAGTGCAAATTTATTTCCTCTTTAGGTAACATGTTTTACAATGTTACCGTAAGGGTTGACACTTCAGGATCAAGATAATGCCTCATTAAAAACCTTACTAACAAAAATCCAGTGGGAAAAATATTAGTGAACGAAAAGAGTACATTATAGCATAATTTTATATGCTCCCCCTTATTTATAACTCATTCTTCAATTAGTCTATTGATGTAGTCGACGCATATCAATTTTGTATATCATCTTCTGCAATGTTGATTTGGAAATTGCCTTTGAGAACGGATCTACCCTCTTTTCTTGAAACTGAATTTGTTTATGCTCTTTCTTATTATTTTTTCATGCATGTGTGAAGAGAAATTTAGAAAAAATGTGCTCCATCCTATCATATTTGATATAATTCACTTGAATCTGAGCCATCTAAACTGCCTTGTCTTCTTCATACATAATAGTTTACTGCATCAAAATATGTTTGATACTTTTGGATCAAAATGTTGCCTCGTTAAAACCTTACTAAGAAAAACCCGATGGGAAAAATCTTAGTGAAGGAAATAGAGTACAATATACAATGTCATATTTACAACGTCAAAAGTAGTATGATTCTTCTGGATCAATGTTATGCCTCGTTAAAACCTTTGGGTTGATACTTCTGGATCATGACCCATGCCTCATTAAAACCTTACTAATAAAACCCAGTGGGGAAAAACTTAGTTAAGGAAAAAGAGTGCATTATATCATACTTATGGATGCTCCCTCTGATTTAATAATTTTCTCTGAATTCGTATTCTTCTTTCAATAACTCAAATTGCTTATAAATACTTCTTAATGAAGTTTTAATTTTAAAACTTCATGTGCATTTCCATGCTTCAGCCATGCTTTCTTATTTAAAACACCTCCCTTTTGTGATTTGTATGATACTAATATTCATTTATGAATACACTTCAGGTGCTTATAATTTTCTGTTTCAATCGGCCTTGAATATTGCAATACACATTTGATGAGTGAGACAACTTTCATTACAACAACACTAAGCAGGAAGTAATCTACTCATCTTGAAGTATATCAAGATTTTCATTACAACAATACTTAGAAGAATGCTGTAATCTATCGAACATGTTCTTTGTATCTTTTATGTTCTTCAGGAACTTATATATTATAATAATTTTAGCATATCGCAACCACCACTTCAATGGATATTAAGAGTTTCACTACAACAATTCTTGAAAGCAGGAAGTGATCTACTCATCATGAATTATTTTAAGATTTTCATCACAACAATACTTAAAGGAATATTGTAATCTACATTTCTTGCTCTTTATCACTACCAAAGTTATTCAAATTCTTCTAGAATTTGTATACTTTCATCGTTTATACCTTCAGGGTATTGTAAGTGTTTTAAACACCTTCACCACTTTAATCAATTCAATTATCTCTGAAAAATACAATGCTCATGGCACTTGACACTCTATGGTGTTTCAGTAACTTCCATGTGCTTTTGTCATTATCTACATTTCTATTTTATCTTATGAACTACAGGTCCATATTTTATGGACTACAGGTCCATATATCTTATTTAGGAGAATTTCATGATGGTCAATCATGTTTCTCTTTAGTATAGGATTTTTAATCCATTTATAAATATAATCGCTTTGTTATTTATTAATTTATCATCGATGATTATTTCTTGTCAGTTCTATACATAATTTATTGAGATCTCAAAACTTGTCATGCTTGAGGTACCTAAACCACTTCTAGGGTTATTTTGACAATCATGTCATGGGTTTCTTTCAAAGCACCTTTTGTGTTTCTTCAGAAACACTCACCTCCTTTGTTTTGCATCTTTATGACTTACTCCAAAGATATTTTGAACTGACTTTTATACCACATTTCCAGCTGTGATTTACACCTTCTGATCCTTTGGGGATTCAAATGTATATTGGAGAAAGTCTATTAGGGACATAATTGATAATTTATGCAAGTTACTTAATACTTTGCATAATTCTATATGTTAGCAAATATTTAACATCGATGATTCCTTTATCCTCCCCCTCAATATTGACAAACATTGTCACTTTAAATAATAAACCTACTTTAGATTCATTTTTGATCCATTATAGCATCATAGCTAGCAATTACATTAGATGTATTTCAATTGTAGGAGGATAATGCTCTTATTAGTTGATAAGATGCATTCATATTTCATTGCTTATTCCCTTTCAATGATCAGATGACTTGGAGGAATTTTCTATCATTTGAATATGCACATGACTTCAGGTCAATCAATATTGATGTCAATCGACTTTTTGAAATATTAAATAATATATGCATAATTTTTAATATGAGCTCTTAACAACTTCAGGTTGTTAGTAAAATTTTCGCATATATGTGTATATACATGCGTCCACGTATTACATATGTAATTGATTTGCATATTCTCTCTCATTTAAGTTATCGATTTTAGAACTGATTGTTTGTAATGTTCCAATCATTAATTTTTGCTTATCAAGCAATGTCAACCTGAATCTTAAAGATCGTTTCATAATATACAAAATATCTGATTTGGAACTGTATTGAACTTTTGGTTCAAATTAAATATATGAACAACTTCAAGTTGTTAATCTATATTGAACTTCTGGTTCAAATAATATATAAACAATTTCAAGTTTGTTAAACTGTATTGAACTTCTGGTTTAACTGTATTGAACTTCTGGTTTAATTGTATTGAACTTCTGGTTCCACTATGTTGAACTTCTGATTCAAATAAAATATATAACGACTTCGAGTTGTTAAAATTTAGTCTTCAATACAATATGCAAATATAAATATATAAGCAAGATATAGCTTGTTAGATCCAAAATTGGCTCTAACACCCAAACTAGTGAAAATTCTAATGAAATGAAAATTAAAACGAAGAAAACACACAATTTATAGTGGTTCGGTGTTAAACAGCCTACGTCCACTTTTCTTCTTTTTTGATTGATGTCTTGAATGCGAGTAGAATGATGAATTTCACTCAATTCTCACTCATTTCATAATTGATTCACTCAATTTCTTTTGCTATATGACTTGAAAGATGATTGTAGGCTGAATAAGTTGATAAAATTCGGGTTGCAAAGGAGTTGTAATCCTGAAAGTGCAAAAAGATCCCATCAAATGCCTCTTAATGGAGTATTTATAGGTGTAAAATCCTTCTGGTACCAGATCGGTTCGGGTCCGCGTGGCCTTCATCCCACCACTTTCGGGTTCGGATGGATTCTGTTGAGGACAACACATCTGGTTAGTGGCCATCGTGGGTAGAACGTGTGTGTAACCGCCCCGATTCTTAAGGAAAATGTGTGAGTGAAGCTGCTGACATCCTGGGCTCGGATCGGATAGACTATTAAATGGGGTTCGGATCGGCCTTGCTACTTCCGATCTGGTTTGCATCCTTTCCTTCATTGCTTTGTGTTGGTTTGTCTATGTCCAAAGAAGACCCGATCCGATCTGAATGTTTGGCAGAGTGTTCTTCATTATTTGATTTTTTAACTTTGTGTAGCCTGGTTCACAAAGTAGGCTAACATTTTTCCCCCTTAAGGGATGCTTCTATCGAAGATGGAGCGTGCCTTGACATCATCTGTTCATTGGTCTTCGAATTTGAATTGTTAAAAGGTCGCTTCCATTGACGTATAGGGATATGTTGCTTTAGAAAGTCGTATCTCTCGCTGTCTATATATACATCATGAAGCGTGTGGATTACTTCCTTCATTTTTAACAAATTTAAGAACTCTCCTTGATTTCCAGCGGTCCCTCCTGGTAATCTTTCTCTTTATTTTCCTTTGAATTTAATTTTCATGCCATGTTATTGTGTTTAATCCCATTCGGATCGGGTCCCGATCTGAACACCCTTTCTTCTTTTATCGCTCGATACTGGGTTTGCAGCCCAGAATTGGTTGGTGGGCTTGTACTCCAGTCCGAGCGGGAAAAAAGGATGGGAATACGAGTAGTCACCATCAATATGTATATAAATCCGCCAGCTATCTCATTCCTCCTTCTTCCTTTTGCTGCCCCGTTTATTATTCCCTACATCGAAACCCTAGCTTTCAACAAAGGACTTCACAAAACTTCAAATCTCTTCTCATTAGTTCCCAAATCAAATCCGTAGGTAGGTTAAAACTTCAATTCGCCTTCATAATAACTGATTTTAGTTATGATTGGCAGTCAATTTGAACGATTTGGGCATGGAGTTTTCCAGCTTAGACGTCGTGGCCCCCTCTTCCCTCGCCGTCGTCGTTGGTGGCTCCGCCATCACCTTGAGGCGTTGGGAGATGGGATTAAGATTTATTGTTGGATATTTGAGCATACAAGTGTCCGACCTTAATTTTGGTATGGAGTTGGGTTTGTTGTCAGTTGAATGAGATGGAAGACAAAGAAGAAGAAGAAGAAGAAGAAGAAGAGGAGGAGGAGGAGGAGGAGGAGAGGGGTTGGGATCGGTTCGGGTGGAGAAACATTGAAGTGAAGGGAAGGCAGAGAAATTCACGTAACCGGATCAGATCGGAGTAAAAAAGGAAAGACGGGAAACAAAGCTCACTTGACCGGGTCGGGTCGGAGTGAGAAATAAGGTGGAAGAGAGGCCTGGGTGTTCACGTCAATCCGGACCGCCCCGAATGTCTACCTCCGAACCGATCCGATTTCGCTTAACAGGTGTGAGTGTTTGCTTCAGACCAAAGCAAGGCTTTGCTTCCCGATCCGATCCCAACACATACATCTGAACCGATCTGAGGCAGTCCATCTTAGTGCAAAAGAATTTGTCCAATTGGCTAAATCAATGTTTGACATAACCTTCAACTTAAAGAACAGTTAGGATAGCACCTTACGGACATAGACGAACATCAAGGACTATTCTGTACATTACTGCTTTATTGAACCTTTGTTTCACACTCTCATTTGTTTACTTTGCATCTTTTGCACACGTAGCACACACTACATTTCACATACACACACGGGGGGATGCGGGCTATCTTATTCTAACTTATGTTATTACTTCTTCAGTAGTCTAGTGATCATGGCCGAGAGACGTTCGTCTAGGTTAGCAGAGCAGAGAGAAACTACAGAAACTTCTAAGAGATTCACTCTTGATGATATATCCTCTCCTTCAAACCCTGAATGGGACGATGAGGGACCAGATTATGAAGTAGAAGCACATAATAGTGAAATACCTTCCGATAGTGAAGTTTCTCTTGGCGATGAAGAGGAAGGAGGAATAGGAGATAATCGAGCTCCTGATGAGTTTGAGTCTACCATTATATTGGAGTTACCCAAAGATTCTGTTGAATCAATGATTGATGACGATAGACTTGTTCGAATATGTCTGAAACATGGGATACTGAAAAGAGATACCATGGTGCCATCGAAAACAGATCGCCTCCACATCCTCCAGAAGGATTTATAGTAGTTACCTCGTTGATGTGTATGGTAGGGGCTATTCCACCGTTTCCACCTTTTGTTGTTGAATTTCTGAGACAGATGCGGATTGCCCCCATGCATTACATCCCAATTCTTATGCTCACTTATACACCTTGTATATAGCATACAAAGAGGTTTTAGGAATAGTGCCTACCTTCGATGACGTCCATTTTTTTTATAATTTCAAGCATCGGACTCAAGAGACTCCTTCCTTCTCCTATTTTGAATCAGTCCCAAAAAGGAAAATTATTTCAGCTCCATTCAGCAGCAAGGCTGGCGATTCTAAGTTCGAATGGTTTTATATCAGGCAACAGCCGGGGTGCACCAGGAGATGGACCAAATCAAGTAAAGCACCGACTTTCTACATCTCAATTTTGAATGTTCATGCCAACACATTAACTTGCTTTCTTTTTTATTCGCAACGGATAAGCCAAAACAAATATCGGATCAATTGTACTTTGATCGTTTGAATCGGCTTCTCGATGGCAATCAAAAGTTTCTAACCATCGACGAAGTTCTTAAGGATGAGTATCTCCACCATCATGGGTTACTATCCATTACCCGTAGCATAGGTCATGGGACGGGTCCATATGTGTACATACCCCCAGTAGACATTATTCATGAGACAGGCGAGGGCTCGAAAGGTCCAACAATACCTCTTCGAACTTCACCCTCTCCATCTTCAACTCAGGACGACGAGTTAGCCAACATAGCTGAAAAGCACAGAGAAGGGTATACCGTCCCTGATGATGTTATTTCTCCTGAGAAGTCAACATCCCCTAAAGAGCTACCAACAGACGTTTCTCAAGGAGATGTCCCTACTACCGACGGTTCCACATTTCAGGGTTTAGGAGATTTACCCTGCCTGAAACCATCTATACTTCAGAGGACTTTGGCACAAATCCTTTAACTTTCACTTCTTCAGAGGAGACTACTCCCGTGAAGGCCAAAGAGCCCACTCGCGCTAGTCTGGCTTCAGACTCAGGTTTGTCGGGGGGAACACCACTTAGGAAGCACTTAACACATTAGCACCACACATCACAACACTCACTTTTTATGAGAACACTGATTCTGAATTCCACTTACATTGCTGCGCAGGTACAATGTCTCTCCCTTATTACGACGTCAGGAAAATGCGTCGTAGCATGTCTAGACCTCCTTCCGATATCGAGCATGATTACGGTGAGAGCCGGGGCAGAGATGGAAGAAGGCCTCATGATTCTTATCGACCACATACTTCGTGTTCTCGTTCCCCCGTCCGGTCAGATCCAGATAGATATAAGAGCTACCAGAGTCGTCGAGGGGAAGATACATCGCAGCCTAAAGACCGAACTTCTCCTCAAGACAAACACAGTCGGGAAAAAATCCACCGAAACATACCGACTCACGAGATAAACACAAGGTTTCTGAGAAGCAATCTAGAAAGGGTGATACAGCCATCGTCTCAACCAAGCGAAAAGACAGTGAACTAACATACTGCAAACCTCCACCGCTGGATGCTGAGTCCGAAGTTAAGCTGGCATATCTGGAGAAGCAGTTCCCAGATCATTACTTTGAGAACCTGACTTTTTTACCGGCACACGAGCCTATTTCCTCAAAGTGGGCTGATGAGGCTAAAGCAAAGATTGACGCAGTCGAGAAGCAATACTCGGAGATGTTCAAATATTCACGCAATCTCTCCAGAATTATTCGGACTTTAATTACTGATGTTAATTCGATGAAAAAGACCGTGATGCCGATGAAAAGGCCTTGAAAAATTTGGAGAAGGACCTAGAAGACACACAAACTCGACTCGTCATCGCTCAACGAGATGTTAACAACTTTAAACAGCAATTTGAGGAGTTACAGAAGCGTTATCATGACTTGCTGGAATCTCATAGTCAAGAGCGTTTGGAGTTGAAGAAACAAGCGGAAGACGCTAAGTCGGACAGTGTCAAAATGCAACTGGCTTATAATACTCTTGAGCAAGAAAAAGCCGAGTTAGCGAGAAAAAATGCTGAACTGAAGAAACGAAACGCTGACTTGGAGTCCAAGTTAATGGAAGCCGAGAATAGGGTTGCCCTAGTTGAGGGGAATGTGGAGGATGTCATTAAGTCTGCTGAAGAGACCCGTAAACAGCTATCAGAGGCTCAGGAAGAAGTGCACGGTTTTGGTGAATTACTGATTGAATTCTTCGCGCATATAATTCGTCGCTGAAACTTCTCTTGGATTGAAGACTATCCAACTACCTTAGTTCACGTATGGAGTCAAATCATCGAATGGGAGAAAGAGGAACTTAAGGTAGACTTCGTTGATGAAGATAAACTTATGGAAAATTATCTGAGAGATGATGAACCGGCACGCCTGGCCGAGGGGCGTCGCCTCAGTGCGGCTGCTATGGAGGAGGAGAAGCGGATGGCCAAACAAAAGAATATCACTGAGGCTGGTTCTTCTTCCGCTACCGCTGAAACTACTGAAGTCGAGGGATATGATCCCGAGAACCCGGGGATTCCTCAGGCGTCTCTTTTATCTCCTATACCTGAATCATCGTCAGAGACGGTAGTCACTCCAATTGAGAGACCATCGGAAGGTATTTCTACCTTTTCATCTCAATTTTTCAAGGCCGTCTCCACCTTTCATCACATAATTGGGAAATCAATGGAGGATCCTTTATTTTCTCCTGAGTTGATAACTGTTGCTTCTCATTCTGTAGGTGTTGCACCGACCGAGGAGACTGACGTGCCTCAGGGAACCAGTACTGGGAAAAAAAATCTGTGGAAAAGACTCAAGGAAAATAGGATAAAGTTACCATTGTTGAGTTAGGAGGGGGAGCTGAACTGTCTAAGGCCGACACTTCTCATGATGATGAGATGATAGATGCCTTAAAAGACGACGGTGGTAGCGAGGGGCATGAAGAAGATCCTGATGTGGCTATAATTGGGGATTCAAAAAGTGCTAATGACATCACTTTGGCTGAAATGAAAGCCAAACAAGACAAAAGTATGCAGCTAAAAGTTGAAAACTTGAACCCCGAAAGCCTTAAGCCCCTTGCAGTGGTGGATCCTGGATCAAGGTTAGTCGTTAAGCTTTCAACTAGGTCTAGTACAGAAGAGCTTGCTAAAAAATCTTCTCTGGATTCCAGTGTTCCGACTCCTGGGAAAAAATCAACAGATTCTAGCACTTCGATTGCAGAGAAGAAAAGGCCGAAGCGCATTATGACTGATGCTGGATAGGGCTACTCATAAAGCTGCCAAAAAATCCAAGTCCGCTCCAAAGTCCAAGTGACGAAGTGATTTGTTTTATTTTGGCATTTAATTCGTCTGCAATTGTTGCAGCGAGTGCGGCCCTCACATCCTTTGCTTGATTTCCCTGTACAAACTCACGTTTTTGTAAATAATAATAATTTATTACCTGCAATGTTTGATAGTTGTTAGTTTGGTACTTAAGTAAAAATGCAAAAGCATGTCGTATCACAGTTATATAATGAAGTCATTATTGAGGGGAATATGTGTACACATATATTCCCCCAGTCAATCTTGAATTACAGAGCAAGAATTATTCAAGATTGATTAAATTCAAAATCCAATTGCCCCCGATTCTCCGACGGGGCCATATTCTTTTCATCATTGATGCCTATTCTTTCTAGCATCTTTATACTCTCCTGTCTGATAACCAGGTTAGAGTATCGTTGCGGCGGTCTCTCATTTGGGTGCACCTTCACGCCTCAAGGGACGTCGTCTTCCTGTCCTTTATACTCTCTCTCGATTCTTGAGAGTTAGAGTTAAGACTGTTGTCTTCCCATTCTTTTGTGTTTTTTTCGTGCAAACAGTCATTTTATTTGCTCCTGCACATAGGTTATCTCCAACTTTCCAAATCTAATTTAATATTTCGTGTTTCATGGTCATGATAGAATAATTGTTGAAGATATAAATAATGCAGAAAAGTAAATAACACACGATATTTTTATAGTGGTTTAGCTAAATCGTAGCCTGCATCCACTTCATAATCCTTTGTTCATATAAACAGACTTTTTTAAGGCAAGTCGTGCCTTTTTACATAGCTTATAAAAACAAAAAGGATGACATTTCATACTTAGCTCAGATATCGTCGTAAGTGCTGAGCGTTCCAAGCTCTGGGAATCTCTTCACCATCCACGGTCGTTAGCTTGAATGCTCCTGTATCAAGCTTCCGTTGGATGTGTATGGCCCTTCCCATTTTGGACCCAATTGGGTCGAAGGCGGGAAGACTCGTTTCAGTACTAGGTCTCCTGGTTCAAAGGTTTTGAAGCAAACTTTCTGGTCATAATAACGTGCTACTTGATGTCGATGTCTCGAGGCACGCAAGTCAGTTTCATCTCTTTTTTCTTCAATCATGTCAAGAGATTCTAGGAGGAGTGTTCTATTTGTCATCGGGTCATAATACGTGACTCGATGAGAAGGGACTTCCAATTCTACCGGGATCACTGCTTCTGACCCAAAGGAAAGTGAATAGGGAGTATGGCCGGTAGCCATTTTAAAGGTTGTCCTGTAGGCCCATAAAGCTAGTGCCAACTCGTCTACCCATCTGGCTTTGGCCCGCTCCAGCCGCTTCTTCAGAATAGATTTAATGACCTTGTTTATGGCTTCGACCTGGCCATTTGACTGCGGATGAGCTACTGCAGTGTATCGTTTATCAATCTTGTATTTCTGGCAGAAGTTTCTGAACTCAATGCTGTCGAACTGCGTCCCATTATCAGTTATGATGGTCTTCGGTATCCCAAATCGACAAATAATGTTTCTGACCACAAAACTGATCACCATCCTGGCCGTGATGGTTGTTAAGAGTTCAGCTTCCACCCATTTTGTGAAATAGTCCACGGCAACGATCGCGTACTTAGCTCCTCCTCTGGCAGTAGGTAACACCCCAATAATGTCAATTCCCCACATTGCAAATGACCATGGGCTTACCATCGACTTGAGCTGAGTCGGAGGCGCTCTGGGAACTTTGGCAAATCTTTGACATTTGTCGCAGCATCGTGAATAATCAGCCGCGTCTTTATTCACGGTAGGCCAGAAATATCCATACCGTAATACTTTCTTTGCTAGGGTCTGGCCCCCAGTGTGGTCTCCACACTTACCTTCATGTACTTCTTGCAGTACACGTTTAATGTCGTCGTGTGCGATACACCGTAATAGGGGCATTGAAAACCCTTGGCGATAAAGGACGTCGTCCTATAAAACATATCTTGCAGCCTTGCGTCTTACAGCTCGTCTTTCGCTCTTTTTCACTGGGAGGGTTCCATTCTTGAGAAAATTCTTGATCGATGTCATCCAGGATTCTCTCTCTGGGTCGACTTCCAAGGCTAGCTCCGCTTCCATTAGGTCGAAACTCGGTGATTCCAAAACCTCTATCGGAACCATTTCAGTTTCTTTAGGATTATCAGAACTTGCCATCTTTGCCGGTCGATCTGCTTTCTGGTTTTCCGTTCTTGGAATGTGCATTATGCTGTAATGCTCCAAACTTTCCAACAAATCCTTTACCTTTTTGAGATAATTAATGAGTCGAGGTCCTTTAGCAGTAAATTCTTCCCGAACCTGGCATACAACTATCTTGGAATCGCAATATATATCTAGTGTCTTCACTCCCAATTCTTTAGGGAGTTTCAGCCCGGCAATCAGGGCTTCATACTCGGAATCGTTGTTAGTAGCAGCAAACTCTAATCGTAATGCATAGTAAATAGATCGTCCTTCAGGAGTTATTAAGACAACTCCGGCGCCGGACTTTCAATCATTTTTGGCTCCATCCGTATATAGTTTCCACGAACTAAGCTCTAACTCTCGATCTAAAGTAACTACCTTGTCACCCACCGTTTCCTCTTCGGGAATTGTAAATTCAGCTATAAAGTCAGCCAATGCCCGCCCCCTTATTGATCTTCGTGGTTGAAAGTTCAAATCAAATTGACTCAGCTCAATGTTCCATTTAAGTAACCACCCCGATGCTTCGGGTTTTTGAAACACTTGTCTCAAAGGTTGATCGGTATATACAACTATCGGGTGAGCCTGGAAATAATGGCGAAGTTTGCGGGAAGCAATCAGGAGGCTATAAGCAAGCTTTTCTATCTTCGGATAATTACGTTCCGCAGCAGCTAGCTTTTTGCTCACGTAATACACAGGTTTCTAGACTTTATCCTCTTCACGTACTAATGCCGTACTGACGGCGTGAGATGATACCGCTAAGTAGATGAACAAATCCTCGTGTTCCACAGGTTTTGATAATATTGGAGGCTTTTCTAAGAAGTCTAATAGATTCTGTAATGCCTCCACACAATTAGGGGTCCACTCAAAATTTCGCTTTCGTCGTTTTATGAGATCGAAGAAAGGTACACATCTATCTGTAGCTTTGGAGATAAACCTACTCAATGCAGCAACTTTTCTAGCCAAGCTTTGAACGTCTTTGATCTTGCGTGGTTCTTCAATATCCCTTATTGCAGCTATTTGTCTAGGATTTATCTCAATTCCTCGAGAACTCACAATAAACCCAAGGAATTTTCCAGATGCGACCCCAAACGAACATTTTAAGGGGTTTAACTTCATCCCATACCTTCGAAGAATATCAAACATTTCAGCTAAGTCCCTTGTATGGTCGGAAGATTGTTTAGACTTCACAAGCATGTCGTCCACATAAACCTCCATGGTTTTCCCGATTTGATTATAAAACATGAAGTTGACTAGGCGCTAATACGTGGCTCCTGCATTCTTTAACCCAAATGGCATTACCACGAACAATATAACCCCAAGTCTGTGATGAAGCTTGTGTGCTCTTGATCTGGTATGTGCATGGGAATTTAATTGTACCCGGAATAGGTGTCCATAAAGGATAAAAGCTCATGCCCGGCCGTCGAATATACTAGCTGATCAAT
Source organism: Allium sativum (assembly GCA_030737875.1). Taxonomy (NCBI): domain Eukaryota; kingdom Viridiplantae; phylum Streptophyta; class Magnoliopsida; order Asparagales; family Amaryllidaceae; genus Allium; species Allium sativum. Next base: position 661,734,545 of record CM060912.1, on the reverse strand, counting down.
TCTGGGGAGAGAAAAGCTATCCTTCGGGCAAGCCTTGTTCAAATCAGAAAAGTCGATACATGTTCGCCACTTCCCGTTTGACTTTTTGACCAGGACAGGATTCGATATCCAGTCAGGATATTTCGAATCCTTAATGAATCCATTATCTTTTAATTTCTCTACCTCTTCTTTTAAAGTTGCTGACCGCTCTGGGCCTAACATCTGTCTCTTCTGCTTGACTGGTGGGTGCTTTGGATTAATACACAAAGAGTGGCTCATGATGGCAGGCGAAATCCCACGAATGTCAGCGTGAGTCTAGGTAAACACATCCAGATTTGGCTTTAAAAAATCAGTCAATTCTCTCACTCGAACTGGATCTAGTTGCGAGCCGATCTTTAGTACTTTTGTCAAATCTGTTTCATCAATAGGTATATCTATTGTTATTTCATTGGGAGTCTCCTTCCTATCCTCGGGTTCTCTATCCTCTCTGGGATCTATATCCTCGAGCACATCTGGGGGCGACTCTCTTGGGGCAAGACCTCTTAATTGCTATGCTGAGTTCTCCTTTGGAGGGGAAGAATCGTCCTTAGTTTCTATATTCAACCGCTTCATCAACATCTTTGACTCTGTCATGTAACAAGCTCATCCCGTAGCTTGGTCGCCCCTCATCACCCCAATTCCTGTGTCAGTCGGAAATTTAAGCAGCAGGCACCAAGGTGCAATACATGCCCTAAACTCGGCAAGGGCCGGTCGGCCTGGAAGGCATTGTAGGGCGACTCCACATACAAAACTACAAACGGTGGGATCCTCACTCTCTGGCGATATCCCTGCCCTAATGTGACTGGTAATTCCACATAGCCCATCAGAGCCGTCGACGCTCCGTTGAAGCCACATATCCATCCTTCGCATGGTTTTAAATCTTTCGCTTCGAGTCTCATTTGTTCGAAGGCTTTCTTGAAGAGGATATTGACCGAGCTCCTATTGTCCACTAACACTTTATGGACTAAAGCAGGGCCAATTGTTGTGGTAATCACTAGTGGATCGTCAGTTGGAGATTGAACTCCGGAATCATCTCTACTGCGGAATACGACGTCGTCTGACATCGTCTTTTGTTGTTTTACTGGAGTAATGTCTTCGAGGCTACTGCATTCTCCAGCTTCAAAATTCTTGGCGGCGTTGACGTACTGATCCATTGCTTTAAAACTACGACCCACTAGGTGAGGTCCGCCTATAATAGTATTGATGACGATCCCCTTACCTTTCTGCTGGGCTGTGGGTTTTGAAGTAGGCTGGTTTTGGTCTGGGGCTTGCCCCCTTGCCCCCTGTCCCTTGGGGCGACCTTGTACTCGTCTAACTTCCCTTCCCGCAGCAATCTTTCGACTATATCTCTCAAATGACGACATTCATTGGTGGAATGACCGTGAGTTCCATGGAACAAACAAAACTTTCCTGTTGCGATCTCCTTCTCAGTGGAGTCTCTGGGTGGTGGTTTTTTGTACTGCAATATGCTACATGTATCCAAGTAAATATTCTCCAACATATCATTTAACGGCGTATAATTTTCAAAAGTCTGGAATCTTGGACTTTTACTAGAGCTATTCCCTCGGTTTCTATTCGTTCTGTTGTCGTTTCCATTTCTGTTGCTATTACTCCCACTATGGTTGCCAATGTTTACTTCAACCTTCCCTGAACTGTCACCAGATTGTTTCACAACAACATTACTCTGGACACCTTCCCTCGAGGCCTCTTCAGACTTTCTCTTCCTATTTGCATGAGCTTCTTCTCGCCTTAAGCAGATATTAGCTTTTTCATAGAACAATTCTCTAGTGGGAGGCAGTTTCCCAGACAAGTAATCCCCAAATTCTGTGTCAGGGTCTACTCCTTCTATCAAGGCCATCAGGATAGTGGGCTCATGAGGATCACTAACTTCAGTGACGGCCAAGTTGAAGCGATCTAAATATGACTTCAAAGATTCTCCTGGGGCCTGTTTAATTCGTGACAACTCTATGATGCTCTTGGACTTTCGTGCATGAAGTCAAAACTGATTCATGAAGCGCTCACTCAATTCTGTGAAATTTGATATCGACCGAGGGGGGAGTCGGGTGAACCACATTAACGCCACGTCTTCAAGATAAATTGGAAAGGCTTTGCATTTTACAGCATCTGGAGCTGCTGCAGCATTCATGAACCATGCATATCTCATTAGATGCTGCCCTAGGTCTGTTCTTCATGAATATCGATCCATCTGAGGCAAGTTGAATCGCCGAGGGAACTGGAAGTCCAATATATAATCCGTGAAGGGGGTATGACTTCGCTCAATGCCCCAATCTTCATTAGTATACCGTCGGCTCTCGGACATAATCTGGCGTACCATTGCCTATACATCGACATTTGTTAATGTCTGCACTGGTTCTCTAGGTCTGATGTTCGGATTACCCCTGGATTCCTGATTAGGGAATAATCTCTTGTTTCTAGTGGCAGCTGCTCTATACTGCTCTCTGCGCTCCTGGTCGATCTCAGGAGGTAGAGGTTGAAGAAGCTGTTGTTGCGTAGGGTTGGTAATATTAGGATCCCTGGGTAGGACATGGGATCCACGCATGGGTAGCAACATAGGTTGTTTCAGGCTTGGGTCATCAGGCCCCAATACTCGAGCGGCATCTTCTCGGGATCCAAAAGTTAACTGATTGAGGTTATGAGGTCGTTCAAGCGGTCTTCTCTCACGAGGGCGTCCCTCGTCTGAAGAAGACGAATCATCTATAACAAGGAGGCGTGTTGGGGAAGGAGTCTTCTGCCTCCGAAGCTCCTGGAGTTCTCTACCCATAGTGATCTTGTTTTCCTGCATGCGAAGGTTCTCACGCCTTTGGGCTTCCAATGCTTCCATGGTGCTCTGGAGCATGTCAAGAAAGCGTGAAAAATCTCCCTGTGTAATGGGTGCAGATGGATCAGCCTGAACATTAGTCGTCGTGGCTGAAATCGGAGCGTTGGTAGGAGCTCGAGTAGAAGTTCCAGCTTCATTCTGGTTCGGATCAGATCGGTGCGCAGAAGCCTGGCCGAGCGGTTCGGATGGGAAGAGTGAGTTCCCTCAACTTCATTAAACCGGATTGGATCGGAGTCTTCCATCCGATTCGGACCCTCCTGATCGAAGCGGACTGCTCCAAAGCCTTGAACGCGCGACCTCGTTGACACGATGGATTGTTGATCTTCTCCAACATCGTTTCCCCTAGCGCCTTGCACTTCTTTTCCTTTTGTCTTAGCCATAATACTCGATTCTTCAACAGTTAGTCAACAAGTACTTAAAGATGTCAGAAACAGAGGATTAACTTCTTTGAACTTGAGGGTCCAAATAGTAGAATGATAATCCCAAAAGGCCGAGAATTCGAAGATCTCTCAATGAAAGCACCAAAATGTTAGATCCAAAATTGGCTCAACACCCAACCTAGTGAAAATTCTAATGAAATGAAAATTAAAACGAAGAAAACACATAATTTATAGTGGTTCGGCGTTAAACAGCCTACGTCCACTTTTCTTCTTTTTTGATTGATGTCTTGAATGCGAGTAGAATGATGATTTTCACTCAATTCTCACTCATTTCATACATTGATTCACTCAATTTCTTTTGCAATATGACTTGAAAGATGATTGTAGGCTGAATAAGTTGATAAAATTCGGGTTGCAAAGGAGTTTTAATCCTGAAAGTGCCAAAAGATCCCTTCAAATGCCTCTTGATGGAGTATTTATAGGTGTAAAATCCTCCTGGGACCTGATCGGTTCGGGTCCGTGTGGCCTTCATCCGCCACTTTCGGGTTCGGATGGATTCTGGTGAGGACAACACATCTGGTTAGTGGCCATCGTGGGTAGAACGTGTGTGTAACCGCCCCGATTCTTAAGGAAAACGTGTGAGTGAAGTTGCTGACATCCTGGGTTCGGATCGGATAGACTATTAAATGGGGTTTGGATCGGCCTTGCTACTTCCGATCCGGTCCGGTTTGCATCCTTTCCTTCATTTCTTTGTGTTGGTTTGTCTCTATCCAAAGAAGACCCGATCCGATCCGAATGTTTGGCAGAGTGTTCTTCATTATTTGATTCTTTAACTTTGTGTAGTCTGGTTCACAAAGTAAGCTAACATAGCTCTTTTTGAAAATTGTGAAATCTTTATATATCAATTTTATTAATGTTATTATTTCACATAGTTTCAATAAAGCTTCAGGCTTTTAAATTATGAAGTATTTCAAGTTCATTGGTTAAGGACCTTCAGGTTCCTATGCATACATATAAATACATACATATGTATCTCAAGTTTATTAATTTATGATGAACTTCTGGTTCTCAATCTTTTAATATGCTTCTATTTTAGAAGCTTTTACATTTTTGCTATTGACAAAATTTAAAACTTGTATACTTCATCAAAAATGTTTATATATATACATATATATATATATAATTCAAGACTTCAGGTCCAAGACTTTGACTCATACAACTTTCAGTATAAATATTTTCTTTGCACAACTTCAGGTTGTGCTTCTATCCTTTCTTCCATAACATTAGTTATTACTATCTAAATACATCGAATAATAATACATATGTTCATTCATATTCCAAATACAAACATACATCAATTAACTAACAATAACTAATGCAATCAATGCATTTATTACAATAAGGTAATATAATATATTATCATAACAATGCATTCTCTAACATTCAATGGTTCAAAAATTTATAGATCTTTACATAAAATTCACAACTATAAACAAAAATGAACTACATGTCTCATATTCAATTTTTTTTTAAAAATTATACAACTCATATAAAGATCTTTTAGATCTTTCTTTTTATATTAAAATTGCTTCTTGCCTTTTTAGAGACAGCAAGTTCTAAATTTTCCATGTAATGACAAAAATAGTTTTGGCATTCACTTCCGGTGTGCAGAATTAAGATCAATATTTAGATCTTAACTCAATATGATCTTCAGGATGCATATTTTCTTTATGAAAGTTTTCCTAAGAAACAATGAAATATTTCTTCTAGAAATATAATATGTTCCAAAATGACTATAATAAAACTTCAAGTTTTATCATAATTCATATATTGTTATTATATATTTTAAATTGAAGTAACTTTTCTAGAAAGTGCCCTTTTTCACATATGAGAGTCATTTTTACTATTTTTCTTCAAGAAATTAATATTTATTATAAATGTAGTGATCTCTTCCAATAATAAGTTTCTTCAAGAGATTATATGTAGCATAAAGTTGGAATATAACGCTTTTTCCTTTTTGTTGAAATTTTTCCTTTCATTGATTTTTCGAATCCTTTCCTTTTACAGGTCATTTGCTATATGCAAATATTAAATGCAATTATATGCTTTATTGCTATATTTCATGTTTTTCATTTGAATATGAACTTCGGGTTCCCTTTTTGCATATGAACTTCAGGTTCCTTGTTTGCATATGAACTTCAGGTTCCTTATTTGAAAGAATTTGTATATGGACTTTAGATCATATGAGCTTAAGGTCATTTGCATGTGAACTTCAGGTTCAACGACTCTTGCTTTGTGTTTGGAAGTATGACCGTCTTCTGTTGGTCATAATGCTCCTTCAGGGAGTTCCATAAGTGGAGAGGATCCTTTTTTTAATTAAATATTCTGATTTTAGATCAACGTGGATATGGCCTCTTAAAAATATCAGGGCCTTTGCTTTGTCCTGCTGGGACATATTATTACCACTTTAATGGTACTCTCTAAGCATTGAGATTGTAAATGAATTTCAGCGTTCGACATTTTTGTGAACTACACAAAAATAATAATTGCAGATGCTTAATTAAACAAAATTCACATATCAGTATACATGTTCTATAATTATAAAAATGAATTAATAAATTAACGAACATACAAAACGATGAAACTGTAGTATTGTTATATCATAAAAAATATATACAAACCTCGTAAAATAGAATAGGACCATATACATGGATGTAATAAATTGAACATATTACGGCACAGAATCATAAAAAATAATAATATCCAAATCTGCAAGTCTTTCTTTATACATTCATAATGAACTTCTTACAATAATGAAACATTACAAATCGTCAAGGAGCCATACACCATGTTACATAACAGAAATAATGGCCACATTAATACATATACTGGCTAACAAGCAGCTTGCTATTTACATATATGCATATCTATTAGCAATGGCTTCTCTGGTATTGAAGAGATAAAGTAGCAAATGAAGATGTTTTATGTATGGCGTATGAGGTAAAAGATCCATATATAATCTTTACTTATAATCGAAATAGGTTTGGTGTCACACTTTTTTGGTGTACACCTGAACTGACGAAAATGCCCTTTACTTATTAATTATAATCCGCGTACATCAATTATAATTATAATCTTTACTAATAATCGGAATAGGTTTGGTGTCACACTTTTTTGGTGTACACCTGAACTGACGAAAATGCCCTTTACTTATTAATTATAATCCGCATACATCATTTATAATTATAATACGCGTACATCAATTATAATTGTAAAACGTATATTAATTATCATTAATTCTTTGATCGTTTTTCTTTTTGTATGTATACATTTTTAATATCATTCGTTTCTATATTTAAATTCTAATGCATGTATCAGTTCCGCAAATTTGAAATCCAATGTTTATATGTTTACTTATTTTTTGCTTTATGTAGGTTTTTTTAAAATTTTATTTCCTACTTTACTTCATATAATACGTATACACCATTTTTTTAATCACTTTATTTAGAAGCAGTCAATCTCTTGAAATTCGCGTACGTTAATTATCATTAATTCTTTGACCATTTCTCTTCTTATATGTATATATTTTTAATATCATTTATTTCTATAATTAATTTCTGATACATATATCAATTCCGCAAATTTATTTCTAATATCATTTACATGTTTACATATTTTCTACTTTATATAGCTTTTTTTAAATCTTTATTTCCTGCTTGACTTTATAAAATACGTGTCCGCCATTTTTTAAATTGCTTTATTTAGAAGTAGTCAATCCCTTGAAATTCATATACTTTAATTATCATTAATTCTTTGACCATTTCTCTTCTTATATGTAAATATTTTTAATATCATTTATTTCTATAATTAATTTCTGATACATATATCAATTTCGCAAATTTGTTTCTACTTAATCATATTTTCATATATGAAATCCAAATGTTTATATGTTTATTTATTTTCTACTTTATGTGGCTTTTTTTTATATTTTATTTCCTACTTTATTTTATATAATATGTACATTCCATTTTTAATCACTTTATTTAGAACGGTCAATCCCTTGAAATTTGCGTATGTTAATTATAATTGTAATGTACATTAATTATCATTAATTCTTTAACCATTTCTCTTTTTATGTGTATATATTTTAATCACTTTATCTAAAAACAGTCAACCCCTTGAAATCTGCGTACATCAATTATAATTGTAACATATATTAGTTATCATTAATTCTTTGACCACTTTTCTTCCTATATACTATATATATATATATATATATATATATATATTAATATCATTCATTTCTATAGTTAATTTCTCATACGTATACCATGCCCCAAATACCCTCAAACATCTTCCTCTCATCTATAAATAGGATGCCATGTTGTATCCCTTTCACATAAATCAAGTTCTTCTCCACTTTACCTTTCCAAGCATATTTACCAATTTATACAATTTCATATCTAAACCACCTCTACCACATCTACAAATTATAAGTTTATTCTTTACTCTCTTCAAAATTGTTTTTTTTAGCATATCTTTACTCTCTACAAAGTTGATTTATAGCATGCGTGTGACCATGGTCATGCACGAACCGCGTGCCATCACCACGCGTGAAGCGCATGACATCACCGCGCGCGAAGCGCGTGCCTATACGCTTTTATTATAAAAAGAAAATGAATGGATATTCCTAAAAAGTATTTTGTATACCATAATACCAGATCAAATATGAACAGGTGGATATCTAAAAACCACTAAGTTAAAAAATAATTAGATCTAAAAAGTTTAGATCCACTGGAACATAATCTAGATCTACAAAAAAAAAATAGATCCATGGATCAAATATTCTTAGACAGAAAATAATTGTAGAACAAATATAGAAATCCACGAATTGATATTCTCAAATAAAAATTACTTACATGACAAATTCATAGACGTAGATCTAGAAGATTTTAACAAATAACTATAATAGAATCTCGTGCTGATAACGTGTTATAAAATGAACACAAAACAGAAGAAACAAGGGAGAGAGGACATTTCTATTCATTCAGATGTATTTTATTTCTATTACATTGGCTCATATATATATATATATATATATATATGCTTTGGAGCTGATCATGTTTAACTTTTTCCATGATGTGAGACTAAACAGAGAACTAATAAAAGCATATTCACAATATTTATAAATATATTACAACATGGAATATACATTTGAAAATGGATGACGTTGGAATTTGATCATTACCAAATTTAGTGAGTTCAAAATAATATAGTTCTAACGAAGAGAACCGGTTTAAATAATTGTCACAGGTGCGTAACGCTTATTAAATTAAAATGAGATGTTTCCAAAAATGAGTAAGCAATGATTTGAGAAATAAATTTATTGCATGAGTTATAAAAAGTAATAAATATTTTGATCGATGTGAGATATCAATGATAGATTTAGATAAATATAAGTATGTAGTTTTATATATGTGCGTCATAATTATGTCTATACATATTTTTATATATGTGTGTTCACATGAATCAACATTCTATAATCATTTACTTACTTCCAACTTTGACATTATTTTGGTTTGATTCTCTTTTAATATGTCATTCCCATTATATTAATGCCATTAATAACACACATTAACTAATTAAAATGTGCATTGTTTTTTATATTTATGCTTATTTTTCTAAAATAGAATATATATATATACACACACGCACATATGCTTATGTGTGTGCCACTATTAACTAGTTTTCCCTTTTTTAAAACTTTAATGTTACCTTTATTTATTAATTTGGAATGTGTTATTAATTAACTTTCATTCCTTCTTTTGTAACGTTTCTTTTTTATTTAATTATATTTATGTCATTGTCTGTTTAGTTAACATAGTGGCAACTTTTTATTTATTGTCGGTTTTATAACATGCATTTGTTTGCATAATACTCATGTTATTTTTTTATTTAAATTATACTTAAAATGCGGGGTGTTACAGTTTCGGCCAATGTCATACCCTTATTCGTTTTTCCAACCCCTAGAGATGATTGTTGTTGACCTCATGGTGCTTCTGTCTGCCGCAATCCCTCCCGTAGTGGCAGGAGGAATTGCCTCTCCTGGGAGAGTGGAAGAGCGAGTTTCAGTTATCATTGCTGCTTTGCCTCCTGGTCCGAAGATTTGGAAATCTGCGTTGTAGGATGACCCAGCTTCAAGTCTTCTAACTTCACCACAAGATTTATTGAGTCATGCTCTTTCAATGATGAGCAACAGGCTTTCGCGTCCGTGCTCATGAAATGACTGATTGAACATTAGGGCCAATCTATTGTGTTGTATGTTATTGGCTTTCAACCCTACTACATACATCTTGCTGCTTTCATCAAGCGTTTGTGGAAGTCGGTGGGTAAATTTGAGATTTTTTTATGAAGAATGGTCGTTTCCTTATCCGTTCTGAGCATGTTATGGATCTAGATAGGATTTTAATGGGTGACCCTTATTTTTTGGATTTACATTTGGTTTTTGTAACATCCCGAAATTTTAGTGGTTTAATGATTAATTAATTCAATTAATTATAGAATGGTTTGATAATTTAAATGGTTTAAATTCAAATATTTTGAATATTTAATTTATTTAAATAATGAGATAATATAATTATTTCTAAAATAGTCAGAAATGGTTGGATTTGCAATATTGTGTAATTCTGATAATATATGATATTTAATAAAGTTATATTCTAGTTATAATAACAAATATATTATTTAAACGGCAGTTGAACGTATTAATTATAATATAAATTATAATCGAGCTCGTAAGGTTGTGGTAGTTCGTAATTCGACGATTTGAACTTCAACTTAATATACAGGATTCGTTATAAGCCGCATTTTTGTGAAGCAAGGAACATTGGAATCTATTGAACTGTATTTTTCCAATGGAAGTGAAAAATTGAGATATCGTCTTATAGATTGTGAGTTATGATCAAATCAAATTTTCGGATAGTCGCTATGGAATCATTTATAAACCATAACGATATATTTAATTATAATCAAAATATTGGTTTCGAATTTGGACGAGATTTCTCAGACGTAGTTATAGTTTAATTTTTAGAGTTTTAATGTAATTTTTAATTTGGAAAATAAGCCATTTTTTATTTAGAGTATTTTAAACGCTATATCAACATTTTGGGGTTTCACAGAATAAGTTATCTTGTCTATTTTATTATACTCTTGGGATCGGGATACATTACTGAACATAACGGTAATTTTATTTTTGTCTATAGCAGTCCATAAATCAATGAAATTTTGTGTAACGGAGTACGCATATTTTATAACGTAAACATATATATATATATATATATATATATATATATATATATATATTTGTGTGTGTGTGTGTGTATATATATTTTTTGATTTATTAGTATAAAAGAACTGTACTGGTTTGCTTTACTTAGCACGTAAGAAACTCGGAAGGGATTGAATGAACAACTCATGGCACCTATCCCAAAATTTCTACAGTCGATCTACTCTACTCTACAGCCTAGACTTTGTATACTCAATGCTTAAGTCTGCCCATCCATATATACATTCACGCAAGGCCATCTCCATTCTTTTTTTCAAAACCCATCGTTAATTCTTCTTTAGAAAATTGAAACAATGAGGAAAGCTTCACCCTAAAAATTAATTTACAAGCTCGATCCTTTATATCAAAATACATGTATATGTGGATTCGTTGAAGCCTACTTTCCGTTTTAATTCCACTTCCAAGCGGTTCGGTCTCGTTTCAACATGTTAAGCATATGTACAGTGGACTAAAGGCATCCACGTTGAAGATTTCGGGAAGGCTATGAGCCATTTCGTTGTTTGCGTTGCGGATCTAGGTTGAAGCCGCGTTGTTCGATGGAGTTGGAGGAGCTGTAGTGAAAACAGATGTCAAGCTCTTCAGTAAGTCGCCAGTGCAGGCATGAAAGCCACAAGGAGCAGGTGTGCTGCGAGTGTGTATGAAGGGAAGTATGTATGTATATGTGCGTTAGTGACATGTAAGTGGAGATAGGAGGATTTGTAGGAACTGCTCCGACTGAGAAAGAAAGGGAGGTGGTTGGACTGGTTCCCGGTGGCTTACGGTGGAGTTGAAATGATGAGAGGAAGTGGATATATTTTCCACTGCATATATGAAATGTTGAGGAGATGATACTGTACACAGTTGAACGTGCTCTTACATGGATATGAGTGAAGTGGGGTTGACGTGTTTTAAATGAAATGAGGTGGTGCGAAACAAACAGAATAGAGATGAATTTGTACTAGGTGAGACAGAGATCGGGAAGGAAATTTCAGTAGCATGTTTCGTATGATTTTTAATGGGGATGGTGAAGGGAGCTTCGATTTTTAGAAATTTGGTCATGGCATGCATTAGTAGGGTATGGAAGTTTTAATTCGTTTGGGGAAGAAAGAGAGAGGACCTATAGCGTACGAATGGGTTGTTTTTTATGCGCAGTTTTGTATGTGGCATTGGGCCGATGGAGTAATGGTAAAGAGCCCAATTGTATTTATAAAAATAAAATGGAGAAGTGGGAAGCATTTGTGGATACGTGATGAAGGGCAGGCGTGAAAATAGGTAAACTCAAGCAAGGATGGGGCGGGCGTGAAGTACAGGGAACGGTAGATTTGGTTGTGGGCTGAAATACAAAGGTAAGGCCCAAATATTGATATATATATATATATAGTTAATTTAATTTAAATATATATATATATATATATATATGTGTAATCTTGTAAATGTTATAACATGCTCATACGTGGTCAGATTTGCGAATGGTCTGTCGCGTTGGAATCGTAGGATCGTAGGCTGGGCAATGGAACTGGTTGGGAACCATTTGGAGCTCGTTTGAATTTTAGACGAAATTAAACGTCTAATTCAAACCAGCTAACGTTAATCGTTACATAACGATCAACGACTAAGGTGAGTAAACTCACTAACTCTGTCTAGTTTTATAATATTATAAATGTTATTTAATATTGATAGAAAAAGTGATTGAATGTTGTGTGTGATGGTTGTTTGGAAGATTTACAATTAAAGTGGTTGATAGTTATATATATGAAGTCGTTGGTTAAATACCGATTTAATAATTTCATATTGATATGAAATTATGTTATTTATGTTGATTAACATCTGTGGATGCAGGGAAACAGGTTGGAGGAACCCAATTGGATTCCTCAACAATTATATTGTTGTTTTTCATATATATTGTATTATATGATGTGACGAATAATCTACGGTTGATTATTGTGTGTTTGGGATGTTTTAAACAACATTGACCTGAAATAATTGGTATTTAAATACCAAAAATAAAATTGAATACATTAGAAAGGAAATTGGGGTTTTAAAAAGGATAATCTATTTTTTAAATAGAAATTGAATTTCGAATGGAGTAGAATATAATAACTTGTTTTAATTATATTAAAACAAGCAATTCGATTTATAAACAAATGTTAGAAATAAAATGGGATTAATTATTATTAAATAATTTGAAAATATAAGACGAATTTAAAAAGGGCAGATTGGAAAATCGTTTCAAACGGAAACGACGAAATTTATTTACATGTTCGAGGTGTAAAGATAATTGAAATAAAACCATAAGGAATTATAATTCGATTTCGACTATGTCGAATATTATAAAGATAATTTATTTTAGAAATTATAGATTACAAAACTTAGAAATTAACTAGATAGTCAATATTTGGTTTAAAAACCAATAGTTTATAATCGAATGTGTAATCGAGATTTAGTTATAAACTTGATATATAATTAACACAGTATTGACTTGTAAATGAAGTAGAATTCAAATATGAATTTATAAAGGAACTAAATAGATGAGATTTTAATCTATAATGGAAATGTTTATTTAAATCAAGATTTGATTTAATAAAATGAATCCAGATTTCTATAGTAGAATAATGTTCACGTTATAAAGTGAACAATGATTATAGAGCAAACGATTTGCAAGATTAAAATGGTTATAAAAGGAAAATGACCTATGTTTATAAGAAGTAAAGAATGGAGTTATGAAAATTAGAAACTGACTGAAAATTGGTTAAGTTGAATAGCTTTCTGAGTATCGATCTGATGTTGGTTTCGGCCTTCGAGGTTAATACTTAGGGAATTGTTATCTTACTAGTTTACGGTTAGAGACTGATGGACGTTGAAGGATAGTGATGCGTGGATATATGGAAATGTTTTTCCACGAAACGTAAAACGGGTTTAAGAAATATGGAAAATGGGGAAATTGGGAAATGAATAATTTAATGATATAAGACTTTCTTTCTGATAGTTATTTACCTTTAGACTTTCTTTCAGATAATTATTTACCTTTCCCTAGATACATACATAAAAATAATTTGTATCAATGAGCCAATGACTATTCATGATTCCATATTGAATCATTGCATACTGTTTTATAAATTAAATTAAAGAGGATCAGTGTTGATTGATGATTGATCCGTAAGATTTCCATTTGGAAATACGACCATTGTTTGTATGTATGTTTTTCTTTGATAGTTAAGTAACCGACTATCAAAGTGTTTGACCCTTTTTCGTTGTCAATATGGAGAGACCAGGATCAAATATATTATCTGAAACCCACTCCATATGGCATTAGCGTTGCAAATCAAATATAATGAAGATAATTGAAGACAGGGTTATGCAAGGGCTGTTTTGGCGATCCTAGGTACAAATTACCTAAGATGGATTTACAGAATAGTGCCTTCGGGTTGTCCAATCCTAGGACAACTTGAGTGGACGAATGTCTGACAGAGTATATCTGGTAGATCGCGTAAGTTGATAGTTTCAAACGTATTTACGTTGGTGGCGAAGGAATTCATTTCTCTTAGCTTATACCCATGGTATTTTTGGGGAAATCAATTTGTGATTTGGTGGGTATGACGATATGGCATTCAAAGTAAATAAAGGAGTGATCTATTAAAAGATACATTATGACCTCAAGCCTCATCAACTGGGAAATGACAGAAATAGGGCAGGCAGCATGGCTAAGTGGGTCGCACCCAATTAGGGTATATTGTCACCATCTTGAGAATATTCATATTTGTTACTTCTTTTTATTTCTATATCTCCCAGGAACGGTTATGTTGGTATACCAACTGTAAGGTGACAATATATTCAGAACATTCAAGCGAAATGAATGACCGGCCATGTGTGGCTGAGTTACAAGATATTCTTGTTGAACTCCAGTATATCGCTTCTATAGTACACTGATCAGAAGGTGGTTCCATACCTTGTCATAGTGAGAAATCCATCCTCCAATAAGAGCCCGCGGTTTTTTATTGTATTTTTTATATATGTAGAGCGTGAGATGAAAGCGTTCTGCTAGATTATTATTTACTTGTATTAGGCATTATTATAATATCAGAATAGTATTGATTTTTGGAAAGTATTTTGGGTTATAGTAAGGTAAAAACCATCCGTGTTTATGTGTGGATTGGTCTTACGATTTTCCTTTCTTTGAAAAGGATTCTAAAAAGTTAAACCAAGTGATTTGAGTTTACTCACACCAGTCACATGACTGACCCAGAGTTTATTTTGTTTTCCCTAAACTCTTGGGTGCCCAAATTTGTATGGGCAGTCAAGTAGTCGGGATTTTTCAGATATACTGGGAGGATCTTGGAGTAGGAGGCTTCAACATCAGTTATATAGTGCATATTTCCGCTGTGATGTTATGAGTTATACTGGTATGTATACACAGTTATTGTTTTGTAAGTCAAAAGTTGTTATTTAATATATTTATTCGTTCCACTGTGAGATTCGTGTTACTCTGGTTATGTTCTATTGTGATCTTCTTCTATTCTTATTTTCTATTTTTCCATTTCTCACCCTCTAACTTCTTTCTATTAATGATCTGGTATTTCCGATACTTGAATAGTCGACATTGTGGTTAGTGTCGATTTTCGAAGTCGAAAATCCTAGGGTCATTACAGTGGTAACAGAGCTGAAGGTTAAGTGATTACCTTGGTTCTGTGGCGAGACTCAATAGAGATGGGGTTAGTAATACCCTAGATTGAGTTAAGTGTATATATATGAGAGCACGTATTATAAATTGATATAAACACTGTTTTATATTGTGTCGATTGGTTTGTCGAGTGATTTATGAATTCTGATCGATACGGTAATGTAAACTTTATCAGTAGGTGTTTCCAAACTCTTGAAAAGAGTAATTCAATGCAATATTATTTTAAAAGCTGGGTAAATGAAATAATTTTACCCAAAATATATTTTGATATAAAAGAAATATATATCTTGGGATTATTATAATATATATAGAATGTGTTGGTTGTTATAACAATCAAATAAGATTATAATTGAAATGGTTATAAATAACCAATCAGAATTAACATAAATGTAATGTATAAATTCAGATGA
The DNA here is from genome assembly GCA_030737875.1 of Allium sativum. Classification (NCBI taxonomy): domain Eukaryota; kingdom Viridiplantae; phylum Streptophyta; class Magnoliopsida; order Asparagales; family Amaryllidaceae; genus Allium; species Allium sativum. Next base: position 661,718,896 of record CM060912.1, on the reverse strand, counting down.
ATTAAATCTGAATTTAAAACAGAACTGGAATTATAATTCTGGAACTTGGAAAAGTATATGAAATGATGGATTATATAAGGAAATTTAAAGGTCCTGGTGATTTGAAAATGTTTTTCAAATATTGTAAAGGATAGTTTTAAAGTGACTTCAAAATGGAAGCGTTGAAAACAAGTTTTGAAATGATATAGTATTGAACTCACTTCGATTACTGGGAAATATTTCTGATGATGACGACCGCATCATCAGTGTTCATTTCTGAGTTTTTAAGTGACAGATTACTGCCAAGATTTCGTTTTTAAATCAATTTGAGGAAATAAGTTGTTCCAAAATTCAAATGTTTTGTATTGTTGTTGTTATATATGATTTCAAGCTGGTTTGAAATAAAACCCAGGAATTTGAATTCTGAGATTTAAACTTAACTAATGAAGTTAAATAAATTGAAATGGTAGAGGTGAATAAATAAATTAGAACTTAACTTAAACTAAGTTAAATAAAATTGGATTAGAAATAATCTGAAATGGAATTTGGCCGGAGTATAAGAGAATGATCGATTTGAGGATAATGGATTGGAGATTGATTGGAATAACGTTGGTCTATGATGAATTGATAGCAGAGGGAAGTGATAGAGTTTAATGCCCGACAAAAAGGTACAAGTTTATGTTATATTGAGTATGAGATTTTTGTGAGCCTATTTGGCTGGTTGATTTTCTTTCGGACTTGGAGAAGGTCTGGAGGGGTGAATTGTAGTTGTACCGATTGAGCCATACAAAGGAGATATTGACGGAATTTTTCGGAAATTTAGAGTGATAGAGAATTTTCAGAATTTTTAAAATATTCATTGTTAAGATAACATTTAATTGAAATTAAATGGTTCAGTTGGAACTGGAATTAAGAAGTAAAATAAATGATTTAGTCTGGTTAATAGGGTGATAGAATTTTTCCTACTTAGCAATTTTGAGGACGAAATTATTTTTAAGGGGGAAGGAATGTAACGTCCCGGAATTTTAGTGGTATAATAATTTATTTATTTATTTAATTATAGAATGGTTTGATAATTTAAATGGTTTAAATTCAAACATTTTGAATATTTAATTTATTTAAATAATGAGATAATATAATTATTTCTTGAATAGTCAGAAATGGTTGGATTTGCAATATTGTGTAATTCTGATAATATGTGATATTTAATAAAGTTATATTCGAGTTATAATAACGAATATATTATTTAAATGACAGTTGAACGTATTAATTATAATCGAGCTCGTAACGTCGTAGTAGTTCGTAATTCGACGATCTGAACTTCAACTTAGTATACAGGATTCGCTATAAGCCGGATTTCTATAAAACAAGAAATGTTGGAATCTATTGAATTGTATTTTTTTAATAGAAGTGAAAAATCGAGATTTCGTCTTATAGATTGTGAGTTATGCTCAAATCAAATTTTTGAATAGTCGATATGGAATCGTTTATAAACCGTAACGACATATTTAGTTATAATTAAATATTGGTTTCGAATTTGGATGAGATTTCTTAGACGTAGTTATAATTTAATTTTTGAATTTTACTGTAATTTTTAATTTGGAAAATAAGCCATTTTTTATTTGGAGTATTATAAACGTTATATCAGCATTTTGGGGTTTCATAGAATAAGCTATCTTGTCTATTTTATTTTACTTTTGGGATCCGGATACATTACTGAACACAACGATATTTTTATTTCTGTTTATAGTAGCCCATAAATAAATAAAATTTTGTGTAACGGAAGACACATATTTTATAACATAAAAATATTTATGTATATATACTTTTTGATTTCTTAGCATAAAAGAAATGTACTGGTTTGCTTTACTTAGCACATAAGAAACTCGGAAGGGATTGAATGAACAACTTATGGCACCTATCCCAAAATTTCTGCAGTCAATCTACTCTACCATACATCCTATACTTTGTATACTTAACGCTTAAGTCTCCCTATCCATATATACATTCACGCAAGGCCATCTCCATTCTTTTTTCAAAACCCACCATTAATTCTTCTTTAGAAAATCGAAACAGTGAGGAAAGCTTCACCCTAAAAATTAAATTACAAGCACGATCCTTTATATCAAAATACATGTATATGTGGATTCGCTGAAGCCTACTTTCCTTTTTAATTCCACTTCCAATCAGTTCGGTCTCGTTTTCAACATGTCAAGCATATGTATAGTGGACTAAGGATATCCACGTTGAAGAGTTGGGGAAGACTATGAGCCATTTCGTTGTTTGCGTTGCGGTTCTAGGTTGAAGCCGCGTTGTTCGATGGAGTTGGAGGAGCTGTGGTGAAAACAGATGTCAAGCTCTTCAGTTAGTCGCCAGTGCAGGCATGAAAGCCGCAAGGAGCAGGTGTGCTGCGAGTTGGGTATGAAGGGAAGTATGTCTGTATATGTGCGTTAGTGACATGTAAGTGGAGATAGGAGGATTTATAGGATCTGCTCCAACTGAGAAAGATGGGGAGGTGGTTGGACTGGTTCCCGGTGGCTTACGGTGGAGCTGAAATGATGAGAGGAAGTGGATATATTTTCCACTGCATATATGAAATGTGGAGGAGATGACACTGTACACAGTTGAACGTGCTCTTGCATGGATATGAGTGAAGTGGGGTTGACGTGTTTTAAATGAAATGAGGTGGTGCGAAACAAATAGCATGAAGATGAATTTGTACAGGGTGAGGCAGAGAGTGGAAAGGAGATTTCAGTAGTATGTTTCGTATGATTTTTAATGGGATAGTGAAGGGAGTTTCGACTTTTAGAAATTTGGTCATGGCATGCATTAGCAGAATATGGAAGTTTTAACTCGTTTGGGGATGAAAGAGAGAGGACCTATAGCATATGAATGAGCTGTTTTTGGTGCGCAGTTTTGTATGTAGTATTGGGCCGATGGAGTTATGGTAAAGAGCCCAATTGTATTTATAAAAATAAAATGGAGAAGTGGGAAACATTTTTGGATATGTGATGAAGGGCAAGCATGAAAATAGGTAAATTAAAGCAAGGACGGTGCGGGCGTGATGTACAGGGGACGATAGTTTTGGTTGTGGGCTGAAATACAAAGGTGAGGCCCAAATATATATATATATAGTTAATTTAATTTATATATATATAATCTTGTAAATGAAATAACTTGGTCGTACTTGGTCAGATTTGTGAACGGTCTGTCACGTTGGAATCGTAGGATCATAGGCTGGGAAATGGAACTGGTTGCGAACCATTTGGAGCTCGTTTGAATTTTAGACAAAATTAAACATCTAATTTAAATCAGCTAACATTAATTGTTATTTAACGGTTAACAACTAAGGTGAGTAAACTCACTAACTCTATCCAGTTTTATAATATTATAAACGTTATTTAATACTGATGAAAAAAATGATTGAATGCTGTGTGAGATGGTTGTTTGGATGATTTACAATTAAAGTAGTTGATAGTTATATATATGAATTCGTTGGTTAAATACTGATTTAGTAGTTTCATATTGATATGAAATTGTGTTATTTATGTTGATTAACATCTGTGGATGCAGGGAAATAGGTTGGAGGAATCCAACTGGATTCCTCAATAATTATATTGTTGTTTTTCATATATATTGTATTATATGATGAATAATCTATGGTTGATTATTGTGTGTTTGGGATGTTTTAAACAACATTGACCTGAAATAATTGGTATTTAAATACCGAAAAATAAAATTGAATATATTAGAAAGGAAATTGGGGTTTTAAAAAGGATAATTTATTTTTTAAATAGAAATTGATTTTCGAATGGAGTACAATATAATAACTTGTTTTTTTTTGAAATAAAAATGTGTGGTCTTCTGAAGGGAAGAGAGCACACATATATATAATAAAAACAAAGGTACAGAGTCTGACTATAGAACATGAGAATACAAGATAGAACCTAACAACGCTCTAGGGATGTAAGGACCGTAGATAGATGAGCTCCGGATAAACCACCGCCCATCTACTCCAATATCGAATTTCGGCAAGGCCACCACCCGATATTGAAGTATATCTACTCCAAAACAATAACTCATACTCTCTATATAATAAAAAAAATAATGAGATACAACATCAAAAAAAAAACTCTATAACAATAAGCCCTAATGAAAAACGAATCATCAATCCAGACAACAATTCTCATAGATACATAACTGCAACCAATCCATCCAACTATCCACTAAGCACCTCTACTAAATCAACAACCTGAATCTGCAAAAAACTCAACAAAAACTATTAGTAATTTGTTACACATATATATGTGGAAATATATATGTCTAAATATATATATTATATAAGCATATATATATATTCATACATATTTATTTACCATACATATATGTGTAGAAGAAAATACAATGAAAAACTAAACAAAGAAATTAACAACCAATGCGATATCTATTACGAAACTGTTTATTCTAATAAATAGATACAAATTCAATCTAACCTTAATCAATAAATTCTCAAAGCCCGATTTCCCAAAAAGCTTGTAATGTGAATTAGGCATCCAATTCAAGCAATAATAAACTATTTTAATGATTAAATTATCCATAGAAACAGAATTAGAATGGAAAGATCTCTGATTTCTCTCAGACCAAATGAACCAACATACGATAATGACTAAAGAATATAAAATGTATCTTTTACTAGCATTATAAACAAATCTATATGAATCCCAATAATTAGCACAACAATTGAAAGAATAATGATAATAAAAAACAAATAACCTTAATACCATACTAAATATATAGTTTGTGATATTGCATGAGAAAAATAAATGATCTACATCCTCATTCATAATATTACAAAAATAACACTTAACATCAAAAATGATATTCTTCCTCTTAAGAAACTCTACAGTATTAAGTTTCTTATGAGCAATTAACCACATTAAAAATTTAGCTTTAGGAGGAGAATTAGATTTCCAGATAAATTTAAAAGGCCGAAATGAGATACCCGAAAAATTTATAAAGTTATACATAGAATTAACCGAATAAACTTGACTTTTATCCATACCCCAACTAATAAAGTCCTTACTCTCATCGATGTGATATAATGATAACTTAGCATAAAGTAGAGCTAATTGTCTTAACATTTCCCCTTCTAATATATTATCAAAAGAAAACTCTCATGGGGGATCCAAATCTCTTCTAAAGATATCTTTTATCAACGCATTTTTAAAACTACAATTATTAAAGAGTTCCCTAAATTCAGTTTTAAGTGGTAAACGAGAAATCCACCTATCATGCCAAAAGTAAGTCGTATTACCAGAATGAACAATTACCTTACGACTTAAGTTAAAAAAATCAAAGCACTTTAATACTGACTTCCAAAAATAAGATAATCTATTATACCAACTACCACTAGATCCAACAATGTACTCTCCTCTTGAATAGTAAAATTTTGATATAATAACTTTCCACATTGTAGATACTTCAGGAGACCTAAATTTCCACAACCATTTGGCCAATAAAGAAGAATTAAAATTAGATAACTTAATTATCCCCAAACCCCCATCTTTCTTAGTCTTACAACACACCTCCCAATTTACTAAGCATTTGAATCCCCTACAAATAGGATCTCTACCCCCACCCCATAGATAATTACGTCTTATTCTATCAATCCTATCAATAACCCATTGAGGAAATCTATGCACTGACATCCAATACGTAGGGATAGCCGATAGGACTGAATTAACCAAAACTAATCTACCTGCTCTAGACAAGAATCTATTGTTCCAACTAGATAGTCTACTATTAATCTTATCAATTATGACTAACCAATCCTCCTTCTTTAATTTTGACGGCCTAATCTTAAAACCTAAATAATCAAAAGGAAATTTCATGACAGAAAAGTTTAAGGTGTTAGCAACCATAGCCTCAACATTATCAGAATCATTAATGACCATAACAGAACTCTTGTCAAAATCAATTCTAAGACCTGATAACATCTCAAAACAATAAAGTATAAACTTAAGAGCAATAATGTATCTTGGTAGATGAGAAGAAAATAGTAAAGTATCATCCGCAAATTGAAGAACAGATAATTCATCATTACCAACATAACCCAAAACACCTAGTCTCCCAGCTCGTTTAATGATTCTAGAAAAAACGTCAACCGCTAAATTAAATAGCAAGGGTGACAAGGGATCCCCCTGTCTAAGACCCCTCTTAGATTGGATCTTCTTTCCCGCAACCCCATTTACTACAATATTAGAACTACCAGACCTAAGTAAAAGCATAACCCAGTTAATCCACCTAACACTAAAGCCTCTAGCTAGACATACTTCACATATATAATCTCAGTCAATAGAATCAAATGCTTTCCCAAAATCTAATTTCAAAATAGCACATGAAAAATTATTTTTAACACACACAATAATGTACTCCTGTACTGCTGCCACACCATCAACTATTTCCCTATCTTTAATAAAGGCAGTTTGTGAATGATCTATAAGATCATTCATCTTCCCACTTAGCCTATTTGCAAGAACTTTAGAAATGATCTTAACAGATATAATAGCTTGTTTTAATTATATTAAAACAAGAAGATTGATTTATAAACAAATGTTAGAAATAAAAGTGATTTAATTATTATTAAATTGTAATAACCCGGAAAATCTGGGCCAGTTTAAAATTTTTATTTTGGCAATTTTAGAGAATTTTGAACATTTAAAATAAACTATTTTAAATAATATCGACGAGAAAATTTATTTTGAATATAATTCGAACGTATATATTATACGCGCCGTTGTTAGAATATAAATATTTATATATAATTATAAATAGAATTGAAAATGGCGCGGTAGTTCGATAATTCGATTTCAAACTTCAATTGAATGTAACGGGTGCAAAACAATCCGGATTTTAGTGAAACCAAAAACATTAGGATCTAATTGAGAATATCTTTCCAACGAATCCGAAAAATCAAGATTTCATAGCGGGAATCAAAAGATATGTCCAGTTGAAAATTCTGAATAGTCGCTATGGAATTCAGGCCCTTAAAAATGGAAATTTTGCAAACGACCTCGGATTTCGACGAAACCACTTTTGTTGGATCCGCAGTGTCAAATTATTGCTAGATTCCAAATTTCATAATTTTTCGAATCAATATGTGAGCGTGGCGAAGGAAAACGCGTTTGACCAGTTTCAGTTGATTTTAATTGACTGGAAAATGGCCATTTTTCTAACGGTCTCAGAATTCGACGAAACTAGTTTTGTTAGGACCGTATCGTCAATACGAAGCTAGAAAATATTTTTCTGGAATTTTTCTAGTTAGTATGTGACCCCGGTAAATTGAAATGCGCGTTCAAATCCAATATATAGAATTATATGCTGATTTTAAATGGAAACTGATTGTAACGATCGAATCAGCCTACGATACATATCCCATTATGTTCGGAATGGGGGTGAAACGCTATGGACGACAGGCGGTGGGCCTCGTTTCGAGGTCGTATGTAAAAGTCAACTTTTTGAAAATAAATTAATTAAATAAATTAAAAATTAAATCTCTCTCTCCTCACCCTCTCTATTTTCTGCCCCCCCCCCCCCACGTTGAAATTCATTCAGTCAAAAAAATCAAAAAAAGAAGAAGAAGAAGATCGATGATGGAATGGGGGAGATGGCCGCCGCCACGGCTGCCTGGGCTGCCGCGCCTCAGGCGCCTCCGCCCCAAAAGTCCGGCGCACCCCTATTCGCTCCTCCCCAAACCCTCCACCCGACGCCGACGACGGCGCAACGCCCTCCCTCCTCTCTGACCTCGCCTAGCCTCCCTCCTCCTTCTTCTCTTCCCCAAAACCCGCCCACTGCCAGACCGACCACCCCCTCGCCTGCAACTCCAGCCTCGCGAGACAACTTCGAGACCCCCCCTCTTGCCGATCCTCCACGCGTGCAGCACCCAACCCACCACCGCGAGTCCCCCGCGCGCCTCTTCAGCTCCATCCACCTCCGGTGAACACGCAACCCCCCCCGGTCAAACAACAGTAAGCTTTCTTTTACTTTTGTTAGCTTAGAAAACTGATTTTTGTTAGCTTAGAAAACTGATTTCTTGTTAGCTTTTAAAACTGATTTTTCCTTTGTTGTAAAACTGATTTTTCTGATTTTTAAATTAGAAAAGGTTTGATTTTTAAATTAGAAAAGGTTTGATTTTTAAATTAGAAAAGATTTGATTTTTAAATTAGAAAAGATTTGATTTTTAATTAAGAAAAAGGAATGGTTTTTAAAAATATAAAAACATGACTTTTATTTTAAAGCAAAGCTATGATTTTTATCAAAGTAAAAGAAAGATTTTTATTCGTTCATTAGCCAGGAAAAAGAAGTGATTTTTAATAATAAAAATATGATTTTTATATTTTAAAGTATTAAAAATATAATCTTTATTATGTAGAAGATGTAAAAATATGATTTTTGTTTATGTAGGGAATTAAAAATATAATTTTTACATGATAGGAATATTAGAAATATCATCTTTATATGTGTAGACAAATAAAAATGTGATTTTTATAATGATATTTTTGAAAAGGTGAAATCTTTATAGTTGAAAAGGCGAGATTTTTATATATTGAATAACAAAGTAAAAATTCGATTTTTATATATTGAATAGCGAAGTAAAAATTCGATTTTTATATATTGAATAACAAAGTAAAAATTCGATTTTTATATATTGAATAGCGAAGTAAAAATTCGATTTTTACATATGTAGTGGCTACGGCAACGAAGATGACGAAGATGCGATAACGATGAAGATTTCTATCAAAGAAGAGTCAAGATGTTTGGATAGCTTTTGGTGAGAATTTCTCACCTTTCAATTCCATTTTCTAGTTATATATATACTAGGATGCAGACGGTGCTTAGTAGCACCCGACACAATCGTCCACAGACCATGGACTTGTTTGTTTGGTTGCATAGATTAGTTAGATGATTTGATTTGAAATTGAATTGTTTGGTGAAATGAATGAATTTGATTGATGTGTGAATGGCGTGGGCCTTCACTAGACCGGGGATAAGGCTAGGCCTCGTCCCGTTTCTAGTATCGTGCCGTTATGCCGCTGAAATTTTCTAAAATATGTTAGAAAAATAGAAAATATCATTTTTATTGTGTAAATGAACTGAATAGAAATTCATATGTTGAAATGAAATGTTTTATCGTTAAAAATATAATTTTTAACGTGAAGTGAATAAAATAAAATATTCATTTACAAACCGGACGGTTTGTTTATGTACACCTATTTGAATGACATTGATTGGGACGATAAATTTTACACATCGCCCAACTGCACAAATAAAATCTGTGTTTGATTGTTTGAAACCCCAACCGGGTGTTGGGATGAAATTTGAAGTTCACTCATCCTGATTGATTAAATATGTCGATCGATTGATTGACAGGCTGTTATAAGCGTTAGATTTCCATATTTGATGCTTATACAGTGTGGTGCACCTTGGTTGATGGTTGATTTTTTTTAATGCTATTATATACGTGTGATGTATGAAAATCCATATGATTAACATTATATGGTGATTGATTGGGCCTCATTCCAATTTAGAAAATAAAGAATAATATAAAATAAAGATTCATGTGTTGACTGTACTCATCCGTTGAGATTAGTCATGTGTTGAACGAAATATTTTAACAATATAATTTTATATCTTTATCACTATTAAATAAAGGTTCATGTGTTGACTGTACTCATCCGTTGAGATTAGTCATGTGTTGAACGAAATAATTTAACAAAAATAGTCACACGTGGACAGTACTCATTCGTTGAGATTAGTCGTGTGTTGACAAAAATAAATATTCATTTGTTGAATAGAGTAAAGGAATATATGAAGCCGTGTTGATTAGATTGACGCCATTTTGACGTGAACGATATCTATATCGATTTTATTCATTTTAAAATGAATATTAAAAAGTAATTTTGAAAACGATTTCGAAATGAATTGAATATAAAACGATTTCGAAATGAATTGAATTGAAAACGATTTCGAAATGAATTGAATATAAAACGAATTCGAAATTAATTGAATATAAAACGAATTCGAAATGAATTGAATATAAAACGAATTCGAAATGAATTGAATATAAAACGATTTCGAAATGAATTGAATTGAAAACGATTTCGAAATGAAATGAATTGAAAACGATTTCGAAATGAAATGAATTGAAAACGATTTCGAAATGAATTGAATATAAAACGATTTCGAAATGAATTGAATACAAAACCAATTCGAATTGAATTGAAAACGAATTCGAATTGAATTGGAAACAAATTGAAATGAATTCAAATTGAATTGAATAGGAATGAATTTTAAAACGAATTTATAAGGAAGATTCAATTTTGATTTGAATTGATATGGAAGTTGAAATGTTTTTGAAACGAATTCAAAACTATTTATATAATTCGTTTTAAATAGTAATCGACGAAATATATATTATATATAATATAATGGCCTGAATAGAACGCGCCGCGCCGCGGCAGTTCGTGAATTTCGACCATTTATTTCAAACGGACATTACGGGAGATCCGACAGTCGGATTCTCCTAAAACCGGAACCGTTGGGTTCGTATCGAAAAGAGCTTTCTAATGAATATTAGAAATTTGAAATCTAACGGTTGGATTTGTAGATACATCCAAATCAAATTCGGAAAAGGTCGCTATAAGTGCAGTTCGATGGCCATTGTTGAAAATCGACTGTACGGGCCTTGATAAAATTATTAAAAATAGCGATAATTTGTGTAAAATCACAAGAAATGATTTGGGAAAATTTGGGATGAAAAACTCCATATTTGAAAAGATAAAAATAGATTTTTATCGAAATGAACTATATGGAACTAAATTTAAAACCCGATTTTTTATTTTTAAATAAATAAATTAGATTTAAAAAGGGTTTTTAAATAATCGGAATTCCTAATATATTTGATTTGAATTGAACTAGAATTGATTTGTGGGTTTATCGTGAACTGTGTTTTAAAACAACACTGGTTCTTTAACCCGATAATAAATAGAATGTGATTTGGGTTTGTCGTGAACTGTGTTTTAAATGACATTAGTTCTTTAACCCAATAAAAGGAGTTTTAACGAATCTGCAATTAGATTGAAACGTAAATCTATAATCTAAATTATCAAATTTAGAAAATGAGCGAGAATGGAGTATTACCAGTTTTGCTCCGAAGCGATAGTTAAATCTTTAATTAGATTTGAACGTGAAATGGTAATTAATTTTACCGATAACACCACGGTGTTAGATATGGAGTACTACCAGTTATGCTTCATGGGATGAATAGGTTGGGATTGGGAAATAAAATAAATAATTACTTCGTTACGGTTCGCTAATCTCGACTAGTTTAGAAAACCATAATTTGGTTTGAACGACATCCAAAGGAAGATTAAAGGATAAATTTTAAAGAATTTATCTTTGATAAAATTAATGGGAACCTTTCCCTAAGAAGTGATTTCGTGAATAAAAAGGATATTCTGCATTGGAATGAGGCGTATGTTGTGTTTGTGTAACATTTGTTTTAAATATACGCGGGTTGTTCGGAAAGGCCGGATTTATACCCATTCTGAATAACCGATTCGACGATAAGTCGAAGATGAAGACGGTGGTTGAAGACCGGAAGTCTTCACATCGTTTGGATTATTACTGACGATCCTGATTGGCTGTACACCCAAGAGGATGGAAATAGTTGGTGGTCGTCCAGACATACTTGGAGATGAATGGATATGCGAGGAAAGTGCCTCCGGTTTCGTTCAAACCCAGAACGGACTTGGAAATGGATTGTGTGTCTGACATTGGATTTTATTCTGTGTTGATTGATTTCTATTAAATATACATCTGTTTGGCGGCGGAGAATTTATTCTTTTGCTTAACGCCCTTCTCTGAGACGTACGAGCTCAGAGGTTGTATATCGATGGACATCAGTCGCATGGCATGAATTGCCTATGTGGCATGCTAAGATGCAATGATCAAGGCTTCTGTTGAAAAGCAAAGTCTTGTGGTTGATGATCAAAGCACGGCCTCTGTGGCGTAGCTTTGTGTATAACGTGAATTCGCGAGCCTCACACCTCGGTATGAGTTAAAAACGGGATGAGGACCCAAGGAGTGCACGACGTTTCTTTCTAGCTATGGGTGGTGTCAGTGACTTACCAGCCCTGACATTTATATACTTTTCACCTTTGTGGTTTGGATGCGAGGCGCCTCGATATTAGGTCTGTAAGGACCGGGAAATGTGTGTTCAGGAATTGCCAATCCTCTAACGTAAGTGAGGACCGGCCTTGGAGGATCCCAGGGTTACCCAGAGTGTGTAGTCCTGAGGCATTTGCTAGAGTGTCTCGAAGCGAAGAGGAGCTTGCCCCTTGCCTCGGCTCATGACGGAATCCAATTTCCAATACGTGTATTGCGGTTTTAATTGTAGAACTAGTATGGCGACATGATATATGGTACCCATGCCGTCTATGATTTATATTTATGATTGAAATTGTTTTGACACTATACACTTATTATAGTATCAAATGATTTGTTTTTAATCGTACCAAGCATGTTTGGCTATTATAAGGGAAAACCCTATCCTTCGGCTTGCATTGCATTGTGTGATGGGACCTGGGTCTTATAATAGCTTCATTTTCCGAAAAAGCATTGCGCTGTTTATTTATATGCACTGGTATTCTTGGGAGGAAACCCGTTCCGTGTTATACGACGTGGTCCCTTGAATTACTCTCCTTTAAAGTAAAGTTTTAAATAACTGTTTTAGTTCTCACACCAGTCACATGACTGACCTGGAGTTTATTGTTTTATACTAAACTCTGGGTGCCCCTATTTTCCGCACGGGCAGCTAGTAGTTTTGGTTTTGCAGATTTATATTCACAGGATCCTGGTTTACAGCTGGAATGATATCCGGAAAGCTCTGTATCCGTATATCACCTTCAGTTGTGCTTTGTATTATTTTCCGCTGCTATGTAATTTACTGTAATCTCTGATATTTGTCGAATGTAATTTATTCATTTATACTCTGTATATTCTTGTATCTGATGGAATTGTTGTAATAGCAATGAAATGTTCTTCTGTTTGTGTTCTGATTTGTCCTGTTCTCAACGATCAGGGGTTTCGAACGGTCTAGATCGGTTTAACCACTGATTCGGATCGAGCGAAATTCCTTGCCGTCACATTTGGTATCAGAGCTTTGGTTTACAGAGCTCGAGGACAAGACACATTAGAACCATACGAAAGAATTCATCAGATATTGGATTAGTAATATCCAATTAGAATGACTCGTTATAGATAGGATCAGTAGTATCCTAGAACGAGTGTGAAGAGTATATTTTTCAATTGAAAACAATTTTGTTTTGAAAATTTAAATCGTTTTATACGTATTTGAATATTTTATTTGTATTGATTTGGACAATCTAGTATATAAAGGTTTTGCATATACGCGTTATGAACGTATATTCGAAGTTTTAATATATTAGATAGATATGGAGTCACACTCTAGTCGCCCGGAGATGATTCTACTTATGACTATATAGCATCAGTAGTGTGTGTTCGAGTTTCGAAGGTGTGATTTTCTATATATTTCCATTAGACTGGTGTGAGAACCAAAACTTATATAGCTTGGACACATTGTTGTGAATTGGCATCAAAAATGTGATTTTTGTATATATAGTAAAATTTATGAATTTGAAACGTTAATCCACTAATTGATTGAAGTTTGTGTTGTTTGTTTATTTGGTTGATAATTTTGAACTATTATGCCTAATTGCATCAAATATTGAACTGTATTGAAAATTGGTCGCATTTGCTTGCATACATGTACTTACATTGAACAGGTCATAGCAAGGAGGCTAGAGAAGAGAATAAAATTTGTTTGCCCGACAAATAGGTACATGTTTACTATATAATTTACTGTTTTGTTTGGGTGATGATGATTTTATGAGCCTATTGGCTAGCCGCTTAGCTTTTTCTTTTTCTTTTTGAGATCAGAAGGCCTTTATGGCAATTTCGGGATTTTCCCGTGGCTCCCGGTGCAGGGGAGGTTATGGCGAAATTTTTCGAAAATTTAGGGTGTTAGCCAAATTTTTGAAATTTTGAAAATTCTCAGAAACTAAAAAGTTGGAGAATGGAAGCCAGATCGAACGTAGAGTTGATTGAGCAAACCACTTTCGGCTTTGTTCCTTTTCGGGGACGAAAAGTTTTAAGTGGGGGAGATTGTAATAACCCGGAAAATCTGGGCCAGTTTAAAATTTTTATTTTGGCAATTTTAGCGAATTTTGAACATTTAGAATAAACTATTTTAAATAATATCGACGAGAAAATTTATTTTGAATATAATTCGAACGTATATATTATACGCGCCGTTGTTAGAATATAAATATTTATATATAATTATAAATAGAATTGAAAATGGCGCGGTAGTTCGATAATTCGATTTCAAACTTCAATTGAATGTACTAGGTGCAAAACAATCCGGATTTTAGTGAAACCAAAAACATTAGGATCTAATTGAGAATATCTTTCCAACGAATCCGAAAAATCAAGATTTCATAGCGGGAATCAAAAGATATGTCCAGTTGAAAATTCTGAATAGTTGCTATGGAATTCAGGCCCTTAAAAATGGAAATTTTGCAAACGACCTCGGATTTCAACGAAACCACTTTTGTTGGATCCGCAGTGTCAAATTATTGCTAGATTCCAAATTTCATAATTTTTCGAATCAATATGTGAGCGTGGCGAAGGAAAACGCGTTTGACCAGTTTTAGTTGATTTTAATCGACCGGAAAAAGGCCATTTTTCTAACGGTCTCAGAATTCGACGAAACTAGTTTGGTTAGGACCGTATCATCAATACGAAGCTAGAAAATATTTTTCTGGAATTTTTCTAGTTAGTATGTGACCCCGGTAAATTGAAATGCGCGTTCAAATCCAATATATAGAATTATATGCTGATTTTAAACGGAAACTGATTGTAACGATCGAATCAGCCTACGATACATATCCCATTGTGTTCGGAATGGGGGTGAAACGCTATGGACGACAGGCGGTGGGCCTCGTTTCGAGGTCGTATGTAAAAGTCAACTTTTTGAAAATAAATTAATTAAATAAATTAAAAATTAAATCTCTCTCTCCTCACCCTCTCTATTTTCTGCCCCCACCCCCCCTCCCCCCCGTTGAAATTCATTCAGTCAAAAAAAAAAAAAAAGATCGATGACGGAAGGGGGGAGATGGCCGCCGCCACGGCTGCCTTGGCTGCCGCGCCTCAGGTGCCTCCGCCCTAAAAGTCCGGCGCACCCCTATTCGCTCCTCCCCAAACCCTCCACCCGACGCCGACGACAGCGCAACGCCCTCCCTCCTCTCTGACCTCGCCTAGCCTCCCTCCTCCTTCTTCTCTTCCCCAAAACCCGCCCACTGCCAGACCGACCACCCCCTCGCCTGCAACTCCAGCCTCGCGAGACAACTTTGAGACCCCCCCTCTTGCCGATCCTCCACGCGCGCAGCACCCAACCCACCACCGCGAGTCCCCCGCGCGCCTCCTCAACTCCATCCACCTTCGGTGAACACGCAAACCCCCCCCCCCCCCCCAGGTCAAACAACAGTAAGCTTTCTTTTACTTTTGTTAGCTTATAAAACTGATTTTTGTTAGCTTATAAAACTGATTTCTTGTTAGCTTTTAAAACTGATTTTTCCTTTGTTGTAAAACTGATTTTTCTGATTTTTAAATTAGAAAAGGTTTGATTTTTAAATTAGAAAAGGTTTGATTTTTAAATTAGAAAAGATTTGATTTTTAATTAAGAAAAAGGAATGGTTTTTAAAAATATAAAAACATGACTTTTATTTTAAAGCAAAGCTATGATTTTTATCAAAGTAAAAGAAAGATTTTTATTCGTTCATTAGCCAGGAAAAAGAAGTGATTTTTAATAATAAAAATATGATTTTTATATTTTAAAGTATTAAAAATATAATCTTTATTATGTAGAAGATGTAAAAATATGATTTTTGTTTATGTAGGGAATTAAAAATATAATTTTTACATGATAGGAATATTAGAAATATCATCTTTATATGTGTAGACAAATAAAAATGTGATTTTTATAATGATATTTTTGAAAAGGTGAAATCTTTATAGTTGAAAAGGCGAGATTTTTATATATTGAATAACAAAGTAAAAATTCGATTTTTATATATTGAATAGCGAAGTAAAAATTCGATTTTTATATATTGAATAACAAAGTAAAAATTCGATTTTTATATATTGAATAGCGAAGTAAAAATTCGATTTTTACATATGTAGTGGCTACGGCAACGAAGATGACGAAGACGCGATAACGATGAAGATTTCTATCAAAGAAGAGTCAAGATGTTTGGATAGCTTTTGGTGAGAATTTCTCACCTTTCAATTTCATTTTCTAGTTATATATATATATATACTAGGATGCAGACGGTGCTTAGTAGCACCCGACACAATCGTCCACAGACCATGGACTTGTTTGTTTGGTTGCATAGATTAGTTAGATGATTTGATTTGAAATTGAATTGTTTGGTGAAATGAATGAATTTGATTGATGTGTGAATGGCGTGGGCCTTCACTAGACCGAGGATAAGGCTAGGCCTCGTCCCGTTTCTAGTATCGTGTAGTTATGCCGCCGAAATTTTCTAAAATATGTTAGAAAAATAGAAAATATCATTTTTATTGTGTAAATGAACTGACTAGAAATTCATATGTTGAAATAAAATGTTTTATCGTTAAAAATATAATTTTTAACGTGAAGTGAATAAAATAAAATATTCATTTACAAACCGGACGGTTTGTTTATGTACACCTATTTGAATGACATTGATTGGGACGATAAATTTTACACATCGCCCAACTGCACAAATAAAATCTGTGTTTGATTATTTGAAACCCCACCTGGGTGTTGGGATGAAATTTGAAGTTCACTCATCCTGATTGATTAAATATGTCGATCGATTGATTGACAGGCTGTTATAAGCGTTAGATTTCCATATTTGATGTTTATACAGTGTGGTGCACCTTGGTTGATGGTTGATTTTTTTAATGCTATTATATACGTGTGATGTATGAAAATCCATATGATTAACATTATATGGTGATTGATTGGGCCTCATTCCAATTTAGAAAATAAAGAATAATATAAAATAAAGGTTCATGTGTTGACTGTACTCATCCGTTGAGATTAGTCATGTGTTGAACGAAATATTTTAACAATATAATTTTATATCTTTATCACTATTAAATAAAGGTTCATGTGTTGACTGTACTCATCCGTTGAGATTAGTCATATGTTGAACAAAATAATTTAACAAAAATAGTCACACGTGGACAGTACTCATTCGTTGAGATTAGTCGTGTGTTGACAAAAATAAATATTCATTTGTTGAATAGAGTAAAGGAATATATGAAGCCGTGTTGATTAGATTGACTCCATTTTGACGTGAACGATATCTATATCGATTTTATTCATTTTAAAATGAATATTGAAAAGTAATTTTGAAAACGATTTCGAAATGAATTGAATATAAAACGATTTCGAAATGAATTGAATTGAAAACGATTTCGAAATGAATTGAATATAAAACGAATTCGAAATGAATTGAATATAAAACGAATTCGAAATGAATTGAACATAAAACGAATTCGAAATGAATTGAATATAAAACGATTTCGAAATGAATTGAATTGAAAACGATTTCGAAATGAAATGAATTGAAAACGATTTCGAAATGAAATGAATTGAAAACGATTTCGAAATGAATTGAATATAAAACGAATTTGAAATGAATTGAATACAAAACCAATTCGAATTGAATTGAAAACGAATTCGAATTGAATTGGAAACAAATTGAAATGAATTCAAATTGAATTGAATAGGAATGAATTTTAAAACGAATTTATAAGGAAGATTCAATTTTGATTTGAATTGAGATGGAAGTTGAAATGTTTTCGAAACGAATTCAAAACTATTTATATAATTCGTTTTAAATAGTAATCGAGGAAATATATATTATATATATATATATTATATATAATATAATGGTCTGAATAGAACGCGCCGCGCCGCGGCAGTTCGTGAATTTCGACCATTTATTTCAAACGGACATTACGGGAGATCCGACCATCGGATTCTCCTAAAACCGGAACCGTTGGGTTCGTATCGAATAGAGCTTTCTAACGAATATTAGAAATTTGAAATCTAACGGTTGGATTTGGAGATACATCCAAATCAAATTCGGAAAAGGTCGCTATAAGTGCAGTTCGATGGCCATTGTTGGAAATCGAATGTACGGGCCTTGATAAAATTATTAAAAATATCGATAATTTGTGTAAAATCACAAGAAATGATTTGGGAAAATTTGGGATGAAAAACTCCATATTTGAAAAGATAAAAATAGATTTTTATCGAAATGAACTATATGGAACTAAATTTAAAACCCGGTTTTTTATTTTTAAATAAATAAATTAGATTTAAAAAGGGGTTTTAAATAATCGGAATTCCTAATATATTTGATTTGAATTGAACTAGAATTGATTTGTGGGTTTATCGTGAACTGTGTTTTAAAACAACACTGGTTCTTTAACCCGATAATAAATAGAATGTGATTTGGGTTTGTCGTGAACTGTGTTTTAAATGACATTAGTTCTTTAACCCAATAAAAGGAGTTTTAACGAATCTGCAATTAGATTGAAACGTAAATCTATAATCTAAATTATCAAATTTAGAAAATGAGCGAGAATGGAGTATTACCAGTTTTTCTCCAAAGCGATAGTTAAATCTTTAATTAGATTTGAACGTGAAATGGTAATTAATTTTACCGATAACACCACGGTGTTAGATATGGAGTACTACCAGTTTTGCTTCATGGGATGAATAGGTTGGGATTGGGAAATAAAATAAATAATTACTTCGTTACGGTTCGCTAATCTCGACTAGTTTAGAAAACCATAATTTGGTTTGAACGACATCCAAAGGAAGATTAAAGGATAAATTTTAAAGAATTTATCTTTGATAAAATTAATGGGAACCTTTCCCTAAGAAGTGATTTCGTGAATAAAAAGGATATTCTGCATTGGAATGAGGCGTATGTTGTGTTTGTGTAACATTTGTTTTAAATATACGCGGGTTGTTCGGAAAGGCCGGGTTTATACCCATTCTGAATAACCGATTCGACGATAAGTCGAAGATGAAGACGGTGGTTGAAGACCGGAAGTCTTCACATCGTTTGGATTATTACTGACGATCCTGATTGGGCTGTACACCCAAGAGGATGGAAATAGTTGGTGGTCGTCCAGACGTACTTGGAGATGGATGGATATGCGAGGAAAGTGCCTCCGGTTTCGTTCAAACCCAGAACGGACTTGGAAATGGATTGTGTGTCTGACATTGGATTTTATTCTGTGTTGATTGATTTCTATTAAATATACATCTGTTTGGCGGCGGAGAATTTATTCTTTTGCTTAACGCCCTTCTCTGAGACGTACGAGCTCAGAGGTTATATATCGATGGACATCAGTCGCATGGCATGAATTGCCTATGTGGCACGCTAAGATGCAATGATCAAGGCTTCTGTTGAAAAGCAAAGTCTTGTGGTTGATGATCAAAGCACGGCCTCTGTGGCGTAGCTTTGTGTATAACGTGAATTCGCGAGCCTCACACCTCGGTATGAGTTAAAAACGGGATGAGGACCCAAGGAGTGCACGACGTTTCTTTCTAGCTATGGGTGGTGTCAGTGACTTACCAGCCCTGACATTTATATACTTTTCACCTTTGTGGTTTGGATGCGAGGCGCCTCGATATTAGGTCTGTAAGGACCGGGAAATGTGTGTTCAGGAATTGCCAATCCTCTAACGTAAGTGAGGACCGACCTTGGAGGATCCCAGGGTTACCCAGAGTGTGTAGTCCTGAGGCATTTGCTAGAGTGTCTCGAAGCGAAGAGGAGCTTGCCCCTTGCCTCGGCTCATGACGGAATCCAATTTCCAATACGTGTATTGCGGTTTTAATTGTAGAACTAGTATGGCGACGTGATATATGGTACCCATGCCGTCTATGATTTATATTTATAATTGAAATTGTTTTGACACTATACACTTATTATAGTATCAAATGATTTGTTTTTAAACATACCAAGCATGTTTTGCTATTATAAGGGAAAACCCTATCCTCCGGCTTGCGTTGCATTGTGTGATGGGACCTGGGTCTTATAATAGCTTCATTTTTCGAAAAAGCATTGCGCTGTTTATTTATATGCACTGGTATTCTTGAAAGGAAACCCGTTCCGTGTTATACGGCGTGGTCCCTTGAATTACTCTCCTTTAAAGTAAAGCTTTAAATAACTGTTTTAGTTCTCACACCAGTCACATGACTGACCTGGAGTTTATTGTTTTAACCTAAACTCTGGGTGCCCCTATTTTCCGCACGGGCAGCTAGTAGTTTTGGTTTTGCAGATTTATATTCACAGGATCCTGGTTTACAGCTGGAATGATATCCGGAAAGCTCCGTATCCGTATATCACCTTCAGTTGTGCTTTGTATTATTTTCCGCTGCTATGTAATTTACTGTAATCTCTGATATTTGTCGAATGTAATTTATTCATTTATACTCTGTATATTCTTGTATCTGATGGAATTGTTGTAATAGCAATGAAATGTTCTTCTGTTTGTGTTCTGATTTGTCCTGTTCTCAACGATCAGGGGTTTCGAACGGTCTAGATCGGTTTAACGACTGATTCAGATCGAGCGAAATTCCTTGCCGTCACATAAATAATTTGAAAATATAAAATGAATTTAAAAAGGGTAGATTGGGAAATTGTTTCAAATGGAAACGATGAAATTTATTTAGATGTTCGAGGTGTAAAGATAATTGAAATAAAACCATAAGGAATTATAATTTGATTTCGACTATGTTGAATATTATAAAGATAATTTATTTTAGAAACTATAGATTACAAAACTTAGAAATTAATGGGATAGTTAATATTTGGTTTAAAAACCAATAGGTTATAATCGAATGTGTAATCGAGATTTAGCTATAAATTTGACACAGTATTGACTTGTAAATGAAGTGGAATTCGAATATGAATTTAAAAGGAACTAGATAGATAAGATTTTAAAATGTAATGGTAATATTTATTTAAATCAAGATTTGATTTAATAAAATGAATCCAGATTTCTATAGCAGAATAATATTCACGTTATAAAGTGAATAATGAGTATATAGCAAATGATTTGCAAGATTAAAATGGTTATAAAAGGAAAATGACCTGTGTTAATAAGAAGTTAAGAATGGAGTTAAGAAAATTAGAAACTTACTGGAAATTGGTTGATTTGAATATCTTTCTGAGTATAGATCTGATGTTGGTTTCGGCCTTCGGGGTTAATGCTTACGGAGTTGTTCTCTTACTAGTTTACGGTTAGAGACTGATGGACGTTGAAGGATAGTGATGCATGGATATATGGAAATGTTTTTCCACAAAACGTAAAACAGGTTTAAGAAATATGGAAAATGGGGAAATTAGGAAATGGATAATTTAATGATAAAGTAAATTAAAGGGGATCAGTGTTGATTGATGATTGATCGGTAAGATTTCCATTTGGAAATATGACCGTTGTTTGTATGTATGTTTTTCTTTGATAGTTAAATAACCGACTATCAAAGTGTTTGACCCTTTTTCCGTTGTCAATACAGAGACCGGGATCAGATACTGAAACCCACTCCGTATGGCATTAGCATTGTGAATCATGTATGATGAAGATAATAAAAGACGGAGTTTTGCAAGGGTTGTTCTGGCGATTCTAGGTAGAAATTGCGTAAGATGGATTTACAAAATAGTGCCTTCGGGTTGTCCAGTCCTAGGACAACTTGTATGGACGAATTTTCGGCAGAGTATATCTGGTAAATCACGTAATTTGATCGTTTCAAACAAATTTACGTTGGTGGCGGAGGAATTCGTTTCTCTTAGCTTATACCCATGGTATTTTTGGGGAAGTCAATTTGTGATTTGGTACGTATAACGATGTGGCATTCAAAGTAAATAAAGGAGTGATCTATTAAAAGATACTTTATGACCTTAAGCCTCATCAATTGGGAAATGACAGAAATTGGGCAGTCAGCATGGCTAAGTGGGTCGCACCCAATTAGGGTATATTGTCACTATCTAGAGAATATTCATATTTGTTACTTCTTTTTATTTCTATATCTCCCAGGAATGGTTACGTTGGTATACCAACCGTAATGTGACAATATATTCGGAACATTCAAGCGAAATGAATGGCCGACCATGTGTGGCTGAGTTACAAGTTATTATTGTTGAACTCCAGTGTATCGCTTCTAGAGTACTCTGATCGGAAGATGGTTCCATACCTTGTCATAGTGAGAAATCTATCCTTCAATAAGAGCTCACCGTTTTTGATTGTATTTTATATACGTAGAGCGTGAGATGAAAGTGTTCTGCTAGATTATTATTTACTTGTATTAGACATTATTATAATATCAGAATATTATTTATTTTTGGAAAGTATTTTGGGTTATCATAAGTTAAAAACCATCCGTGTTTATGTGCAGATTGGTCTTATGATTTTCCTTTCTTTGAAAAGGATTTTGAAAAGTTAAACCAAGTGATTTGAGTTTACTCACACCAGTCACATGACTGACCCAGAGTTTATTTTGTTTTGTTTTCCCTAAACTCTTGGGTGCCCAAATTTGTACGGGAAGTCAAGTAGTCAGGATTTTTTATATATACTGGGAGGAGCTTGGAGCAAGAGGCTTCGACATTAGTTATATATAGAGTATATATAACTTGAATAGTGGACATTGTGGTTAGTATCGACATTGTGGTATTTCTGATACTTGAATAGTCGACATTGTGGTTAGTGTCGATTTTCGGAGTCGAAAATCCCAGGGTCGTTACAGTTTTGTTGAAGAAATGAATAGTAGGTTAAGTTATTTGGATGTTTTTTCATCTTTGCCGATTTAGGCAAAATTTGACATTTTAGAGGAAATATGGGATCATGAGATCACTTATGTGGTGGCTAATGTGTTGGGAGTCCCGTTGAGTTTAGACGGTATCTTGGAAAATGTTTTTAAAATTGGTTTCACTTGTGATTTATTCAAGATCGCTACCCCCTTCAAATATTCATCAATTGTCAATGTTGATTTTTATGATGGAAAATTTGCAGGCATCGTAGTGTCTTATTAGTTTAAACCGCCATGTTGTGTGAAATGTTCTGCATTTTGCCACCTTTTTTCCCTTTGTAATGACTTTGACTAGTGTTTTGTTCCTTAAGCCATCGGTTGGTGAGTCGAAAGAAGTCTCCCCTCTATGGTGGGCGAACTAGTCGCAAATGTCGATTTGCCATTTGTGATAGCCTTGCACCTAGCCATGCACATCTTGTCATGCATACCGACCCTAAACATTTATATTGGTGCACTTACAGACCTTTTGCTAGTCGATGCTTTATGTTGTCAGTCTGGCACCGACTCTGATGTCGTTGCAGCTGATCTCCATTTTGATCCGATTGACTTGCATGTTGCTAATGATTCTAATGAACGGTCTTGTGCTCAATCTGACAATTTTCTTAATCTTCGTAGTGAGACTGACACAGTTGTTGCTCCTTCTATCGATGGTTCTTTTGTTGATCAGATTTATCGGGCAGCTCTTCCTACTCAAAATTTTCATGCGTCTTTACCAGTTTTTCAACCTAATCGGGCAGAGTTTATTTTTTCGGTTCCAACATATTTTCTTTTGGTTGTTGGTGATGCTCTCCTCAAACCAGTTTCACATGATTCCTGATGTCGGTACTCAATGTTCTCAAGCTTCTTTGTGTTTGCAAAATTTGGTTTCACAATTTACTCATTCTCTTTCTATTGTAAATCAAGTTCCTTTTGTTGTTTCTATCTGAAGCTCATAATATTCTATCGGATGGTAGTATTATAACCCATGTTCTTCGCTAGTCATTGGCCCTGACCCCAAAAGTTTTGCCACATTTTGAAAATGCAGTTGAGGTTCCTAATGCTGAGAGTATGATACATCATGATTCCTCAATCAATTGTTCATTTGCTCATCTTATTGTTATCTCTAGCGCTTAAGTGGATCTGGTCGTCCCAGATCCCATCTCTATGGTTGACATCATTCCAGAGCGCTTCTCTTGCATTTGCTTCAGTGAGATTGTTTTAGAGATGAAATTCTCGTTAAATTTGGACTGGCGGTGAACCTTAGATATGGTTCAGTCACTACAATCACGCTTTTGTTTGCATCCTTGATTTGGAATCGTGATCTTTTAAGTTGTTGGTTACATCTGTCTTTAGGTGTAACCAGTCGGTTGGCTATTCGATGTCTTATTTATTGCCAGACCGATTCCAAATCTTGTTAGCCTAGGCTGGTTTTCTTATCTTCTCAAGGCTTAGATTGAAGGTTGTAGTGCTTTGGTGTTTTCCTTTTTTAGTGACCTATTATCTTTCCCTCTTTCGCCTATTTTTTCTTTTATATTGTTATCTTGAGTCGGAATGCTTCTTTTATGGTAATATATTATTTTTTTACTTAAAAAGGAAGAAGAAAACACATCATCTACACGCAAATGGTTTATATTAAAACGTGGAAGAATTTAAAAGTTGACTAATGAAAGGATTTTGTTAAAAATATGATAAATATTGCATGTATATAGTTCATTAAATGCGTGTAAAAATATGTTATTATTTTTTGGGGTTTTTGAAGACTGAGGCGTTTCCTAATTTTTTATAATCTTCAAAGAATTGATAAAGGAATTGTTTGGATTGATTTTTTTGTTGCTTCGACACGTTTAAGAGAAAATGATTTGCATAAATATTTAACTATATATTGTATCGAAATCATACGTAATTAGTTTGAATTTTTATCTTTACATCGCAATCTCTAATATTTATTAGTTTAATTTTATTCTTATATTATGAAAAAAAGTTATAATGAAAGTTATTCATCAAATCCTTTTTACAAGCGATAAAATTTGCATATTTTAAGATTATCATTTCAGATTTTTGAAAAAAGTTCTATTATTAAATCATATTTTTATGCTATTACCATTAAGAACTTTTTGAATTTGTAAAAGATAATTAGTTCTTAAATCTTACATTTAAGTAATATTAATAGTTATAGTACATACAGACCTATGCAGTCAAGGCCCAGCAAAATCTCCACTATAGCTCGTAGCGCTCTTCACCGCTACACTGTTTCAATTTAGCGCTGATGAACAGAAAAATCACTTTTAGAGTGTGCTCGGCGGTTGCGCGTCTGTCTGCCAACGGTCCATTTTGGACCGCTGGACCAACGGCTCAAAATGGACCGTTGGGATCTGACGCGTCGGAGCACAACGACTCCATTTTGAGCTGTTGGACCAAAATGACTATTTCCCCATCTTCTGTCTATATATTCCCCTCCTTCCATTTCTTCTTCCACCACAAATTCTCTATACTCCCTCTCAAAACACTCTATACTCTACCTCAAAAAAATGTAAAACAGACAACCAAAGCACCATTGGACCAGCGAGTCAACTAGACTATTGTTGAAATGCGCCGTTACCACATATGGTGAATACGGTAACAACAAAAGGGAGTTCGCAAAGCTATAGCGGAAAGGTATAATGCTACAGCAGTTGAAATTTACGTCTCAAGAGCAGATGATTTTCTAGAAATAATCGACGACAAAAAAGTTTGGCATAAACACGATAGTCTTCGAAAGGAATGTGTTAAATGGGAAAGCTTGAACTACAAAACTGGAGCTGGTTGGGATCCTAATCAATAGACTGTTTCTGGCTTGAATGAATGGTGGGATGATCATTTTAAGGGATTTTCCATAAATGTTGTTTTGTTTTTAACCGTTAATAATTAGTGTTTTCCTGATAGGAATTTGGACCAAGTATTATGAAATTTAAAAAGACACCCCTCGAGCATTTGGATCTACAACAACAACTATTTCAAGGAACACATGCAACTAGGCATACGACGTATACACCCACTTTTACTGAAGAAGAACAACCACAACGATTTACTCCTTAAGTACCTGGACAGTACGCAAATCCATGGGCATTTGATGGATTTCAAAGTCAGCTCAATGATACAAAAGAACAAGGGCAAAGTAGTATACCAAATTTGAATTCGCCAACAAATCCTTCTTGGAATCCTGAACTGTCAACTCAACCCCATGTTCAAGATACTCCCGTGCACCAAAATCAACATGTTGGTTCATCTTCTGGTCGAAAGGGAGTTTTCAAAAAACGTCGTGGTGAAATCCACGAGAAGATGGTTGACATCGTCGATTACATTCACGCTCAAAAAGTGCAAAAGTCAACAACTACGGAAATTCCGAACCCAAACAGTCCAACAACAATCAGTGTACGATCAACAAGAAATTCTTTAAGTTACGCAGATATGATAGCACGTGTTAAATGTTTTAATGAAAGAGTGGATTATAGTTTCAGTGAAGCTTTACACATAGTTACACAGCCCAACAAGGTAGATATACTCAACATCTTAAACGACGATGATGCAAAACCATGGTTATTGCTTGAGATAAATCCCGATCGTCTTTTTGCCGACTACAAATTATATCTGATCAACCAAGGAGGAGGCAACATATAGGATTTCTACTATTTTTTCAGTTTGTGTTGTACTTCTGCATATTATTGTTCTGTTTGGTTTACTATTATTATTTTTCTTTATTGATAATGTTCTGTTTTAATGTTATTGTTCTGTTTTAAACATAAATTAATTAAAATTTAAAAACAAAATAAAAAATGATCCACTTAAATGCCCCGCTTAAATCTTCAAACGCATTCTCTGCTAACTACATTTCCACGCTAAAATACCCCGCTACTGTTTCCATCAAACACACCCATGGCCCCGCTATTTTCCGCTGCATCCGCTAAATCAAAGTTTTTTAGCATCCGCTTTATCAATATTAATATACAAACTTGATTTGACTAGTTCTGTTTATAAAAATATTAATAAAGTTAGTGTGAATAGCTAATTTTAATGTATAAATGTCTAACATATTATAGAAACCTGTTATAGTCATCAAATCTAGAGTGTGTAACTATGACATTCTTTGGTTTAGTTATATAAGATTAATCAATTTTGGTTATTTTAAGCATTTAATGTGGGAATGATAAAATTTGGATTTCACAGTTTTCTATGTATGTTAATTGCAAAATAATTTATATGTGGATTTCAATGATATTCATAAATATGAAATCAAATATAGCAATACTTTTTAAAGGAGAGCGACAATGAACTGATTTCATTTTAAAATAAAAAGTTGAGCAATTCTAAGCACACTCTACCTTAGGGAGAGTCAACTTATACTTGCCACCCGAATGGTGGAAATGAGTTGGCAGTTATTAATATCATATAGCTAATGATTGATGCCAACTCATTTACACCAATCGGGTGGCAAATATAAGTTCACTCTCCCTTAGATATAGTGTGCTTAGCATATTAATGCTTCAACAACACATATTAAGAATGATAATTAATTCATAAATGATAAAACTTTTTATTTTAGATACCTAACTTATCCTTGTAATTGAAAAAGGTGAAATTCGAGTGGATTGTATATGTAATTTAATAGGATTTTTTTCATTTTAGCACTATTTTAAAAAAATGAAAAAAAAATTGTCCTCTCTATTTTCCACTTATTTATCAAAATATATCAAATATAGCCCAGTTTTGGTCAACTCAGCGGTGAGCTGGCCAAAAAGTACCGATGCAATCTCAAATTGCGCCGGCAGAGTGCAAAAGAATAAATTTTGTACTGGCACAATTTGAAATTGCACCAGTCTTTTTTTTTAAATTGTTGTGGCGCAATTTAAAATTGTGCCATGTTAGACCAAAATCTGGGCCTGACACCCAAATGCAGATCGCAATCATAGAATGCAGAAGATAGTAAAATAAGAGGAGACACACAATATTTTATAGTGGTTCGGCTCAAACGAAGCCTACGTCCACTTTATCTCTTCTTAAATCCTAAGAAGTTACAAGTACAATTTTGTTGGTTTATACACGAAATGCTCGTATTTACAATGAAAAGAAATGAGAAAAGTGAAGATTATACACGAAATCCTCGTGTTAATTCAGATTGAAATGACCTTAAGAAGCTTGCAATGTCCTTGCGTTGGTAATGGTGGAGTTTGCGAAGAAGAATGGCCCAAAAGTCCCTTCAAATGGCTATCTAGTGGTGTATTTATAGGTGTAGAGGAGCTCATGAGTGATTCAGATTGGGTGTGCCACGTGGCGAGCACCGAGGCAATCTTGGAAGTAAGTGGAGTAGTGGTCTTTGATCGTGTAGTGCCAAGTGGAGTCTGATCCACGTTAGTAGGAGCAGTTACTCCTTAAGAAGAGGTTAAAACAGTTGTATAGCAGCAAGTAAAGGGGAATTGGATCGGTTCTCCGATCTGAACTGGGGTGAAGCCTTCGAGTCGAAGACACTGTGCTCTCCTGAGCAGCTGATGCGAAGCGGGTCGGGTTCCTCCTTTCCGTCTGATCCGAACTGGTAGTGCTAATTGAGCCAGTGCTGATATTGCTCGATGAAGTGGAAGCCAAGCGGGTCAGACCGGTCCTTTTACCCCGAGTCGAACCTGAAATGCATGTGTCCCAGTACAAAGCCATCATGTGCCATCTGATCTGAACCGGTTAACACGATCCGATCCAGAATTTTGCCTATTCCCAATATTCAAGTTTTTGGTTCTGCGTACGTTCACGGAAACAGGCATAACTTCCAAACCGTAAGTCCGTTTTGCCTAAACGAAATCTCTACCTGAAGCTGATTCAGATGGCTACAAGAGTTACTGAGAAAAGCTCTGTAACTGATGTTTTCGGGCCAAAAAGAGGTCATCTACTAGGAGTTTCGGGTAGCTTTATATTTGTGATGCGACTTCAACTAAATCGCTGCCTGCCTTCTGGTGATGTTCCAAATACACCAGTACGAAATCCAATATTTAACACTGCATAGTTTCTCCTTAAGAGCAGACACACTGCTAGTTTCTTAGACTAGCCTCCCTTAATCTAATATTTGTTCATGATTAAAGGAAAGAGAGACCAACATCATCAATACTAACTAATCCGTTGAGTAATTAAAGCTGGACATTGTCACCAGAAGCATCTCCATCAAACTAGACACTTGTTACGCAATGAATAAGGACATGTGTGGGGGAAATCACACTAGCAACATTGACGTTGCTGCAAAATCATCTCTACTTGATTGTCCTTTATGCTTGGAACTCTTGCATGTCCCTTTCTTTTAGGTTTTCATTTCTCTTTGTTTTTTGTTGTACCTTGTTTCATGAATGCACCATTTATATATCTTCACAGTTGAAATTAGTTATTTTTTTAGCAGTCTTAATCAAGCAGATGCCAAAAACACCATCTTTTGGAACAAAAGTTATTGTCTTCTTTGTTCATCATATTTTAAAAAGTTACCCTGTGTGATTCTTAAATACTAATAAAATTTCAGAATTATTCAAGATTTGGGCTGTCATCCATTCATCTTAAGTAGAATTTAGCCTCCATTATCTAATCATTTAGTTGTGGAGCAGTTATAGCTCGCATGGAAGACCATCTTTAGCCCATATGCATTAGCAAATAAGTTCACAGTGGGTGATCCGAAAAATATTTTGTACTGGCGCAAATTCAAATTGCGCCAGTATAACTTTTTCTTTTAATGTGTACTGGCATGATTCCAAATTACGCCAGTACATTTTTTTTTACTGTATTGGCATAATTTGAGATTGCGCCAGTACGTTTTGACCAACTTAGCGTCAATGTACACATATGCCGGCGTAATCCCAGACTACGCCAGTACTTTTTGGCCAACTCAGCGCTGAGGTGGCCAACAGTGAGCTATATTTGATATATTTCGAAAAAGAGGGCTATAAGTGAAATACAATATTAAAACTAGGCTAAAATGAAAAAAATCCAATTCATCAAAGCTACCATTAGGGAGATTTACTTACTGTCACTTGGCCGAAATCAATTTTTCCGAAGCCCAAAAAAACATGGAACATGTCTATAGCATGTCTCTTTAAAATAATTTAATTTACTTAATTCTCTTCACTCTTGTCTCCTTATATCTCTCTAATTTTAAATATTCTCTAGCATATTATTTTTTGATGTTCAAGTAAGATTAATAAAAAAACTAGTTTTTTATCTTTTTTTAAACCATACAATCTAATGGTTGGTTTCCTACCATCAGGGAGGTTTTTTCATTAATCATATTATTTTTTGATGTTCAACTTGCATATTATTTTGAAAAAAATTAACTTTTCTTAAGCCAAAAAAACCTAGAACATGTAACATTTCTCCTTAAATTTCTTCAATTTAATTTACTTAATACTCATTGGTCTACTTCACTTAATTTTCTCAGCATTTGTCTCTTTAGATCTCTTAAATTTTAAATATTATCAAACTGACCATTCGGAAGGTTATTTTTTACTATAAGAGAGCCAAAATAAAACTCTTTGAAGCCAATTATATTCGACAAAAAAATCTGAATTTCGCATTTTCCCTGTTCCTTTGCTATATTTCGTTTCTTCCTCGTATCAATGTCCTAATTCCTCCTCAATCATAACGCAAAATTTGCAGTTTTTGAACTGTATCGCATTTTTCCTGTCCCTTTCCTCTATTTCGTTTCTTCCTCATATCAATGCCCTAATTCCTCCTCAATCATAACGCAAAATTCACAGTTTTCGAACTGTATAATTTCTCGACTATTTTCGTATCTCACTAAATGAGGGAAGAAGAGCATATCACAAACCCATGAGTCATGAAATCAAGTAAAATTATATTTTAATAAGATCACCTTCAGTGGAACTAATTCATAAATCTATTTACTAGTCAATTAGTGAATCGATTTGGAAATTGATTTGTTTTTTATAAACCGGAAATGTATTAACTCCTTTCACGATTTTTCAATTCCGATACAATTCAGGTCCTTTACTGAATAATTCTCGCTCGATTATAGTTCTTTTTCCCTTTTGAGTTATGATGGAAAGTTGTTTGATATCAGATTGATTATTGTAGGAAATGGATGCTGTAGAAATGTTGAAAACTGGATTCGAGTACTTTAAAACTAAGATTTATGGGTGAGTTTTTTTCGGTTTCTATAATTGAATGTATTGTCATTTCCAATCTGTACTAGTTAATGATAATAATGAAGATGGAAAACTATGTTACTTGATTAACACTGTTTCAATCCCAATTGTATGTTTTTGCCTTTTATTTCCAATGATACAGTATGAATACTGTGGTTTCATGCTTTTTTAATTGGACTAATTACCATTTTATTTTGTCTTCCACTTTTGCTGTAAATTTAGCAAAAAGCTTGAGGCTTATAATGAGCTTACAGAAGGACAGAGCACGAAGGTGAGAATTCAAACATTATTACTTTATAATAATCATAATATAATTAAGAGATTATTTTATTAATCTAAGTTAAATACTTTGGAGCTGAGTCTAGCTTTTTTATCGGAAATTGTAACTCTGACCAAACTCATAATTCATGAAAATCAATACTTTGGACTCCTTGTGAATAAGTAGATAAACGACAAGTTGCTATTTTGTTTTTGTTTTGTTAATGAGAATAGAAGTTTATATTGATTGTTGTGGTTAAGAACTGATACAAATTTAAGAAAGCTATTTAGCAAATCTCCATGATTATATTTCTTATTAATCACAGTCATCAAAGCTAAGAACTCCATTTTATTAGTCAATGGTCTACCGCACCAACTTTTGATTCTAAAACTTTGATTGTGCTTTTAATTCTGGAATTTGTAATCTTTAATTGTTCTTTTAGTTCTGAAATTTGTAGTCTTTAACTCCATTTAGTGTGATTCGAAAATTTTAACAGTGCTTTTGATTCTGAAATTTGTAATCTTTAACTCCATTCAGTGCAGTTTACATATTAATTGTTTTTTATTACTCTATTTTAGCTCGTAAATTTTAGAATAAAAAATCTTTAGAACAACACTACTAAAATTTGTTATAGGTTTTACAGATATTGGAATATTCTAAAGCTTTTAACCAATTATAGATGTAATAAATGACTTCGAACAACATGTCTGTCATGTCCTTCGTAAAACATTTCCACCATTCTGCAACCCTACAGGTATAGCATAATTTGTATGTTCAACATTTACGTTGTTTGGATATATGCATCCTACTTTGTGTTGGCGAGCAGATCACTTGCCCACTTTGAATAATTCATAAATGATTTAACATGTAAATTGAATTTAAGAAGCCACTTGGTTGGTTATGTTGGTCAATGTTGGACTTTGTGCTAGTTGGTTTGAACGAGCCTAAATTAGAATACGTTAATAAAGTGCTGTAAAAATTACATTTTGTAGGGTGTCCATGTTATTTTATTTCCCATGATTAAGTTGACCAATCTGTGCATCACTTACTTTGTTAAAGGCTTAATAAGTAGTTAAATAGAGAATGCATGGCTTCGAAGATAGACAGTTATAACTTATAAGCACATATTAGAAAGAGATAACTGCATCAGACAGATGAATAATGATGGTAATAGATTTGAATTTCATTTTGGAAACCCTATACATATATGCTTGAACTTAGTGGAATCCATGTACCATCAATCGGTCGAACTCAACTTAGAAAAGGAGAAGGTCCAGACTTTTGAGGTTGAGAATTATAGGACAATGCTTAAAAATTTTGGAATAAATAATTTGGATGATTGTGAGCAACCAAACATGAGGTGTACGGTTCAGTAGGTATGAGGCAAAAATCGACAATGATTCTGGAAGTTTGACTCTTGACAAGTATGCACTCACCGCTAGTGTGAATCAGTATCAAACTGTAAGGTAAGATATACGAAATGGAAATTCAAAAGGAAGAGATCAACAGTTTTGATGATGAATATATTCATAATAATTATTGTAATGATGACAATGGCAATTATGGTGATAACAATAATGGCGATAATGGTGGAGATGTTGATAATGAGAGTACAAGCACTAGAGTATGCATTGTTGATGTGGTTCATGCAACCGTGCCAGGTGAGGGATCAACATGATGCGATAGACGGGAACAATATGAGAAAGCTGTATATGAGGTTACAAGCACTCGAGGCAGGTACAGAGTTAATGCGACAAGCAATTTTATCAATGAGGATTGAGAAGGCACAAGTTGAGCTAATGAAGTATTGTGAGACAGCTGTGCTAGGAAGCGACACCACATAAGAAAAATAAGAAGATTGTTAAGAGAACCCCTTTGATTTGTTGTTTTTCATTCATGTCTATGATTGAACGGATGTTGTCCTTCCATCTTCCGAAGAAAATGAGATTCTAAACCCATGTAGACATGCGGATTAATAGCTAGTAATATTTGGCTACTACTTCTACTAGATAATCCACCTCAGTTGAATCAATGGCAATGTCTCCTCAAGAGTACTAAATTATAGTCGAATGTACAAGGATATTTGGTGCAAATGAGTGTACCTTGATAGTGTAAATAACAAAAGAAGCACTAACAAACATTCTTTATTGAATGATTCACATTTGGTCATTGTATATTCTCATTTATTGATGTATGTACACAAGGTCATGGCGTTACCATGTATTTGTAAGAGAAAGCTTGTTAATTAGCCTTGTTGTATATGTAGGGCTTTCTTTGTCTACTGTTGAATAAAATGAAAAAAGCATCTGTCATTTACAATAGATTAGATGTGCTTTGCATTTTTAATTATGTTATTTGAAAGTTCAAAATAAAACAATTATTTTTCATTGCACATTTTATCATTTCACGTTAATTGAAACTAAAATATTTTAATAATTTTGTATTCTAAATATAGATAGCATTCTAAATGTATTAAATATACATGTATTCTATAGATTCATCCTTTTTTAGATGAATACACATGCAATGCACCCATATACATACACATTCATACATATTACCATGTACATGTATGCATTATGTATATGTGTGTATTTCTATGTATTTGCATACGTCATTTTGAATGCTTTCACATGAACGTGTATTATATACAATGTTCAGTTGTTAGTTTTATTCTGATAATGCAAACAAAAGTTTCATATATATTTTTAACTGTAAAAAAATGCTATAATTTTTTTTTTAAAACGGTTGGTTTTTCGCACCGTTGTACGGTTGTACTGGTCTATCACATTAGTTTTTGATATTTAACAAAGATTAATTAAAAAAAATTGTTCAATTTAACGGTCGGTTACTCACCCGGTTATACTAGTATATGCACTTAAAACCAATTCTAACCCACTTCCCCGTAAATATATTACCCACTGGTTTTAGGTACCGTTTGATTTTCCAACTGGGCAGTTTACATTCGCGTCTGCGTCGGACGCGTCTGACGTGTCAACAGTAGGACCCACACATTTGCCCCTTCAAGTTGAACTGTTGAAAAGTTAGCTTTCGTGTCGGACGCCTTGGACGCGTCCGACGCGACAGATATTTTTTTTCCCTCCTCTTTTCCCTCTCCATATATATTCCACCATTTTCAACACTACATCACCATATCCACTTTTCATTTTCCTCCAGTTCTTTAAGAAATTATGGCAGATAGTGATGAATCTAATTGTCAAGATTTGGAAGATTTGCTAGATATTCAAGAAATTATGGCTACTCAAACACGAGAAAGGAGCAGAATACACAATTTTGTAAGTTTCAGCCTTGCTTGGGTTCATGAAATACTATCAGGACACGCAGATCATTGTCATAGTAATTTTCGAATGAAGCGATTATGTTACAGATTCTTGTGTGAACGGTTAGCAAATTACGGATTGGAAGACTCAATGCACATAACGGTCAAAGAAATTGTGGTTGTATTCCTATATACTATTGCATTAGGCCTTCCTACAAGGCGGGTTGCTGAGCAGTTTCAACGATCAAATGGTACGATTAGTGTCATTTTTCATAAAGTTTTGGATTTAGTTCTCTTATTGGCAGTCAATATTATTAGATCGGCTGATACCCATTTTTAACCGAATCGCAGAACAAATTCGTTCTTCACCCCAGAATTATCCTTTCTTTAAAAACTGTATTGGGGCTATTGATGTGACACATGTGATGGCTCACGTGGGTCAAGAAGACATGCAACGTTTTGTAGGACGGAAAGGATCTGTTACACAAAATATTATGGTTGTTTGTGCATCTGATTTAACTTTTACGTTTGTAAGAGCGGGATGGGAAGGAACTGCACACGACACTAAAGTATTTCGGGAAGCTATAAATAATTCGGATCTTAATTTCCCTCATCCTCCTGCCGAACAGTATTATTTAGTGGATTCAAGATATCCACTAGTGGAAGGATATATAACTCATTACCGATCCGTGAGATATCATATATCAAACTTTAATGACACACAGAATGAACCGAAGTCAGAAAATGAATTTTTCAACTACTATCACTCTAGTTTGTGTATGGCAATTGAAAGGACATTTGGTATTTGGAAGAAAAAATTTGCTATCTTACGTAACATGCAGACGTATCCATACCATGTTCAAGTACAAATTGTTACTGCTACAATGACTATTCACAACTACATCAGAAAATACAACGCTGACGATCCAGATTTTATGTCGTATGATGACGACTCTGATTTAGTGCCTGAAGAATATCTCGAAGAATATCACAGTATATCAAATCGCGGAAAAAGAAATTGAGAACCCGTTCAAAGAACCAGAACAACATCCATCATGACGGTTGTACGAGATAATATACGAAACGAACTAGTTGCCGTAGGAATGCATTAAAAAAGTTTCATTGTATTCTGTATTTTATATTAGCATTTTGAATTCTGCAATTGTATTCCGCAATTATGTAATTCTTATTTTGCAATTTGTATTATGTATCTACTATTCTGTTCAACAAAAAACACACAAACAATTACAAATAATATATACAAAAGCAATAAAATAATACTTCTGCTCATTCCAAAATGTCCCTTTTGTAAACAAAAAGGCATTTCTCGTTCGCAACAATTCATCTTCAAATACCTCTTTCAAATAACTCTTTCCGTTCAAAATCAAACGGACCCTTGGTATCTCTCAATTTACGATACCCGTTTGATCCACATCAACCTATTTGAATACAATCACGTGATCGATGGGCTTCCTTTTTCCACGTTTCTCGAAAACGTTTGTTTACCCAACCAACATCGAGTAAAACCACCTCACACCTTTCGAGCGTGTCCTGCTGTGGTTGGTTCAGTTTTGCTGTTTCCTGTTCAGCAGCGATCACGAGTAAATCGATTCAGCTGGATTTATAAATAGGGTTCACATTCGTAGCCTTCGGGTCCGTTTTGCTTCACACGCGGCGGAAGAAGGGCGATTCAAGCTACGTTCAGAAGTCTATAGAGAGAGAAGGAAGAGAGCCTGATCAGATAATTAGGGTTGAGTTCTCCTGCTTTGATCTCATGTAAGTAATTGTTGTTTTCTAACTTCAATTTCAAGTAACTAGGATGATGCTTTTGGGGATTAATGTATGTTTTCCGACCCCGATATCATATCACATTTGGTATTTTGCTACCTTACGATTACGCTGATGTAAAATTTAAAACTTCGTGTTTACAGTTGCGTAATGTTGTTATTATACATCGGGAGTCCATATGGATTCTCCTGGTTTCCACCAATCAAAAGTGTTTTGTTCACACTACTCAAAACTAGTGTGAACAAATTCCTACTGGGTGAATTTGGGGTGTTTTCGAATGTTACGGTGTAATGAAAGTACAGATCTGTACTGTCCCGTTATCAAAACTGACTTTTGTTTAAATTTTGAAATGTGTGTAGCATAGTCAAATTAGTTACAAGCATGAATGATAATCTATATTTCTTCAATCGTTTGTACGATATGTGTTCATGGTCTTTCAAATCCAGACCTTAGATATTTGTTTCATTAGAGTCGGTTTTATCATCGTTGGAAGCTTTGCTATAGGTCCAAAATATCCAGGGAAATGTATACACACACCGTGATTGTTGATGTTACTATTAAATTCAATGAAAATGTGTTCTTAATACTTGAATCTATCTATGATTCAATATGACATTTGTCGATACATGAAATGTTGTCCGTAAAAGAAATTTCATAAATGAAATGCCCTTCAAAATAATTATTCACATGATAAATTTGGGCATAGCATGTTTTTCATGCGTAGCTTGTGAATATTTAGAAATTTGAAATTAGTGTATTGTATTTAGAGTATAATATTATTGGATTAGCAGTATATGTAACTGGAAAAATCCATTAGGAAGTAGATAAAAGTACTGTTATTTGTCTATAGAAATAAAGCAACCAAATAAACAAATTTCATTTAATCTTGGGACTTGGAAGAAAAAATAAAAGAAGGAAAAATTACTGTAGAAAAATAAAATCACAATCACCTCATCAATAAAAATTTCGAATTCACCAATTTAAGAAGATAATTCCTTATTATATCATTTTTTGTTATCACAAAAATTGGAAACAAGTAGGAAATCTGTTTATTTTATCACAAAATTAAAAGAAATAACGATGGAAAATACAATCAACCCTTTCATATGGTGGTTAGAAATTCAACCAACTGAACTAGAATTCAAATGGCTTGTTCAAAAATGAAGCTAAGGTTGCTAACCACCAAAATAACTATAATTAGTTTAGAAAAATTCTTCTAATGTTATGAATTTTGGTGGATACTTCTCCTGGGTAGGAGGTTTTGTTCATGGCTATGGCGTTGCTTGTCATTATGTTGGGTTGTGCTGGGCTTGATAAAATTTATAACTAAAATATCTTTGTCTACAGGTAAAAGTTACTTAAAATAACATACAATGATGCAACACAAAAACTGAAAATTGAACTAATCAAAAGGGTGCATGGCTTAGTACCCATTGAGGGTTTAAAAAAGTCAAACTAGGAGTTAATGCATATAAAAAAAATTGTCTGATGCGTATGTTTCTCCTTCAAATGCAGAACCGAGAAGTATTCTTAGAATAAAAGCTGCGGAGTCCCTAGCAATTTGATCAGCAGAATGGAGGTATACGGGACTTCCATGACTGTGCAGCCACCGAATGTTATATTTTTGTCTTCTATCTTGAACAGGGAAGGGTCGATCCCTTGTCATAAATGCGACATAAATTGCCAAAACGAGCACATATTTGGGAACATGTACCGATGCAAACCGACAGGGATCACTCACATTTGTGATAAAAACTGCAACCAAAGGATTCTGTATGATAACCATAGCTCTCTATGCAGAGTCAGTGGCCTAATTTTTCCTCTCTCGCCTGACGAGCAACAGGCGGTTAGAGGTCTTAGAAGGAAGTTTGAAGTAGAAAGCTCGGATGGTTGTGCTTCTTCTAAGCGCAGGCGAAGCATGCAGTATCATCCTTCTCCTTTTGAGAGGTCTTACACTGCTGTCGTTCCGATATTAAACCAAAAGGGAGATGGCATGGATATGAATTAAGTTTGCAACTGCGGCTATTATTATTATTTCCCTGCTTATTTTATCGTTCATTCTATTCCATCAAATATGGAAAGGGATAGTAATATGTACTAATGTTTTTATAACAGCCAACTTATTAGACTCCATATGTGATTCTAATATCAGTCTTGTTTATGAGTTTTCCTCTATTATATTGCTGGTGGTCTGTTACTCTTTCTTCTTATTATTGGATAGTGATATTTTAAGACCTGCTTCTCTATGTATGTTCTAAGTGCACATTAAGTTGTCTATTTGTGCAAATACTATTCTGTTTGCTGTTGTAAGGTTATTATATGGTTTCATGTTGGTTTTATTGCAGGGCCAGCCCTAGACCTGGGTAAGCTGGACGACGGCCCAGAGCCCAATCCGTTGGAAGGGCCTGAAAATATTATATTTACTGATATTTAATTAGCAGTTATGTAAGAAAATAATAACTATTATTCTTGGCTACTAATAACAATGTGGCTGAGTGGAAGTGGTAGTCTACTTCCAACCAATTGAGCAGGGTATGATCCTTGGCAGGTGCTAATTTTCATTTTGCAAACTGTTTGTCCTGGGCCCAATAAATCATTTTTTTGTCATATGTTTGCCCAGGGCCTAAAATTGCACTGGGTCCGACCTGGTTTATTGTTTATAAAGTCAAGTGCCTGTAAGTTGTAAGAGGGCTATAAATTGTTTATGCACGGTCTTCATATCTTCATGGCCTCTTCTTCATCAATCTTCAAAAATTAATTTGCATCGAAATATTCTGCCTAAAATCATGAAACCACTTCCTAATTTCTAGAATTTGTTTTCCTCCATTCCTACACCAAAATTATTTGGCGCGTTCAACATTTGTGACATGATCGTGCCACACTTGAGACCTAGGAGTTGAGATTTCTGAAGATAGAAGCAAGGATTTGCAAAACGGAGATTGGATTTGAATTCAGCATCGGAAATAACACCTTCAGCCAGAGTTTGAGCATGAATGGGCTTGAAAGGCAAAATGTGTTCTTTGCCTTGTGTTCACCAGCTTTTTGGCAAAACAGTCACATGTCAAGATTATGGTTAGGGACGCACTCAAGCCTCGAGAACGTCGTTAGAAAACATAAAGCGATTTGGTCAAAGATGCGATGTGTTCGGAAAAGCTTGGAAATAGCGTCGATTCGTGAAATCGTCGTTAATTAACTTGGAAAAACTAGCATGGTAAAAATACGTGATCGGCTCGGTCCAATCAGCTCAAAATTCTTGAGTGCGCCGATCCGATCTCGTGGCAAAACTCATCCTGGAAAAATATATGGATTTTGGTAAATTCTTGTTACGCGCAGTTAAAAACAGCCGATCGACATGGAACAATCACGTAAAATGACTTGCGCAACTCACAGCATCGAAATCTGACATTTGACAAATTGGTAAACCTGGCACGCCAAAATCTAGGGATCAACGTGTGAAAATGGCTGAAAACACAGGCACGTGCTGGGCTGATCAGGTTCTAGTTTTTGGCAAAGCAACAAGGGATTTTGTATCCCAACTTTCCGCATCACGGAGGGATGCGAAAAATCACCTGATCGCTTCGTGTCTAGCAAGAGAAAACACGTGCACGAGTTAGGATTTTTGGATGCAAAAGTTGGTATTTGGCATGGATACAGAGTGGGTTGGCAAACCGATAGTCGAAGTCTGGTAACTCAAAAAGAGGGGATTGCACTGGCTCGGGATCGAACATCTCCATGCGCAACACCTTGGTTTTGGATACGAAAAGTGGCAAATGCTCGGATACGATTTCTTGGCTTGACTTCGGGATACAAAATCCCTTGATGACCTAGGCACGAGCTGATGGATCCGGGATGCGAATTCCTGAGTTGGGCTTGGGATTCGAAATTTAGAAAGCGACAAGGAATTTTGGCAATACAGTTCTAACGTGCAGATAACATGATTTTGCCTAATCCGTATGTGTCGATCAACCAATTTCGGGATACAAAATTGCACACTTGCGGGATGCGATTTTCTTGGATGAAACTCGGTTTTTTGGCTATCTTTTCGGGATGCGAATTTTGCATCCCCTCAAGATACGAAATTCAGGCTGATGCCTCCAAAACTCACATATAAATACCTCATTGCTTGGCATTCTTAGGGATTGACATTTTTGGACTTTACATACACTTTGGTATACGATACTGGAGCTCTCAAGCACCATTAATGGCTGCCATCATCATTTTCATGGTTATTGGACATTGTTTGGACTTCTAAATGTTACATAAACGTTTTTCTACAACTTTTGGACATTCAATTGGACTTTTGGCATGCTTTTGGATATATTTCATATTTTTAGGCTATTTCTTGGGCATTAACACATACTTTGTCTCAACGAAAAAGAAGAAGGGCGTTTTGATCAAAGTTACAAATTAACAAGCTATTTTTATTCAATTGTACAATTTTGTATACACAAATTATCCGAACTTGTACAATCTCTGTAATTGACAATTATATCATGAATGATTACCATCAAGCGGGCGTAGGCGATAGTGCCGAAACACTATAAAAGTTGTGTGTTCCCTTTACTTTTCTCTGTATTTGGATATTCAGATTACAAGTTTACTGCTAAACTTACACTGGGGCGTTGGCGTGCGCAAATAACCAATTTTCCACGTCAACGCTTTAGTGTGCCTGGTAGGGGACGCATAACTTTGACTTCTACTTTGAATTTGGTTCTCGGATTTCGTCTTCGAATTTGGTTTTGGTTTTCGACCTTAGTTTCAGTTTCTGACTTCGACTTTGTCGCTCACTTTTCATCATGATAAACGTAAGAGGCTCGACGCTACCTCTGAGGCTTAGAGTACTGGTAGCAAAGAAAGTCAAGAACATTCTACAATTGAGGAACTATCGGACTTGGTAACTGGGGAGAATTTGGCGAAATTGGCTAGAGGTTTGATTGCTTGCCTGGATCGACAAGCGGAGGTTATGAATGCCTTTATCGCTCGGGTCAAAGGTAGACTGTATGGTTTTGAAAGGTCGACTAACTAAGCGGACGTCATTGGAACAAGTGCTAGTGTTCCATAGATAGCGGCTTAGGACTCAGCGGAAACCCCGCTGACTGGGCAGCAGGACGAGGCCAATCCTTGGACCAGTACCATTCCTGCTATACTTGGGGACATCCCCGATCTCGATGGAAGCGCAGTTCTAGAAGTTTTGGGTTGTCAGGCTATAGTTTCTGTAACGACCTGGCATTTTCCCCGTTCCAAATCGGTAATTAAACCAACTCGAAACGTTCAAGACGACAGATTGTTATTGGCTTACACGGTTTAAACAGAATCAAAACAGAATCACATAGTACAAAAATTGCATCGGAATAAAATTTCATATACAATATCAGAGTTGTATACAATATTTGCGTACAGCGGAAGAAATATGAATTTATACATAAATTTTAAGTAAACAAATTTTACTAATTTGTCGAGCTTGCACGCGAGCATGCATCTTTGTGTGTCGTCTTTACGTCTTCATGTCCTTTTCCGTTTATGAGATGATATCTTTAAACCTGGGACACTCGAGTAGTGTTCTTTGGATTCTTTGAATTCAGCTGATCTTAATTCTGGCTCTGTTATCTCGGATTCAAAACCCTGGGGAACTGGTATCTTTTGACTTTGGTTTCTGGTCTTCTTGGTTTGTGGCTTCTAACTTTTAGCTGTTCATATTTTGGCTTTCTCCGATTATCCTACCCTTGGTACCTTTTCTTCTTTGCTTATATGGCTTTTGGATTTCTGGCTCTTGGATGACAGTCTATCCACTTGTGGCTTCCCCACTTTTGTCTCTCCAGCTTTTGGATTTCACGGTTTTTTTGGTTCATGGTTTAGTTCTGGCTTTCTCTGTATTTGGTTGTTCGGGTTTTGACCCGTGGTTTTGGCTTTACGGACTTCAACCCTTTGGATGTATCCTTTTGGTTATTTTAGTTGTAAGATGGTTGAGTCAACATATTCCTGTACGGGA
Source organism: Allium sativum (assembly GCA_030737875.1). Classification (NCBI taxonomy): domain Eukaryota; kingdom Viridiplantae; phylum Streptophyta; class Magnoliopsida; order Asparagales; family Amaryllidaceae; genus Allium; species Allium sativum. Next base: position 661,676,440 of record CM060912.1, on the reverse strand, counting down.
ATCGACGGGATTCCTAGACATGCTTTGTGTCCGACAGTATGTCATCACCCCTTTGGTTATTAATGAAAAGTTTTCTTTTTCCGGCTTTGGATTTTGAATGGCTAAGTTTGCTTACCCATGTGACAGGAACATCCTAGGCATGTTCTTCGCAAACGATAAGCTTTTCAACCTCCTCCATGAATGAATTTGAAATCAAAAAATGGCCAAGTCCGCTTACTTATGCAAGGGGCCAAGCCAGCCCCTAGGCATGCTCTTTACGGATAATGAATCGTTATGTTTTCTTTTGGCTTTACTAAAAACTCCCTAACTTTACTTTAATTAAATTACTTCGCAAAGTAAGGACACTTGCTTGTGAAGTAGGAAACCTAGAATTGGATTGCAACCTTTAATTTAGCGTATGGCTATCCTTGGTCGTCTTGTTTCGGAAAGATCGCCTGGGAATACTCGTCTGGCTATTCTTGGTCGTTTTGCTTCGGCAAGATCGCCTTGAACTCTTCTTATTATCCTAGTCGTCTTGCCCTACTTTGGCAAGATTGCATTGATCTGTGGCGAGTATTGGATCCTACTCGTTTGGTCAGTGGATCCTGCTTAGTTGGTTATCAGCCCATCAAGGAAATTCACCTGGGTATCTGGTTACGTCGGGTGGACTTGTTAGTGACGCGATAAGATTATTCACTCATGGCTATTGGTTATTCGGTTATTTGATTATCTGGCTATCTGGTTATTGGTTACTTTAGATTTACGAATTTTGGATTTTCCCGATTTCCCGACTATGGTTATTTTGTTTATTCAGGTTCTCAGAGTCCTAAGGTCCCTCGGTTATTCTGACTACTTTGGTTATTCTGATTATCTCTCAAGAAACGATTCAGAGCAATTGTCGGCTTTCATTAAATTTCAGGCTTTCTAGTTCTAGCGCAATCGTGGCTCTTAGGTTTTCTAATTATAGAAGTTCACTTCGGACTTCTCCTAGCTTTTTTTTGGATTTATGGTTTATTCGTAAAAAACACTTCCTTCGATCAAGCAAGACATGTATTTAGAGGAAAAAGTGTTGACCAGCTTTTTGGCAAAGCAATCACACGTCAAGATTATAGTTAACGATGCGCTCAAGTCTCAAGAACATTGTCAGAAAACAAAAAGTGTTTTGGTCGAAGTCGCTATGCATTCGAAAAAGGTTGGAAACAACGTCGATTCATGAAATCATCGTTAATAAACTTGGAAAAACTGGCGTGGTAAAAACATGTGATTGACTCGGTCCGATCAGCTCAAAATCCTTGAGCATGTCGGTCCGATCACGTGGCTAAACTCATCATGGAAAAATATATGGATTCTGGTAAATTCTGGTTTCGCGCACTCAAAAACCGTTGATCAACATGGCACAATCACGTAAAATGACTTGTGCAACTCACGACATTAAAATCTAGCATTTGGAAAATTGGTATATCTGGCATGCCAAAATCTAGTGATCGTCATGTGAAATGGTTGAAAACCGCAGGTGCATGCTGGGCTGATTAGGTTCTAATTTTTGGCAAGGCAACAAGGGATTTTGTATCCCAACTTTTCGTATCACGGAGGGATGCAAAAAATCACCTGATCGCATAGTGTGTAAAAGGAAAAAACACATGCACGAGTTAGCATTTTAGGATGCGAAAAGTTGGCATTTGGCATGGATACGAAGTGGCTTGGAAAATAGGGAGTTGAAGTCTGGCAACTCGAAAAGAGGGGATCGCATCAGCTTGGGCTCGAACATCTCCATGGGCAACACATTGGTTTCAGGTACGAAAAGGGACAAATGCTCGGATACGATTTCTTGGTTTGACATCGGGATACGAAATCCCTTGACCACATCACGTCGTGATGCGATTTTCCCAAGTATGAGCTAATGGATTCGAGATGCGAATTCATGAGTTGTGTTTAGGATTCGAAGTTTGGAAAGCTGCAATGAATTTTGGAAACACAGTTTTATTGTGCGGATCACATGATTTTTTTCCTTATTCGCACGCATTCATCAACCAATTTCGGGATATGAATTGCACACTTTCGGGATGCGAATTTTTGGATGAAACTTAATTTTTTGGTTATCTTTTCAGAATTTGAATTTCGCATCCTCTCGGGATGCGAGATTTGGGTCGATGCCTCCAAAACCCACCTATAAATACCCCCTTTCTTGGCATTCTTAAGGGTTGCCATTTTTGGACTTTGCCTACATTTTGGCATACAGGATTGGAGCTCTCAAGCACCATTAATGGCTGCCATCATCATCTTCATGGCTATTGGACATTGTTTGGAATTTTAAACGTTACATAAACATTTTCCTACAACTTTCGAACATTTAATTGGACTTTTGTCATGCTTTTGGACATATTTTCGTGCTTTTGGACATTGAAGCTATTTCTTGGACATTGACACATACTTTGACTCAATAAAGAAGAAGGGCATTTTAGTCAAAGTTACGAATTAACAAGCTAGTTATTATTCAATTTTACGACTTTGTATACAAAAATTATCTGAACTTGTACAATCTTTGTAATTGGCAATTACATAATGAGTGATTACTATGAAGTGGATGTAGGCGTTGGTGCCAAACCACTATAAAGCTTTGTGTTCCTTTATGTTTCTCTATCTTTGGATATTCAGATTACAAGTTTACTTCTAAACTTACACTCGGGCGTTAGCATGCGCAAATAACCAGTTTCCCACACCAACACCTTGGTTGGTGTGAAAGTCACATCTTTCAAGCGGGTGGAACATCCTGTCTGGTCATGTCCGTTGTGAAGTTCGTGCGAAGAGGAACTCATCGGATCTGAAGGATTTGATTTTCGTTGAGTAATGATGAAGAAAAGGAATAGATAAGTTAGTGGGATGATGGGTTGGTGAATAACCTATAGTTGCATTTGGTTTGGAGAAGAAGCAATTATGAAAGTGATTAGGAAATTAATTAATTTAGTTACTTACATTTTGGCTATTACATTGTTTAAATAATTGTCAAACTTGTATTCGCTATAAATTTTGTATATGATACATGATTTGGACATGGTTTCTTGCGTTGGACTCGCATGGGTAAGCTCTACGTTTTAACACTAGTTAGGGCTAATTTGGCTAAGATGAACGATATTGTCTCTCACGAAACTATAATTTTTTATACGATGAAAAATTGACACTTTAAGATGATATAAAACTCAAAAATATAGTTTGTAGGATAGTTGGACCAATAAATTAGTACATAAGTAGATTAAAAAGTAATTTGGTTAGTTTGGACGTGAACAATACATTTTAAACCATTTGCACGCTATTACATGCTATTTTGACATTATTATTAGAACTGAACTATTTTGACACCAAATTCACACCAATTATTTTAGATATGCTCTACTTATGTTCTAAATTCTATTATAGATGTCTACATGCTATTCTAGTCAATTTTAGAATTATTGGTTGCATGGCTGTTGTTTGCGTAGTTTGGTTGTAAACGCCATGTGTTGGCGAAATAGAACTAGAAACCTTGTCTGCTAGAGTTAGTGTTATCAATTGAATGCACGAGTTAGTGTATACTGATTGGGCGCACAAGACTCCAACAGGTCAGATAGATTCATGAAAATTTATCGGAACGTGTAGACCGATTTGATAATGGATATGCGACGGAGCATGGTGATTGACCGGAGTACAGATTGAAATTTGCGGTGGATCTGAAGACGGAAAATCAAGTCAATGGTGAGCCTGGATTTGGAAACGGTTGTTAAATACTTTCGTTGGATGTGTATTTAACTAATTCTGGTTAAACACAAGATCTGAGTGATCATTAACGACTGTTATGAAGTGGTCGATACTAATTGCCATTGATGTTGGTCATTTTGTCCAATTTGACGTTGATGACGGTATGACTTCGAGGAGCATGATAGAGGATTCGTTCGATGGTGGTTTGAAGACGACGGATCTTCATTCGGTGTCTTTGATGGGTGTCTTTGATGTGAAACAAGACGAATGTTTCTTAGAGACAGATGAGGAAATCCACGAAACGGTGTGATGAGTTCTCCAAGGTGGTGTTGGAGTCTGTGGTTCATAAATCACTTCCACGATATGCAAGTAATACACTTGAGCAAGTGTATATCATTCGAATGCGAATTCAGACCGAGTGGTCGAAGATAAATGTGCTAGGCAGATTGGGATGGAACGAGGCTGTGGGATAATGGACTGGCTCTAGTGAGACTTGACATAAAAACGGAGTTGTGGATTGCTCTTATGATTAAAGTGCTAAGGAATCGTTGATAGTTCAGAGGATTGTAGCAAACTCAGAGATGGGGTATCGTGGGACACTTATTAAGATCTAGAAGATCGTGTACCTTGGATCGCTTGGGAAGTGATCTAGTTGCCTTACGAAGGAGAACATACGTAGGACGTATAGTAGTATGTCTAGGTCCAGGGTTTTCCGTTGGCCCTGGACGGATGGCGTCGGCCAGTCATACGGATATCAATGGATTCAAGGCTTTAAATGGTGATTTCTAGGATATTGTTTGGTGGATTCTATGGTTGTTTTGCATGTTCCATCTCTTGGTTCTCTGGGTAGGATATCACCTTAGGATACTAAAGAGAAGTGGGGGACTGGGAATCATATTCTGAGTAATATCTATTTCTATAGTTATATTTTGAGTAGCTTATATTATCTTATTATATGTGCTAACTCTGTGGGCGTAGAAACTGATCAGGTATGATTCTTTATACCATATGTACCATATATTATTACAAATTTTATAGTTTTTGAGATTCATTTATCACTCACACCAGACTATTGTCCGAATCAAGGTTTTATGTTCCCTCTTATTACCTTGGGTGCTCATCGAACACATCAATGCGTAGGCTTGGTAGTAGATGTGGATATTATCAGAAGTCGCGTAGGTGAATTAGCAGGAGGTGGCGTCTTCTCGTATTACATTTATATCATTGGTTATTCCATTATGCGACAATGTGGAGCCATGATAGTGTTTGTTACTTATCTTGAGATAGTTCATTGATGAGTATATTTATCTTTAGTATACTCTAATTATATAGCTATTACTGTCTCGTTTATTTTGTACATATGATTTCTATTATATTTTATCTGATGCGTGTGAGATGTACGACTGTAACTGTGTTTAGTATTGTGTTTCTTTCTTCCTCTTCTCTTCTATTTTCTTCTCCTTTTCTTTTCTCTTCTTTCATTTCATTTCTTTCCCCTAACAATCGTTCTACATCGATCGGGTGTCGGTATTTGATTGTATGAGCATTGGAGGTGTAGGACAGTCATTACATTGAATGAGGGTACTTTTGAGAAGGTTTCATAAGTAAAGTCAGTTAAAGAAGAATGAGAAGAGCTTCGATAATCTTACAAAGATGTAACCACCCATATTTTAAGATACTATAATTAATTAACAAATTAGTTAATAAAATAATAAGTTGTAAAACTGTTAGAATTTAGGAATGAACTTGCATCATTAGATCCGTTACAATTTTCTGGTCGATTTACATATTTGGTTTGCGAGAAACGAACCTAAAATGAATAAGTAATGGAAAACTGAAAATCAAGTAGCAGCTGGATCGACCCATCCAGGCATTTTGGTGCAAGTCGCACCTAGGTACGAGCGATGGTGGTCGAGACTTATTTTTAATGTACTGTTGCTAAGTTGGCTTGTTTTAAATTCAGACGTATTCTTACATAGCAAGTTCCCATTGATCGCGTGACATGGATGGCCTAGATTTAATCTAAAAATCCAAAGGCCAAAATCTCTAACCTAACCTATAAATAGACCCTTAAACCTAACTCTTTTTTCACAACACAATCTCTTCCCCACTTGATTCTCTCTTTTTGAGATAGACACACCTAAAAATTTAGGTGAAAAGATTTATAAAAACAAATATTTATATATACACATATTTATACCATTTTGGAGGCGGAATCTACAGGGGCCACGGAAGAACGCTTTGGACCATGGGTGAGTTTTATAATTATTTAGGTTTTTGATAATTTGGGAATATATGGTTTCTAATAGTTATAAGTCTTCTGCAGTTTTTCTTTATAGTTTTTGTTAGTTTTCTGTAGGTTAGTATTTTCTATATGTATATTTCTGTAAGTTAATTTTCTATAGCTTTTTAGCCTTTTTCTTTCAGTTTTATTTTATTTCAAGTATTGTAAAATATTCTCTTAGTCTTCTTCCCACTTTCTGTGTTTTTCATTTATTTTACAGTTTATATACCTAATTGTGGTTTATGCCTAAAACACGTCTGATTCTGTGGATGTTAGTATAATGACATTTGGTTTAATCTAATGACTAGTTTAATACATTTTATTTTGCACTTGTGAAAAATAGAATTAAAGAATAATTTTGTAAATGTGGATTAAACACATGTGATTAAATTTATAGAATAACGTGCATAAAATATAGAACTGTATTTCAAAAGGGATTGGACTGAAATAAGCAACTTAAAGTACATTTACAATTAAGTATAACACAAGTTGTAATTGAAAGTGACTGGATAGATTTGCAAAGTTGTATTATGATAATTTGTACAGACACACGTGAAAACATAATAGACAGATTTGACTTAATTAAATATAATTATAAGATGAAGATTATAATTGAATGAAACAATGGAAATGCTTATTATTAACGTGAACTTAAAATTGAGGTTAAGTTTAATATACATGTACTGGTTATGGTCCGTTTCAGCAGCAATAGGCTGATTTGGGAAAATAAGGGACATAAGTTAATAAATATATACTATTTGTGGTCCATTCCTATGGCACGAGGATGACTGGGGAAAATGAGTTACCAATTAAGTTTAATTAATAGACAATTAAAGCTTGTATCAATGGCATAGGCCGAATTGTGGTAGACAACCGACTCATAACTAAATAGTTATAGCCATACCAATGACAGATGTCGAATTGTGTATAAAACTTGCTAATAAACAGATAGTGGATGTGACGACACGCCTTACACCACCCATGCTCTGAACTAAAAATTTGTGTTGTACAAGCATCCAATTGATGTGAAGCGATCGTCAAGAGAAAGAAATAGTAGAGGAGAGAAAAGAGAAGGAAATGGAAGAAAAGAGAAAGAAAAGGACATAAGCACAATCATAGAACCTGTCGTATACCTCACAGCGCATCAAATAACATATAATAATCAAACAAAAGATGTAAAATAGGAGAGACAGTAATAACTATATAAACCAGATAATCAATATACATGCCCACACAGTTATACATAACAATAATAGAGTTTATACATGAGATAAATAAACTCAACCGATAAACTGTCTCTAACATAACACATAACACTGTCAAGGCTCCACAGTGATGCACAAGGGAAATAAACAGATATGCAACAATTATTAATATATAAAGTGTCGTCTCTTGCGAATCCACTTGCGCAACTCCGGAAAATACCAGCATATATCATCTGGTCTTCTCATCATCATCGTCGATGAGCACCCGAGGTAATAAGAGGGAAATAAAACCTTGGGTCAGACAAAAGTCTGTTGTGAGCGATAAACAAATCCCCAAAGTACTATAAAAGTCATAATAGCATATATGGCACAGAGGGTATGTAGAATTATACCTGTCCAGCCTTACATCCATAGAGTTAGCACATAACAGTTGATATATGCTACATTATGATAAACATCGTGTAAACAAGGCGTGATAGGTGTCTAAGTACAAAATGGTGAGAAATACGTAAACAACCATAACATCCATCTACCATTCTCACATTCACTCATAAAGTATACGGTATCCAGTACGTTGGTCACCGAATCCATCAAAGCACCTATAGGCCGAAACTGTCAACTGACTCTACCATACAATCCAATATGCCAAGTGAATAACCCTACCCAGTCCAAAAAGTCAACAAGCTTTAGGGTACAGGACAATCAGTCCAAAACTAAATAGGCTATAATCCTCCCTTGTGCCACTACCTCAAAGGTATACAAAAGTCTCAAATACCAATAACTCCTTTGCACACGTTCTCCTTAGTAGAATCCATTTAATAGACTATCCATAAGACTCCTGTCTGATGTCATCACAATATGGGGATTATCACCGACGGTCATCGTATGTCATAGGATATCACTCTGTGCCTCCCAACTCTATCACTCTGACAGTCACCTCAACATGACTTAATGTCATCTTTTCTGCATCTTGGAGAAAATGATCCATCACAACAGCCTTGCTCCCCATTCTGAAATCATCATCGTCGAATGATGCATCACTGCATAGAAGCACCACATCCTCGTCCTAAGCCAAAGCCACGGATTGAAGAGGCATTGCTTTGAAATTACTATCGAACAACCCGTAACATCATGCTCCTTGAAATAACATCATCGTCCATGTCAAAGCGAAGTGGTCAATAACAACAGTAATCGATATCAACAACTTCATAGTAATCGATAATGACTACTCGGATCGCTTATTTAACCAAAATTGGCTAAATAAACATCCAAGGAAAACGTCCGTCATCCATTGTGAAATCCAGCATGTCGCTAAGTATAGCTCATCGCTAAGTCCATCTCGGTCGCCAAGTCCATCTTCTATCTCCAATTCGATTATCATCATGTCTCCTTTCCCCGGGCCGACCTAACTTCGGTTCGACCTAGTTGAACCGGATCCGGATCGACATAGTCGATCAAATTTAATCACTTATATCCAGATTTACATAGTCGATCAGATTAATTGGACCAGGGTTTGGATAGACATAGTCGATCCAGGATTGGTCAAACTAGCTCCGGATGGACATAGTCGATCCGGAATCACTCCGTCCATCGACTTATTTTCACCATCCAAATCTTCATATTTGTTATCAAGCTCCAATGTCGCCCTGTCGTTGAATCCGTCCATGCGCTCTGAAGCTCTATCGAGAATATATCTCAGCCATTCGAGTCTACCATCCTTGTGAATTCAATCGATATACACCAACGTGTGTACTCGACCGATAAACACCCGAAACTCTCACGAATGAAATATTTCCTAATATTAGGTCGCACACGAACGACATTTCAACCTAAACTAAGCAACCAATTCAACCATACAACCAACAGTCATCCAAATTTCTGAATTAGCATATAAGCATCATAATAGTGATAATGAATCAAATAAAATATATCTACGGTAATAAAAGTGAAATATATGTCCAAACAGTCTAGATCTGGCTCTATGGTCAAAACAGTACGTAATAGCGCGTAAACATGTAAATAACCCACATAATATCGCACAACTAGGTAAAATATCCTAATCTTGGTCAAAGTTACTCTAATCACTTTCTAATATTTTATTTATCACTTATTAGGTTCAACTATTCTAAATATGTACGAATAATTACGATCCAGTGAGAGATAATATCATTCACCTTAGCCAAATCATCTCAATTAAAATGTAGAGCTCGCCAATACGAGGCCATAGGAAGAAACGAAATCCAATTCCAGCTTCGTACGCATAAGATAATATAGATATACAATTTATAAGTTCCACGAATTAAAACAAACGATGAATTAAATAATTGTCTTAAGTTAATCACCTAGCTTAGCTATTCTCTTCTCCCTCAAAAAGTATGGTCATGTTTGTCACAAACTAAAACCAACTGCATAATTTTAGTGATTTTGAGCAAATGTTGAAGGAATCGAATGTTGTTTATGTCTCGATCATCTCTTCGCAAACCAAACCTGTCTATACCAAAATCTCCATCGTTGGGCGTTGGGACCAAAATGAGTTCAAAGCTTTCGGCTATAAGAAAATGTCGACATTCAAAATGTCGCATTCCTAAGGATGGAACTGCACCATGCTGGATTCAGGGAGGAGATGTACTTTCCGAAGAGAAATTTGATATGTCGACGCCATGACCTGCCTCGCCTCCTACTGGCGATTAACCCAAACCCTAATGCCCACGCTGAATAGTAGGTTTCTCCCATCACAACCGAAAATACCCAGACCACCATAGGATTGAAGCACTCCATCATAAGAGGCCAATGAGACAAATCTTTTGATTTTTAGTGAATGGAGTTAAGAGATTGTGATTTTTGAAATGAAGTAGTGGGGGACATAAACGATGGTACAGTGATTTGAGAATTGGGGAAGAAATGAACAGTAGGGCTTGTTTAATTAAATAATATTATTTACTAAATTATCTCTTTTTGAAATCAACGCGCATTTTAGCTCGCCACGATCAAACATCTCATCAAATCACTATGAAATTTGACGGTATACAATGCTACAACGCTACGAATTCGATGCTACAAGTTTCATGGGAATCTGAGACTATTATCAAAACGATAATTTTAACGTATATGGAGGTCGTTATGACTATTAAATGGTTCGAACTTGAAGTATAGCCATCTTTATACTTTTATTGACATAACGAGCTCAAGGGATCTAGTCTAGAGTCCTGATTCGATCTTTTGTGAAAAATCATCTTGGAACCGTCAATCAAATAATTAATGATCAATATTTAAACAAAATATTTAAATATCCAATCATTAAAATATGGGTCATTGCATTCTTTCCCCTTAAAGGATTTCATCCCCGAAATCCTCAAGGACAAAACAACACAACCTAACACTCTCAAACAAGTGATAATACAAAATAGATCATCACTTATTGCTCTTAACAATTACTAGAAGTGATTATAACAAAAGAAATCAACTTAGAATTTGGCATAGAGCTAACATTCTCATTCCTTTATATGACCATCAAAATTGGGATTGACACGGCCAAGCCAAACACCTATCATGTACATCTATTTTTCAAACCAATAAATATTAAAATAAAACTGACAACTTCATATTTGGTAAACAATTAAACATATTAATGCATATTGAATTTCTTTTCAAATATGGTAAAATTCATAGAAAATTTCGGCAGCACCTTCCGTGTACGACTTAATCCCGAAAAATCCAAAATTGCCATGCAAGATCCATCTCAATAAAAGAAAACGAAAGAACAAAAGTGACTACCCATTTAAGGGAATAAAATCGCCAAATGCACCAAATAGAAAAAGCCACAACTCTATTCCTACTACATACATCTTTTCAAGCAAGCTTAGCACTTAGATGCAAATACAAGAAAATTAGCATCCAAACAAATCATCACTTGCTTCTTTGTACTTGGGTATGTACTCAACAAAGAGGATTAAGCACAAAAGTAGAAATAACAACAAGGGAATTAACAATGTTAAATAAATTAAATTATCTAACATAGCATGTCAAGTCATGTATGGATTTTATTTTGGATAAATAAACGGTACAACAATACGATAATACAATTATCCCACATGCCTAACAACCATATAGATATATATTACATGCAAGCATAATCAATACTTATACACGAAAGGAAAACAATAGCAACATAGAAATACCGTCCATACCTATCCTAACATGCAGGATACCATCCTAACTAAACGAGACATCTAATATTAAATTTAATGCATATATGACCCGACAACTTGGTTGCCATTTCAAAAATAGAGAATAGTAATCTAGCATCTATCGTCAATAAATCGAGTATGACTCGAGCGCTGTCATACTATTCCTAATTTTTGTGCCAACCTATCGATGGAAACCATCGACAACTATTCCCGCATCCATTTGGAAATCTTGAATAGTTATAGAAAACTACAAGATCTACCCCATTCAGCTATCACTAGCTGACATCACATTCAGAATGAAATGAATGTGCAACAAACCCTTCTCATGATGTTGGAAAAAAGCAACACCCATTCCACATGGAACTAACCATCACGATCAAGTCCATACTACTATCTCGAGTTATAGAGTTGTATCCAGTAATAAGCACAAGCGATGTTCATTAATGAAATATCGCTTTCGAACTGGTACATCTCCACCTCGACATACACGAAAAAGTACATTTCCTATACGTGTCTATAAGAAATCTCAAACACATAAGAGGCCAAGGATTTCAACCATTGCCGCTACAAAAGGTTGAAATACCTCTCGAGGAAGAGAAATCTTGCTGACGCGACATCACCAATGACTATAATCCTCTGGCCGATTAATAGTGCCTCTAACTCACCAAAACCAGACTCTATTGCCATCGATTCCGATTCGGGAGTCGACTACTCCTTCATGCACGGTTTTTGGTTATCGACTAAAACACAATAACATTCCATTTGGAAACGAACCGAACTCAAACCACCCGCACAATCAAGTTAGTGCCACCAACTTCTCTTTCCTGCTCGGAATGAGAAATTGATATACTTATGGGTCAACCTCAATTTCCAAATTACAAGAACACTCGTAGGACTCATAATGATATCCTACTCGAGATGACACGACCCAAGCATTCCAATTTTCTCAACGAAAAGTGAAACCCCAATAAATTAACCTCAAAATATGTCGACTCACTGGTTGGCCTAAATGGCCCAACCAACCGATCAAAATCAAAGCAGCATATAAAATGTTGTAATCGACATTCACCAACCAACTGCTCACAAGCAGTAAAATCCCCTCGGGATTCCCAACCGACAGAACACCTATAACTAGATTGATACGAAACTTGACTCAAACATGGTGGCATTTGTCACCCATCGAATATGTCCAAATACTCACAAATTACAAGCTACATGCTCAGGTAATAACTCAGTACTATAGAACTATCTCAGGCCGCTATCATCTAATCATAAGCGACTGGCCTACTAAAGATCTAAGTCTCAGCCTACTATCGCTAAACCGAAGACGACTCACCACTGAGGTTTGTCCTTGCCCATTATTTCCACCAACAAACTCTCACTACCACCCATATTCTGTATCCTCCTAGTAAATGAGATGCTAGACTTAAATATTAAGTCCAATTAAGCTAAACTATCAACAAATAAACAATTTAGCAAAAATGCAATCATGACTCGATGAATTTATGTTCTGACATACCCTGTATACTATCAAATATAAATTAACTATGTCATAACGCTCCCCTACCTTGAGGTCCGACATTAATAGCTGTGGATGATGTAGTCACACATGATATTAAGTTTTGGCGACTAAACACGGGACGTTACACACATATAATATAATCAATCCCTCAACATGGTAAGTCACAATCAAGAGAGACAAATCAATTCATGATCCCTAATCTTGTTCCATCCAACATATCGCACTATCAAATGGAATGATGAAATCGTGACGCCAAATTAAAACGCGAATGGAAACACCATTGATGGAAACATACTTCGAGAGATGATGTCACCATTTCACGCCTCATCGAAGGATCACTCAACGGAACGGAAACGACAATCAACACATACATCTCCATGATTCATCCCGATAAAGTAGGATGAACTTCTATAATGGGCGCAAGCTCGGACATCTCGAGCTTACTCGATTGACTCCTCCAAACCATCATCCCCTTAGAATGAAATAACCACCCTCCAAGTAACCACTCAACCCAGCCATAAACTCCAATTTTTAGAGTGACAAAGGAGAGGACAAGCCTTACTTCGATATCACATCGAATTTGATTACACTCTTTAAAACAGGCACATCGTATAAATCAGTTAATTCACATCGACACCTAAGAAGTCGATGCAAAACCTCTTTGAAGCGAACCGTGAACTGGTCTAGTCCGAAGTGATTCTGGGAACTCGAAACGATAAAGGCCGTCGACCAGTTCAAGCCCAGTCTTGGAGTTTCTTAGGAGTAAACTTTAATTTATTCAAATTTTAAATCCAAGTCATCAAAGAAAACCCCCGCGAGAACCCAAAAAACTCTCATACCATAGGGTTGATTCCTCTATAGGGAACAATATGCCACATGGATACATAAGCATCCATACAACGTGACATATTCGACTAGCCGCACTTGAGCGCCACAACGAACTAGAGATTTAAAGGGCAACCCAGATAATGAATCATACCATTACTGTAAACAAAACTGTAAATCCGGGAAAATAGTACTCGATTCTCCGCGAGTCTCAACTCCAGAGACGAAGTAATTAGAAGAACTTCTTGTTCGTTAGATCGTCTCAAATGGGACGATCGTCACTAATAGACAAAATTATTCCAATGGCACTCGTGTGCAAAACGACCCATACTATATATACTAGTAATATATAGATTTGAAAACCCAAAATATATACAAATATGTACTCTCTCACATATATTAGCTCTCAAATTCAGTACTTCTTAGGTTAATCAACATAACCTAAGCTCTGATACCAAGTGTGACGACCCGTATTTTCAATAACCTATTATAACGTAAATCGAGGCAGAATTTAATTCTAAAATCTGAATCAAGGGAAATGGGCTGTGCCATTGCGTTCGTCTCGGAAAAATACGCGAAATAGAGCCCACAGTTGGAAGCCAAGTCCTCCAAATGTCATTTTGGAGAAAAGAAGTTAGATTTCTTGGGCACATAGTTTCTAAGCAAGGCTTAGTGGTGGATCCTGCTAAAGTGGTCGCGGTTCAAAACCGAAAAGCTCCGACAAGGACAATTGAAGTAAGAAGTTCTCTCAGTTTAATTAGTTAGTTAGCGTCCCTTGAGCTTAGACCTACCCTTCTAGATCAAGTAGGGACTTCACAGAAAGAAGACCCGCAGTTAGTCGAGATCATGGACAAGTTGATTCGAGGCGAGATGGTAAGTCACCTCGCTATAGATGACAAGGGATGGCTAAGACGCAATGAGAGAAAGAAGGTTCTTGAAGATGCACATCACCCGAGGAGGTGGCCGAGTTTGTCCTAAGGTGCATGTTGTGCCAACAGGTTAAAGGCCGAGTCATAGAAGCCCGGTGGGCTATTATATCCATTGGAGGTCCCCGCAATGGAAGAGGGAAAAGCGTCACAAAGGATTTCGTGGATGGACTGCCTAGATCAAGAAAGGGAATAAGAGCATGTGGGTCATAGTAGGTAGACTCACGAAGAGTGCTCATTTCACTCCGGTAAAGAGCGAAAGGACTGCATCATAACTAGCGACAGTTTACTTTCAAAAAATAAAGCGGTTGCACGGAGTTCCCTAAAGGATAGTTAGTAACCATGACTCAATTTTCACTAGCCAGTTTTGGAATAGTCTACGGGAAGTCATGGGCAAGCGACTGAATCTAAGTACGGCCTATCATTCACAGACGGATGGTTCATTTCATTCAAGCATGAGTTATAGAAAATCACGTTAGTAAGAGCAATTGGCAACGTGGATTGGTATTTTCAAGAAAAGTTCTGCTGCGTGGAATACTTTATAGTAAGTAAACGAGATCCAGGATTCACTAGTGAATTTTGGAGAGCTTGCATGAAACCATGAGGTCATAGTTATGTTTAAGCCAAGAATGATAGAAGAGTAAGTGAAAAAGGAAGACGAGAGGCGACAATGAAATGGGTTCCAACTCATATTTGGAAATAAGAGTTAAGAAGCCAAGAAATCATGAGGTAAAAGATGGTCAAAGCACAGTGGAGTCAAGCTCAAGGAAACGTGACTTAGAAGACTGAAGGCTAGATACGCGCATCATATCTCTTTCTAAGAGTATATCCTTGATCCTTGTTTTCCGGTGGAACTTACTTGCATGTTATCTTTTACATATATCCTCTCGGTCCCGTTCTCGATCCCATTTCTGTTGTAAACTCCATAAGGGGGTGTGACTCATCGGTTAGTAATACATGTCAAGGTTTAAAGGGGTCCGTTAGGTTGACTAAACCTTTTGGGCTTTTATAGAATATGGGTTGGGTTAGGAAGGGATTTCTTGTAATCCAAAAGGAGTATATCTTGCTTATCTTCCCGATCTCTTTGTAGCATATCTTTCTTTTGCTATCTATATCGTGTTAATCTTGTCATGAGAACCTTAGGTAGAAACCCTTTGGATGAAACATGTGTTTGAAACATGTTATGCTTGATGTTTGCAAGTGGTTGCAAGTGTTTGCAAGTGGTTACTCGTGGATGCATTATACACATTAGGCACTAGATCGGCTCACACACTCCTCATATTGCATATGCATGAGTGTTTACGCTTATTCATGGATGAAAATTTTTGTGTTATCACATGGATGTTGCATATGGATGTATGTTATGTGCACACATATAGATGTTATACATTATGTTAGGAATTGCATACATATGGATTCATTTCACTAACATAATTTGCATTGATGATAGTTGCATTAGATAAGTACATATACACACACCTTTGCATATGTTCATACAACATTTAGAATCTTGTAAGGACAATGATTGCTCGTGGATGATGTTTTGAGTAGATGAATGTTGGATGGTAGGATACGTTCTTCCTAACTTGAAGATTTCGGGGACGAAATCCTTTAAGGAGGGGAGAATGTAACAACCCGTATTTTCAATAACCTGTTATAACGTAAATCGAGGCAGAATTTAATTTATAAATCTGAATCAAGGGAAACGGGCTATGCCATTGCGTTCGTCTCGGAAAAATACGCGAAATAGAGTCCGAGTTTTCGAAAATCGGAGTCCGTATGACCCGATTAAGGCCCAATGAAGTTTTCAGAAAATTTCAAGTTCAAAACAGATTTGAATTTCAAGTTCAAATTTCGAATTTCGGGCCTGGAAGGCTAGGCGGGAAATTTCCCGCCAAGCCAACCAAGTCGACAGGCCTGTCGACTTGGCAGTCGACTTGGTTGGACCCAAGTCGACAGCCCTATCGACTTGGCTGTCGACTTGGTTCAGCCGGGCAGTTTTGCCTGGTGCACCATTTTGGGGTTTTGGTTAGGTATTGGGGCCAGATTCGGTTTTAAGGGCTGAGATTGGAATTAGGGTTTAATCCTAAGGTTGAAACTAATCCTAATCTCTATAAATAAGCCCCTAACCTAACCCTAAATCATCATTATTCATTCAAGTAACTAAACTATGGCAAAATCATTCCTCTCATGGCCTCCACTCTCTTCATAAAATTCTAAGTTATTTCTATGAGATATTTTCCATGCATACAAGTGTTTTCAAGCTTGTATGAGTGTCATTAGCTTGCATTCAAGTCAAGTTTCCATATTTACATCATAAAGTAAGGGTTTTGATCATTTTGGCTCAAGGGTTTTTCTATTGGAGCTTGCATATTGGGTTTATTTGATTTCATAAGGGCTTGTCTCAATCTATTAATATATTTGTGTCTTCATAAGAATTTGTAAGCCCTTTTCTACTTTCATATTTAAACTCTAAAGTTAATGAATGATGCAAGTTGTGTTTGATCATTATGATATGCAAGTTTATCATGTTATGTTATGCAAGTATGCCATGTTATGATATGCAAGTTTATCATGTTATGCTATGCAAGTATGCCATGTTATGATATGCAAGTTTATCATGTTATGTTATGCAAGTTTGCCATGTTATGATATGCAAGTTTATCATGTTATGTTATGCAAGTTTGCTATGTTATGATATGCAAGTTTGCCATATGATATGCAAGTTATGTTATGGTTGATCATTTTGCTCATGTTATCATGTTATGCAAGCTTATCTTGGGTTTATGAGTTTAAAGTTTCAAGCTTTATGCTAAAGGTTGCATTTTGGCAACATGTAAGTTGTCATATCCCTTATGATAACTTGCATGTGAGGCTAAATGCGAACTTATGGCAACTTTTACATGTCATTTATCACCATGTATCACTTATATGCTAAGTTTGGTTTTATGCATACTTTTGAGGCCTAATGATGCAATATGCAAGTATATGAACATATGTACATTTCATATGCCACCATGTTAAACTTGTGGCTTCAACACCATTTGTCATCTTTATGCCAAGTTCCCTCTTTCTATCCTTTATGCGCTATTGCGTTTATGTAAGCGATGGGATTGCGTTTCGGGTTGGGTAAACTTAAAAGACATGAAAACATAAGATTGGGAATTTACCTATTAAGTTAGGTCTACCCATTGGGAATTTACCTATTAAGTTAGGTCTACCCAAATTCTTGAAAACTTGTAATATGTTTTGGAAACATGATGGACATGACACTTAGAAAATATAAGTGTGACCAACTCGAGGTTGGGTTGAGTTTGTAGCGTAAAACTACCCGGAACCGACCGGCTTAACTAGTTGCTACAAACAATAGGACCCAATGTGAGAAGTTGGTCATGTTGTACCTTGAACCCGAGGTTAGACCAAGTTGTGGTGTAAAGCTACCCGGACCCGCCCGGCTTAACTAGTAACCACAACAAGGTCTAATGTGAGAGGTTAAGGCACAGTAAATTAATTAATGCCTCATGATTAGGGTTAAGTCATGGTCCACTTAATACTTAACCAATTTGGGCTTGGTAGATTAATCAGGGTTAAGTCGTGAACTCATCGTTACACTTAACCAAGTTAATCCATGATTAGTAAAAGGGTTAAACCGTACTTAACGCACTAGGAAATCCTAGCAATGGGGGTCCACTCCAGCAGTAATCCCAAGTTTGTATCATTAAGACCCTAGGGACTAGGCTAGGGTGGGGGCACGATTACTGGACTGGTATAAGTGACCAAAACGACGGTCGAGTGGTACGCCGATGTAGTTCCGGACGGACTATGGTCGTGCACGTAGTCCGTATTTGGAGAAGTCAAGCATGGGTACCAGTAGATCGAGACTGTGCACTTATGTTTATGGTGTCCAGGGGTTGACACCCTAGGGCTTGATACACCCGACGGGAGACCCAGCACAGTCCGACTACAATTATGTTTGGGCCGTATTGACACCAACACGTGACGAGTTAGGCTTAGGGAGCCGATCGATTAGACCGTTTGGTTGGACCTCGTATTAGGGTCATTTCATGTTATTGGGCCAAAGCTTGGGCCAAGGGATCAATACTTGTTTATTCAAGTCATGTTAGCTTGCTAGTACACCTGTGGTGCAAAAACCTTAAACCTGATTATGCGATGACACCTTTATCTACCTTGTTAGTTAATCATCATGCTAGTATGTTGTTATCCTTATGTTCATCCATGCTTCTCATGTCAGTTAACTTTATCAGTTTACATTGATTGTAGTAGGGCTTACTCAGTCTTTTTGACTGACCTGTTTTCTTTCGCCTCTTTTCTTCCGTCCCCCCCCCCCCAGGTTCTCAGGGTGGGAACGTTGGAGCTTAGCTTGGATTTCTGATTGCTTGCTGGTGGGATTTCAGCTCATGTACGGTTTCGACATGAAGCTAGCTATGGTTACCACTTATTTTGGGGATAGTACTTATGTATTTCAGTTTTTTAGTTGATGTTGTTTTTATCTAGACTTGTTTATTTGGAAAGTTATGTTGTACCAGACTTGTTTTGAAATAGTTTGAAATCTTCTGCTGTTTTACTTATCTTATTTACTCTGTTTACATATATACATATGTTCTTGTTCTGCCTTGATATATTATTATGCATGTTTACCCGATTCAAACGCCCCTCCAAAGTCAGAGTGCTTGCAAGAGACACCCTTTTCGCTTGATATATCATTATCATTATACATATGTTCTTGTTCTGCCTTGATATATCATTATCATTATGCATGTTCTTGTTCTGCCTTGACATAAGTCTCGGTATAATGAACACATTTTCGCTTCCGTCTCCCAAGTAGCGTTGCTCTCATCTTCTCCCCATTGCACTTTGACTAGTTGAACCTCCCTGTTTCTCAACCTCTTAATTTCTGACCCAAGGATGTGTGTAGGAGCTCGTCGAATAGTCGCATCACGCTCTATCTCTACTTCTCTAAGCAAGCTCGGCTCTACCACCTCTGCGGTCTCATGTAGGCACTTCCTCAAATGTGACACATGGAATACATCATGTACACCACTAAGTCTGTCGGGCAACTTCACTCTATAGACCATCTGTCCAACCCTTTCCTTAATAGGAAACGGTCCAACAAACCTTGGTGCTAACTTCCCAACAGATCCAAAGAGAACCACATTCCGTAACGGAGATACTTTGACAAAGACCATGTCCCCAACATCAAACTCAAGCTCTGTTCTCCTCTTGTCCGCATAAGATTTCTGTCTGTCTTGCGCCGCTTTCATTCTTCTTCGAATCAAATCAATCTTTTTCGAAGTCTTCCTAACCATATCGGGCCCAAGCAAGATCTTATCCGTAGATTCCCACCAACATGTAGGTGATCGACAAGGCCTTCCATAAAAAGCTTCGAAAGGAGCCATGCCAATACTAGACTGAAAGCTGTTATTATATGCGAACTCCACCAATGGAAGATGCTCTTCTCATGTATCTCCAAAATCTAAGATACATAACCACAAAAGGTCTTCTAAAATGCGATTCACCCTCCCGGTCTGGCCGTCCGTCTGAGGATGATTTGCGGTGCTCAAACACAGCTGAGTCCCTACCGCCTCTTTCAAACTCTTCCAAAACTCGCTAGTGAAGATAGGATCTCGATCACTCACTATGCTGGAAGGTACACCATGCAATCTAACAATCTCTCGAATGTAGATTGAAGCTAGCCATTGAGCAGTCCTCTTACTCTTCACGGGTATAAAATGGGCACTCTTAGTAAGTTTGTCTACCCCAACCCAAATTCCCGTATTACCCTTCCTCGATCTTGGTAATCCATTGACGAAATCCATCGAGACACTATCCCACTTCCATAGCAGAACCTCCAATGGGTGAAGCAACCCACCGGGTTTCTTTTGCTCCGCTTTTACTTGTTGGCACACCAAGCATCTAGCGACATACTCGGCCGCGTCTTTCTTCATACCGGCCCAAAAGAAAACTCGCTTCATGTCTTGGTACATCTTGTCCCTACCGGAATGAATGGTCATCTTCGAACGATGTGCATCATCAAGTATAGCCTTCCTCAAACCCTCGTCTTGCGGTACATAAAGTCTACCGTCTCTACGCAACCACCCCTTACCATCTAGGGTGTACCTACTCAAATGGCTGGACGACTCCCCCTCCTCATGAGCTTCTCTACAAACTCAACCAACTGTGGGTCGTCTCGCTGTGCTCCGCCAATCCGCCCCAAAAGAGTAGGCCTAACCTCCAAGGAGGCTAGCAAACCGGGTACAAAGTCAACGGAAGGTCTAAAGTCAAACATAGAAATAAACTCTAAGCTCCGTCGTTCAACGAACAATGAACTCAAGGACAACCTTTTTCTACTTAAGGCGTCCGCTACCACGTTACCCTTGCCAGGGGTATACGCTATCTCAAACTCATAGGATGCTAAGAATCCTATCCACTTTTGTTGTCCTAAGACTATGCGCTCGAAGAGTCTCCAACACTTCCCTAAGATGTAGGGCATGCTTTTCTCCACTTCTAGAGAAAACCAGGATATTACGCCATCCAAAATCATCACAACTGTCCATCTCTCACGCAGACCATCCTAGTCGAACTTGACATCCCCCAAGTGCAAGCCCCAAAGGCCTAAACCAATATCAGACAAACACCCAAGGGATACCTCCTTCGAATTCAGACGACCTACGTGAGATGATACTAGTAAAAACGGCTAAATAATTAAGCCCTTGTCCAACTCTGGATGTCCTCGCCAGTCTCGCTCCAAAACCACCGTTTATCCCATAACTGGCTTTGCTCGACCTATTGAGCACATACGAAAACTTATTTCGCTCCTAGAAAAGACCAAGATGTCATTTACAAAGACCATCACGAACTTATTTAGGTACTCCCTGAACACCCTTCTCATCAAATCAACAAAGTATGCGGGGGCGTTCGTCAAACCAAATGGCATCACCAGCCACTCATAAAAACCATCCGGAGTCCTAAAGGTAGTCTTCTCTATACTATCCTCAGCCACTCTCAACTGATGAAACCCCGTGGCTAAGTCCTACGACGAAAACACTGAGGCGCCAACCAACTGATCAAAGAGATCATCAATCCTCGGCAATGGGTGTCTATTCTTCTTTGTTATCTTGTTAAACTCCCTATAATCTACACAAAGTCTGAGGGACCCATCCGCCTTCATAGCAAAAACTACTGGAGCACCCCACTCCGATATACTTCGTCTTCTAAACCCCTTCTCAAGCAAATCGCCTACTTGCTTATAGAGTTCCCTCCTCTCACGAGGAGCCATGTGGCACACTGGCCAAGATACTGGTTTGGCATTGTCTACCGGATATATTCGGAAGTCAATCTCCCGCTCCGGAGGTAAGCCCTTCACCTCCTCAAACACATCCGAGTATTCCCGGACCACTCTAACAGATCGCAAACTCTAGACCGACGTGTCAAGCGATTCTAGATAACTTATCATAACAGATTCCATGGGATTACAAGAGATCTCGAGAGTGTTACCCAAGTGGGTCGTAAGCCTAACAACTCTCCTTCCACAAACAAGAACGACACCATTACTGGATAACCAGTCCATGCCCAAAACTAACCCATAGCCCGTGAAGCCCAAGAAGCATCACATCTAAACTCAACGCTAAGTATAGAAACTTTCAAACCCAAACACATCATGGAGCCCCCAATTGGGTTTGAAACAACTAAGGGATCATCTACTAAACTGGTGTCTAAGTGCAGTGACTCAACTAACAACGATGAGATAAACAAACTCGATGCGTCAGAATCAAATAAAGTTCGAACCGGATAATAAAGAAATCCAAATTCCAACCTAGACGGTCTTATCCCCATCTGGTACACTAGCCGTGAGGGAATACAACTACCCTCCAGAAGATTCCATACCTTGCCCTTGCCCCTTTGGACAACCCTAATAAGGTGTCCTATTCCTCCCAAAAGGATAACTACTCGCCTTCTTCTTCCCATTCTCCACTCGTAACCTCCCACCAATGAGGTTTCGTCCTTCATTAACCAAACAACTATTTGAGCCTTCCTCCCATCGTCTATCCAATAGGTACCTACCAGTCCTCCTCCTTCTTGAACCAACTTCTAATCCGACTAATGTCTAAGTCCCTTGAAGTGGTTTTCCATTCTTATCTATCTTAGAAAGATCATCTATACGTGGAGGGGAAACTCAAAACGAGAGAGGAAGAGATTCAAAACGGAGAATTTGAAAGATATAGATATGGCTATTGGGGATTATGCTTTTCTTTCAAAAACTTTTCTCTTAAAAGACATGTTTTTGAAAATACTCCTTTCAAAAATATTCTTAGAAAATAGTTTTTCTAAAAAAATTATCTGTTCTGGTAACCTTAAGCTCTGATACCACGTGTAACACCCCACACCCGCTACGGTCACTCACTATGGGAATGCCATAACATCGGTGGAGTATTTTAAGTGAATATAGAACAGAAAAATTACAACAAGACAGATATAAGTAATACTTGAGAATTTAAAACATCATTTCATTGCAGCGGAAAGTAAAACATGTTTGGTTACACCAAAACCATAAACAAGAGTCAAGTACATAATATCCATCCTGATAAAACAAAAGTACATAATCCCACTACATAACTTAATAGCCATAATAGAAAAGATAAACTGAGCTTTACATCCACGGTCCAAGCTCCAAAAGATAGATAAAGCAGTCTGATCAAAGCCCACTAGTGCTAGGCCCACTCTGAAAACCTGAGGGTTGGGAAAAAGATAAAAAACAACGGGGTCAGACATAAGTCTGAGCGAGTCCTATAACCTTATTAATACAATCATTAAAGTAATTAGGGTATGATATAAACAAGGTACGGTACCTCTGGGGATAATGACTACACTAAGTAGCCAACTAAACACAGGATGTACTAAGATAACCGAAAAGACGCATTTACCCACCCAAGGATAATTACTACACTGCACCACCCCAGATCTACCCACCCAAGGGTAAATTCCTACACTGCACCACCCCAGATCTACCCACCCAAGGGTAATTCCTACACTGCACCACACCAGATCTACCCACCCAAGGGTAATTCCTACTTAAGGTTGATCCCACTAAGTGTACTTAGTAATTTTTAATAGTAGTTTCGTGTACCCCTAACTGACTACATAGGTGCCGTCTGCCCCTATCTCCACTAGGTGTACCCACTACTCCCCAAGCGATCGGCTCCCTAACGTAGATACCCGTGCTGGCCCCACAGTGGGGTGTATCATTCCCCAAAGTGGCAACCTGATAATATCAACGGTGCACGGCTTATACCTACACGATGCAACAACGTCTTACTTACCAGCCCGGGTCCACACACGCATATGAAACCCGTTGGACTTGCGTTGCCACCGCTAACCCGTTTTGGCCTCTTACAGTCAAGCCCAATATGCGTGTCCCGTCCTCGACTTGGGTCGAGCCCACAAAGATACGTTTGGGATATTGGTTGAAATGGGCCCCCACAAGCTACCCACCTAAGCTTGTCATTTCTAGTGAATCCCACTTAACCCTTTAACCATGTCCACTTACATGTTATAAATTTTGGTTAAGTCTTTTAATCATATTTTAATTGCCACTCAAGGCGCCCACTAGATTTCCACATGCCACCCAAGGCACTTACTTGATTCCCACATGCCACCCAAGGCACTTACTTAACCCTTTAATCATGTTTAATTACATGTTCCACTTTGGTTAAGTATTCTAATCGTATTTTCTATTGCCACCCAAGGCAACCCACTAGTTTCCTCATGCCACCCAAGGCACCCCCACTAGTTACTACATGCCACCCAAGGCACCCACTTAACCCCTCATGCCCCACTACATGCTAATTTGGTTAAGTGTTTCTTAATTAATTAAGATCGTAACCTTTGTAAAGACCTCTCACATTAGACTGTCTTTTATGGCAGCTGGATATGCCGGTTGGTTCCGGGCAGCCTTACACCATAACAGAGTCTAACCTCGTGTCTTTACACTTGTCACGTATTTAGTTTATGACTAAGACCTCTCACATTGGGCCAATCATTTGTAGCCGCTGGATTTGCCGGTTGGTTCCGGGCAGTCTTATGCTACAAAAGGGTCCAACCTCGTGTCTTAGTCGATTAATTACACCTAATTAATCACCCCCATAATTTGTATTAATTATCCCTAATTAATTACCAATTTCAAGAATATGGGTAGACCTAACTCAATAGGTAAATTCCCAATTCCATAATATGGGTAGACCTAACTTAATAGGTAAATTCCCAATTCCATAATATGGGTAGACCTAACTTAATAGGTAAATTCCCAATTATGTCCATTCACTTTATGTTATGCTTAAGCATACCCATTTCACACCATTTTATTAACATGCATATTAACCCCATCGTTCCCCACGTAATTCGTTCTCATAACATGACATAATAAAGGGAAGATTCATCACAAATGCCATGGGTTTAACCAATCATAGCATATAACTTTATCATGGGTTTAAAAGGTGTCAACTTGCATATATGAGCATACATTAAACCCAACTAGCATTTAACCCAAACTTGCATGAAGCACATATGTCACAAAGGGGGTAACTTGCATATGATTCCTATGTCATACAAAGGTGTGAACTTGCATAGCATGTCACATGTTAACTTGCATATAACCAAACACATAACTTGCATAACATGTTACATATGAACTTGCATATAATCATGCACATAACTTGCATATAACCAAACACATAACTTGCATAACATGTTACATATGAACTTGCATATAATCATGCACATAACTTGCATATAACCAAACACATAACTTGCATAACATGTTACATATGAACTTGCATATAATCATGCACATAACTTGCATTACATGTTACATATGAACTTGCATATAATCTCACATATAGCTTGCATAACATGTTACATGTGAACTTGCATATAATCTCACATATAGCTTGCATAACATGTTACATATGAATCAATGTTCAACATAGTGTTTTGCATAATGAGCATCATAAAACATAGCATTAAACTTGCATAACATATAGCATAAAACTCGCAAAACACACAACATACATTATACTAAACTTGCATAAACACATTGATCCACAAACATAGCCATATCTTATCATATCCTATCATAATCAATTTAACAATTGATTATTAAGGCTATAGAAACTCACCACTAAACTCCAATAAGCAAACCCTTGCCAAAAATCACCCAAAAACTCTAGCCTTGAAAATAAAGCTTGCAACTTGATGATGAATGCAAGCTAATGATCACTCATACAACTTAAAAATGCTTGTATGAACATGAAAGCCTTCATAGAAATAGTTTAGAAAGAGGATGGAGGCTAGGGTTTTGAGTGGAGGCCATGATCATAGAAAATTTTGGCATAGTTTAGTTAGAGGATAGGATTATGATCATTTAGGGCTAGCTTAGGGTCTTATTTATAGGATTAGGATGTGTTTTAGACCCTTAGATTAACCCTAGATTAGTTTAGGTCCGTCAGATTTCGTCCCAAGCCCTCCAAACCAGCCCAAAACTCAACCAGGTGCACCCAGGCCAGAATCAGCCGACAGGGCAAGTCGACAGCCCTGTCGACAGCCAAGTCGACTTGGCTGGGCGGGAGTTTTCCCGCCTGGCCCCCATTTCTGCATGTTCCGAAATTCAAATTTCCCGAAAACTTCTTTGGGCCTTAACCGGGTCATACGGACTCCGATTTACAAAATTTCGGACTCTATTTCGCGTATTTTTCCGAGACGAACACAATGACGTAACCCGTTTCCCCTGATTCTCACATCTGAGATTATTAATTCTGTAATTAGTGAATATCAGTGTTAACTGAAATTCGGGGTGTTACATTCTCCCCTCCTTAAAGGATTTCGTCCCCGAAATCTCCAAGTTAAGGAGAATGCATATCCTACCATCCAAACAACCATCTACTCAATCCATCAAACATGGGCATCCATTGTCCTTAAAACAATTTCTACTGATGTATGAGCATATGCAAAAAGTGTGTGTATATGTTCCCTATCTAATGTATGAACATATGCAAACCGTGATAATGCCATGCATCCAATATGTATGCGAAAGAACCCTATCGACACATACTATATCTACATGAGTGCACAATCATTCACCAAAATGCATCATCCATATGATAACACAACAATTATACATCCATAAATATAGCTACCTACACACAATTATATGCAATATGCAATATGAAGTGATTGAGCCGATCTAGTGTCTAGAGTGTGTGTATATGCATCCACGAGCAACCACTAGCAAACACTTGCATCCACATGCATCCATCAATCATAACATGTCTCAAACACATGTTTCAACCATAGGTTTACCCTATCTAAAGGTCAAAGGCACTAACAAGAGGTCATACTAAAGATAAGATAAGTACTAGACAAATGATAAAGGAGAAGTTAAAAGACATACCCTCAAAAAGGAATGGGTATAATGAACGCATTTTCGCTTCCGTCTCCCAAGTAGCGTTGCTCTCATCTTCTCCCCATTGCACCTTGACTAGTTGAACCTCCCTGTTTCTCAACCTCTTAATTTCTGACCCAAGGATGCGTGTAGGAGCTCGTCGAATAGTCGCATCACGCTCTATCTCTACTTCTCTAAGCAAGCTCGGCTCTACCACCTCTGCGGTCTCATGTAGGCACTTCCTCAAATGTGACACATGGAATACATCATGTACACCACTAAGTCTGTCGGGCAACTCCACTCTATAGACCATCTGTCCAACTCTTTCCTTAATAGGAAACGGTCCAACAAACCTTGGTGCTAACATCCCAACAGATCCAAAGCGAACCACATTCCGTAACGGAGATACTTTGACAAAGACCATGTCCCCAACATCAAACTCAAGCTCTGTTCTCCTCTTGTCCGCATAAGATTTCTGTCTGTCTTGCGCCGCTTTCATCCTTCTTCGAATCAAATCAATCTTTTCCGAAGTCTTCCTAACCATATCGGGCCCAAGCAAGATCTTATCCGTAGATTCCCACCAACATGTAGGTGATCGACAAGGCCTTCCATAAAAAGCTTCGAAAGGAGCCATGCCAATACTAGACTGAAAGCTGTTATTATATGCGAACTCCACCAATGGAAGATGCTCTTCTCATGTACCTCCAAAATCTAAGATACATAGCCTCAAAAGGTCTTCTAAAATGCGATTCACCCTCCCGGTCTGGCCGTCCGTCTGAGGATGATTTGCGGTGCTCAAACACAGCTGAGTCCCTACCGCCTCTTTCAAACTCTTCCAAAACTCGCTAGTGAAGATAGGATCTCGATCACTCACTATGCTGGAAGGTACACCATGCAATCTAACAATCTCTCGAATGTAGATTGAAGCTAGCCATTGAGCAGTCCTCTTACTCTTCACGGGTATAAAATGGGCACTCTTAGTAAGTTTGTCTACCCCAACCCAAATTCCCGTATTACCCTTCCTTGATCTTGGTAATCCATTGACGAAATCCATCGAGACACTATCCCACTTCCATAGCGGAACCTCCAATGGGTGAAGCAACCCACCGGGTTTCTTTTGCTCCGCTTTTACTTGTTGGCACACCAAGCATCTAGCGACATACTCGGCCGCGTCTTTCTTCATACCGGCCCAAAAGAAAACTCGCTTCATGTCTTGGTACATCTTGTCCCTACCGGAATGAATGGTCATCTTCGAACGATGTGCATCATCAAGTATAGCCTTCCTCAACCCCTCGTCTTGCGGTACACAAAGTCTACCGTCTCTACGCAACCACCCCTTACCATCTAGGGTGTACCTACTCAAATGGCTGGACGACTCCCCCTCCTCATGAGCTTCTCTACTAACTCAACCAACTGTGGGTCGTCTCGCTGTGCTCCGCCAATCCGCCCCAAAAGAGTAGGCCTAACCTCCAAGGAGGCTAGCAAACCGGGTACAAAGTCAACGGAAGGTCTAAAGTCAAACATAGAAATAAACTCTAAGCTCCGTCGTTCAACGAACAATGAACTCAAGGACAACCTTTTTCTACTTAAGGCGTCCGCTACCACGTTACCCTTGCCAGGGGTATACGCTATCTCAAACTCATAGGATGCTAAGAATCCTATCCACTTTTGCTGTCCTAAGACTATGCGCTCGAAGAGTCTCCAACACTTCCCTAAGATGTAGGGCATGCTTTTCTCCACTTCTAGAGAAAACCAGGATATTACCCCACCCAAAATCATCACAACTGTCCATCTCTCACGCAGACCATCCTAGTCGAACTTGACATCCCCCAAGTGCAAGCCCCAAAGGCCTAAACCAATATCAGACAAACACCCAAGGGATACCTCCTTCGAATTCAGACGACCTACGTGAGATGATACTAGTAAAATCGGCTAAATAATTAAGCCCTTGTCCAACTCTGGATGTCCTCGCCAGTCTCGCTCCAAAACCACCGTTTATCCCATAACTGGCTTTGCTCAACCTATTGAGCACATACGAAAACTTATTTCGCTCCTAGAAAAGACCAAGATGTCATTTACAAAGACCATCACGAACTTATTTAGGTACTCCCTGAACACCCTTCTCATCAAATCAACAACGTATGCGGGGGCGTTCGTCAAACCAAATGGCATCACCAGCCACTCATAAAAACCATCCGGAGTCCTAAAGGTAGTCTTCTCTATACTATCCTCAGCCACTCTCAACCGATGAAACCCCGTGGCTAAGTCCTACTACGAAAACACTGAGGCGCCAACCAACTGATCAAAGAGATCATCAATCCTCGGCAATGGGTGTCTATTCTTCTTTGTTATCTTGTTAAACTCCCTATAATCTACACAAAGTCTGAGGGACCCATCCGCCTTCATAGCAAAAACTACTGGAGCACCCCACTCCGATATACTTCGTCTTCTAAACCCCTTCTCAAGCAAATCGCCTACTTGCTTATAGAGTTCCCTCCTCTCACGAGGAGCCATGTGGCACACTGGCCAAGATACTGGTTTGGCATTGTCTACCGGATATATTCGGAAGTCAATCTCCCGTTCCGGAGGTAAGCCCTTCACCTCCTCAAACACATCCGAGTATTCCCGGACCACTCTAACAGATCGCAAACTCTAGACCGACGTGTCAAGCGATTCTAGATAACTTAGCATAACAGATTCCATGGGATTACAAGAGATCTCGAGAGTGTTACCCAAGCGGGTCGTAAGCCTAACAACTCTCTTTCCACAAACAAGAACGACACCATTACTGGATAACCAGTCCATGCCCAAAACTAACCCATAGCACGTGAAGCCCAAGAAGCATCACATCTAAACTCAACGCTAAGTATAGAAACTTCCAAACCCAAACACATCATGGAGCCCCCAATTGGGTTTGAAACAACTAAGGGATCATCTACTAAACTGGTGTTTAAGTGCAGTGACTCAACTAACAACGATGAGATAAACGAACTCGATGCGTCAGAATCAAATAAAGTTCGAACCGGATAATAAAGAAATCCAAATTCCAACCTAGACGGTCTTATCCCCATCTGGTACACTAGCCGTGAGGGAATACAACTACCCTCCAGAAGATTCCATACCTTGCCCTTGCCCCTTTGGACAACCCTAATAAGGTGTCCTATTCCTCCCAAAAGGATAACTACTCGCCTTCTTCTTCCCATTCTCCACTCGTAACCTCCCACCAATGAGGTTTCATCCTTCATTAACCAAACAACTATTTGAGCCTTCCTCCCATCGTCTATCCAATAGGTACCTACCAGTCCTCCTCCTTCTTGAACCAACTTCTAATCCGACTAATGTCTAAGTCCCTTGAAGTGGTTTTCCATTCTTATCTATCTTAGAAAGATCATCTATACGTGGAGGGGAAACTCAAAACGAGAGAGGAAGAGATTCAAAACGGAGAATTTGAAAGATATAGATATGGCTATTGGGGATTATGCTTTTCTTTCAAAAACTTTTCTCTTAAAAGACATGTTTTTGAAAATACTCCTTTCAAAAATATTCTTAGAAAATAGTTTTTCTAAAAATTTTATCTGTTCTGGTAACCTTAAGCTCTGATACCACGTGTAACACCCCACACCCGCTACGGTCACTCACTATGGGAATGCCATAACATCGGTGGAGTATTTTAAGTGAATATAGAACAGAAAAATTACAACAAGACAGATATAAGTAATACTTGAGAATTTAAAACATCATTTCATTGCAGCGGAAAGTAAAACATGTTTGGTTACACCAAAACCATAAACAAGAGTCAAGTACATAATATCCATCCTGATAAAACAAAAGTACATAATCCCACTACATAACTTAATAGCCATAATAGAAAAGATAAACTGAGCTTTACATCCACGGTCCAAGCTCCAAAAGATAGATAAAGCAGTCTGATCAAAGCCCACTAGTGCTAGGCCCACTCTGAAAACCTGAGGGTTGGGAAAAAGATAAAAAACAACGGGGTCAGACATAAGTCTGAGCGAGTTCTATAACCTTAACAATACAATCATTAAAGTAATTAGGGTATGATATAAACAAGGTACGGTACCTCTGGGGATAATCACTACACTAAGTAGCCAACTAAACACAGGATGTACTAAGATAACTGAAAAGACGCATTTACCCACCCAAGGATAATTACTACACTGCACCACCCCAGATCTACCCACCCAAGGGTAAATTCCTACACTGCACCACCCCAGATCTACCCACCCAAGGGTAATTCCTACACTGCACCACACCAGATCTACCCACCCAAGGGTAATTCCTACTTAAGGTTGATCCCACTAAGTGTACTTAGTAATTTTTAATAGTAGTTTCGTGTACCCCTAACTGACTACATAGGTGCCGTCTGCCCCTATCTCCACTAGGTGTACCCACTACTCCCCAAGCGATCGGCTCCCTAACGTAGATACCCGTGCTGGCCCCACAGTGGGGTGTATCATTCCCCAAAGTGGCAACCTGATAATATCAACGGTGCACGGCTTATACCTACACGATGCAACAACGTCTTACTTACCAGCCCGGGTCCACACACGCATATGAAACCCGTTGGACTTGCGTTGCCACCGCTAACCCGTTTTGGCCTCTTACAGTCAAGCCCAATATGCGTGTCCCGTCCTCGACTTGGGTCGAGCCCACAAAGATACGTTTGGGATATTGGTTGAAATGGGCCCCCACAAGCTACCCACCTAAGCTTGTCATTTCTAGTGAATCCCACTTAACCCTTTAACCATGTCCACTTACATGTTATAAATTTTGGTTAAGTCTTTTAATCATATTTTAATTGCCACTCAAGGCGCCCACTAGATTTCCACATGCCACCCAAGGCACTTACTTGATTCCCACATGCCACCCAAGGCACTTACTTAACCCTTTAATCATGTTTAATTACATGTTCCACTTTGGTTAAGTATTCTAATCGTATTTTCTATTGCCACCCAAGGCAACCCACTAGTTTCCTCATGCCACCCAAGGCACCCCCACTAGTTACTACATGCCACCCAAGGCACCCACTTAACCCCTCATGCCCCACTACATGCTAATTTGGTTAAGTGTTTCTTAATTAATTAAGATCGTAACCTTTGTAAAGACCTCTCACATTAGACTGTCTTTTATGGCAGCTGGATATGCCGGTTGGTTCCGGGCAGCCTTACACCATAACAGAGTCTAACCTCGTGTCTTTACACTTGTCACGTATTTAGTTTATGACTAAGACCTCTCACATTGGGCCAATCATTTGTAGCCGCTGGATTTGCTGGTTGGTTCCGGGCAGTCTTATGCTACAAAAGGGTCCAACCTCGTGTCTTAGTCGATTAATTACACCTAATTAATCACCCCCATAATTTGTATTAATTATCCCTAATTAATTACCAATTTCAAGAATATGGGTAGACCTAACTCAATAGGTAAATTCCCAATTCCATAATATGGGTAGACCTAACTTAATAGGTAAATTCCCAATTCCATAATATGGGTAGACCTAACTTAATAGGTAAATTCCCAATTATGTCCATTCACTTTATGTTATGCTTAAGCATACCCATTTCACCCCATTTTATTAACATGCATATTAACCCCATCGTTCCCCACGTAATTCGTTCTCATAACATGACATAATAAAGGGAAGATTCATCACAAATGCCATGGGTTTAACCAATCATAGCATATAACTTTATCATGGGTTTAAAAGGTGTCAACTTGCATATATGAGCATACATTAAACCCAACTAGCATTTAACCCAAACTTGCATGAAGCACATATGTCACAAAGGGGGTAACTTGCATATGATTCCTATGTCATACAAAGGTGTGAACTTGCATAGCATGTCACATGTTAACTTGCATATAACCAAACACATAACTTGCATAACATGTTACATATGAACTTGCATATAATCATGCACATAACTTGCATATAACCAAACACATAACTTGCATAACATGTTACATATGAACTTGCATATAATCATGCACATAACTTGCATATAACCAAACACATAACTTGCATAACATGTTACATATGAACTTGCATATAATCATGCACATAACTTGCATTACATGTTACATATGAACTTGCATATAATCTCACATATAGCTTGCATAACATGTTACATGTGAACTTGCATATAATCTCACATATAGCTTGCATAACATGTTACATATGAATCAATGTTCAACATAGTGTTTTGCATAATGAGCATCATAAAACATAGCATTAAACTTGCATAACATATAGCATAAAACTCGCAAAACACACAACATACATTATACTAAACTTGCATAAACACATTGATCCACAAACATAGCCATATCTTATCATATCCTATCATAATCAATTTAACAATTGATTATTAAGGCTATAGAAACTCACCACTAAACTCCAATAAGCAAACCCTTGCCAAAAATCACCCAAAAACTCTAGCCTTGAAAATAAAGCTTGCAACTTGATGATGAATGCAAGCTAATGATCACTCATACAACTTAAAAATGCTTGTATGAACATGAAAGCCTTCATAGAAATAGTTTAGAAAGAGGATGGAGGCTAGGGTTTTGAGTGGAGGCCATGATCATAGAAAATTTTGGCATAATTTAGTTAGAGGATAGGATTATGATCATTTAGGGCTAGCTTAGGGTCTTATTTATAGGATTAGGAGTCTTATTTATAGGATTAGGATGTGTTTTAGACCTTTAGATTAACCCTAGGTTAGTTTAGGTCCGTCAGATTTCGTCCCAAGCCCTCCAAACCAGCCCAAAACTCAACCAGGTGCACCCAGGCCAGAATCAGCCGACAGGGCAAGTCGACAGCCCTGTCGACTGCCAAGTCGACAGGCATGTCGACAGGCAAGTCGACAGCCCTGTCGACAGCCAAGTCGACTTGGCTGGGCGGGAGTTTTCCCGCATGGCCCCCATTTCTGCATGTTCCGAAATTCAAATTTCCCGAAAATTTCTTTGGGCCTTAACCGGGTCATACGGACTCCGATTTACAAAATTTCGGACTCTATTTTGCGTATTTTTCCGAGACGAACACAATGACGTAACCCGTTTCCCCTGATTCTCACATCTGAGATTATTAATTCTGTAATTAGTGAATATCAGTGTTAACTGAAATTCGGGGTGTTACAACCCAGATAATGAATCATACCATTACTGTAAACAAAACTGTAAATCCGGGAAAATAGTACTCGATTCTCCGTGAGTCTCAACTCCAGAGACGAAGTAATTAGAAGAACTTCTTGTTCGTTAGATCGTCTCAAATGGGACGATCGTCACTAACAGACAAAACTATTCCAATGACACTCGTGTGCAAAACGACCCATACTATATATACTAGTAATATATAGATTTGAAAACCCAAAATATATACAAATATGTACTCTCTCACATATATTAGCTCTCAAATTCAGTACTTCTTAGGTTAATCAACACAACCTAAGCTCTGATACCAAGTGTGACGACCCGCCTTACACAACTAGTGGTCAGAACTAAAACTTTGCACTGCACAAGCACTCGACCGATGTGAAGCGATCGTCAAGAGAAAGAAATTGTAGAGAAGGGGAGAAAAGAGAAGGAAAGGAAGGAAATGGAAGAGAAGAGAAAGAAGAGAATATAGACACAATCATAGAACTTGTCTTATATCTCATAGTGCATCAGATAACATATAATAATCAAACTATAGATATAAAGCAGGCGAGATAGTAATAACTATAGAAACCAGATAATCAGAGTATACGTGCTCATACAGTTATATATAAAAATAATAGAGTTTTTATATGAGATAAATGAACTCAATTAATAAACTATCCCTGACATAACACATAACACTTCAAGGCTCCACAGTGTGACACAATGGAAATAAACAGATATAAAACAAGTATAAATATATAAGTCGTTATCTCCTGCAAACCCACATGCGCATCTCCAAATGATACCTGCATCTATCACCTGGTCTGCTCATCAGCATCATTGATAAGCACCTGAGGTAATAAGAGAGAAATAAAACCTTGGGTCAGACAAAAATTTGGTGTGAGCGATAAACAAAACTCAAAGTACTATAGAAGTCGTAATAGTATATACAACACAAAGGGTATGGATAATCATACATGATTTCCCCTACATCCACAAAGTTAGCACATAACAGTTGGTATATGCTACACTATGATAAGCATCATATAAACAGGGTGTGACAGATGTCTAAGTACAAAATGATGTTAAATATGTAAATAACCATAGCACCCATAATGATCCTCACATTCACTCACTCCGTGTGTAAAGTATATGGTATCCAATACTTTGGTCACCCAATCCATCAAAGCACCAGTAGGTTGAAACCTTCAACTGACTCTAAAACACTATCCACTATGCTAAGTGGATAACCTTACCCTATCCAAAACATCAATAAAATCTGATCCGTCCTCGTGCTACTCCCTCAAAGGTATACCAAAGTCTCGAATACCAATAACTCATTTTCACACATTCTCTGTAGTAGAATCCATCTAATAGACTATCCATAAGACTCCCATCTCAAGTCATCTCAATATAGGAATTATTCACGATGGTCATCATATGCCATAGGTTATCACCCCGTGTCTCCCATATCTCTCACTCTAACGATTACCTCAATATGACTTACTTTCTTCTTTTCTACATCTCAAAGAAAACAATCCATCGCAGCATCCTTGCTTCCCATCCTGGAATCATCGTCGTCGAATGATGTGCATATAAGCACCAGATCCTCATCCCAAGCAAAGCTACTGATCGAAGAGCCATCGCGTCAAAATCACCATCAAATGAACCATCACTAAGTCCAACTTCATAGTAATCGATAATGACTACTTGGATCACCTATTTAACCAAAACTGGTTAAATATGCATCCAAGGAAAACGTACGACAATCGTTCGAAATCTAGCTCATCGCTAAGTCCATCTCGTCGCCAAGTCCATCTCTAGATTGGTCATCATCACATCACCTTTCCCCTGGTCGACCTAACTTCGGTTCAACCTAGTTGAAGCGGATCTGGATCGACGTAACTGATCTAAAATTAGTCACCTATATCCGGATCGACAAAGTCAACTCAGACTTAGTCGACCTAAATCTAGATCGACATGGTATATTCGGGATTGGTCGAACCGATTCCCGATTACATAGATGATCCGAACTTGGTCGAACCGGAATCCACTCTGTCCTTTGACCTTTGCTCCATCCAAATCTCCAGATTTGCAGCTGATCTCTAATGCTGTTGTGTTGCCGAATCCATCCATTCGCTCTGAAGCTCCATCCAGAATATATCTCCCCCATTTGAGTCCACCATCCTTGTGAATTCAATCGATACACACGTGTGCATTTAATCAATAAACACCCCAAACTTTCACGAATGAAATATTTACTAATATTAAGTCGTATACGAATGACATTTTAACCCAAATTAAGCAAACAATTCAACCATATAACCAATAGTCAGCCAAATTCCGACACTAGCATACGAGCATCCAAAATAGTGGTAATAAATCAGATAGAATCAATCTGTGGCAATAAAAGTGAAATATATGTCCAAATAGTCTAGATCTAGCTTTATGCTCAAAACAGTATGCAATAGCGCGTAAGCAGGTAAATAGTGCACACAATAACGTACAACTGGGTAAAATATTCTAATCATGGTTAAAACTACTTAAACCACTTTCTAATATTTTATTTATCACTTACTAGGTTCAACTATTCTAAATATTACGTTTTATAATTATAAATCAATTTATAACGTAAAAATTATATTATATGAACAATTACAATCCAATGAAAAATAATATCACTCACCTTAGCCAGATATCCCAAACCAGCTCTAAAATGTAAAGCTCACCTATATGAGACCATTGGAAGAAACGACGTCCGATTCTAGCTTCGTACGCATAAAATATACAATTTATAAGTTACACAAATTAAGATAAGAAATCAATTAACTAATTAAATAATTATCTTAAGTTAATTACCTAGCTTAGCTAATCTCTTCTTCCCCATAAACTATGGTCGTGCATATCACAAAGTAAAACCCATGAGCATCATTTCAATGATCTGGAGCAAACATTGACGGAATCGAATGTCGTTCGCGTTGTCGATCATCTCTTCGCAAACCAAACCCGTCTATACCAAAATCTACATTGTTGGGCGTTGGAATTAAAATGCATTCGTAGCTTTCGGCAATAGGAAAATGTCGACATTCAAAATGTCGCATTCCTAGGGATGAAACCGCACCTTGCCAGATTCGGGGAGGAGATGCACTTTCCAAAGAGAAATTCGATAATGTCAAGGCCATTGCCTGCCTCACCTCCTACTAGTGATGAACCCAAACCCAGTGCGCACATTGAACAATCGATTCCCCCCATCACAACCGAAAATCCCCAGACCGCTACAGGATTGAAGCATTCGTCACACGAGGCCATTGAGACAAATCTTGCGATTTTTAGTGAATCGAGTTAAGAAATTATGATTTTTAAAATGAAGGAAGTAGTGGCAGCCATAAACGATTTAACAATGATTTGAGAATTGAGGACGAAATGAACAATAAGGCTTGTGTAATTAAATAATATTATTTACTCAATTATATCTTTATGAAATCAACGCGTGTTTTAGCTTGCCACGATCAAACATCTCATCCAATCACTACAAAACTTGATGGCGTACATTGCTAATGATATGGTTCCGATGGTATAAGTTTCGTTGAAATCCGAAACTATTACCCGAAATGATAATTTTACGCATATATCGAGATCGTTATGAGCACCAAATGGTCTGAACTTGAAATATAACAATCTTTTTATTGACATAAGGAACCATACAGACTCAATGGAACTAGTCTTGGGTCCCAATTCGTTCATTTCTGAGAAATCACATTTTGGAACCATCAATCGAATAATCAACGATCAATATATAGATAAAATATTTAAATATCCAATTTTCGTTAAAATATGTCTTGTTACATTGGAGGTCATTACCAGTGGAAAATGTTGAATTGTGGCAGATAACCGACCTATAGACAAAGCTCAGTTATGGGGACTAAGATAGAGTGCAATTAGCATTTTGTTTTGAGGAATTTATACTAGCGGCGCTCAAGATGAGACATGCTTAGTGAATTGTGGTAGATAAACGACCAATTAGAAGAAGGATCTCGAGGCAATGCATACCAGCGACGGTCGAGAGTGCACTTGCATTGAATTATGGTAGAGAAGACATTGTCGGTCCTTACGCTAGATAGATGTCCATTTGAAGGGTGAATCCATGGACAAGTGATGTTAAGGATATGTTCTAATTCACATTCGGGTAGGGTTGATCAATGTAAGGGACATCGTATTAGTTTGATGACAGCAACGTTGTCGATCGATATGTAGTGTTAGAAATTATCCTAACAATGTATATTGCGTTCAGTAATTAAGAAAGTTAAAGCAATCAAGACCATCTGAAATACATAAACAATCGAACAAATCTTTTCTCATATGGTTCGAGTATATTTCCTTGTACATTATTTCAATATGTATACCTTTTGTAGTTGTACACAGGTACTTACCCTATATGACACTAGAACTGTTATTGAGTCTGTTTTCCTACATTACTCAATCATGCTAATAATTACATCACTGGCCAGATTTTATGTCTAACTCACTCCACCTCGTTAGACTCACATGGCAGGGAATTAGTTAATACTAGTAGCTTTGGAAGATTAATGTCAAAGATCCTATTTGTGTACTTAATTTTATGATAGTTTATTTGTCATAGTACAAATTTATAATTGAGAGGGAAAATGTTTATTTGCATATTGGTATGATTTGAGTTAAGATTATGTGAGACATATGTTTCATTTTGTATTAAACTTATTTTATGCAAAGTGTTGTTTTGTAATAATAAGTTACTGAAAAATAAATGTTTCTTCTATTTTTGTCTTATGTCTTGTGAACCTTAGTCTTTGTGATTAGTTTCTTTGTATCTACAATGCTTTACATTTCTTAGTATGGCCTTAATTAGAAATACTAAGGGGTGTGGGTGTCGCAAAAGAAGTCGATCAAGTCAAAAAAGTATATCTTCAGTTTTTAAATGGAAAGTTTGAAACTTTGCAATTGAAAGAAGGTGAACTTGCCTTTAATCACTTCTAAGAGATTTAATGGTTATTGCTAACCTAAAAAAAACAATGAGAAGTTAGATGATGTAAGAAGTATGAAGAAGATTCTAAGATCATTAGATCCAAAGTACTAATGTATTATTGCCATCATCGAAGATACAAAAACCTAAAGGCCACGTCAATTCTTGGTTCCTTTCAAGCTTATAAACAAATGAAAAGGGAGAAGAAATAGATAATGGAGCAAGCTATCAAGACAAGAATTGACTTAAAAAAGGAAGAACGTAATCGAAGCCAACAAATATGAGATTTTGGTCAAGAACAAGGATGAGATCGTGATATGTACGTGGATACGATTGTATGCCTGATAATTACAACATTGACAATAACAACCAAAGAGAACCGTAGACAACAGGTTGTGGGAGAGGAACTTCAAAATTAGAGGGTGACAAGTCACGCATCAAATGTTACAATTTGAAAATTTTAGATGTTATATTTTTGAATGTTTTTTTAAAGATAATGCTCATTACATTGAAGAAGGAAGTTAAAAAGATGACAAGTTACCACTGACTTATAAGGAAAATGAAGAAGTGAGGACAATCAATGGTACATAGCTGTAAGAACCATGTTTTCTAATATGTATAAATAAGTAAATTTAATTAAAATGAAATTATTTGAATTATATATATATATAATAATTTATATTTTGAAAACTAAATTTATTTAATATGTAATTTTGGTTGTATTAATTTAATTAACTTTATAAATTCTTATTAGGTAACAAACTGAAATCGAATAAATTTTTTCAATTAATTATAAATATTTTAAAAGTAAATATATTTAAATATTTTGGAATAATTGAAAAATAAATTTATTTTGCAATACTATAATAAATGATTGAATGAAATTGGTAGTCATTAAGTTGAATGAAATTGGGTATTTTCAAAATATATTCCATACAATGTAATGTAACCTAAATTAAATCAGTTTGAGATCTACGTACAAATAAATACATGGATTATTCAAAAGAAGATAAAGAAAAAAAATCAATTAAATTAAACAAGAGTCCGATTAGGTCCAAACCCAAAACCCATTCTTTTATTCGTGTTTCTAGATTTCCCTCTACCTCATTATTCAGTGAACATGCACCTTGTTTTACTTTAGCCCAAACTCTAATGTGACGATCGCCTCATACCTCCTACACTAAATATAAGAAAGGAACACTGCAAGAGTGCAAAGCCAATATGAGACGATCATCAAGGAAAGTAAACCGAAACAGAACTTGTTGTATAACTCACAGTGCAAGGATGACATATAATTATATATATATATATAACAAGATATAATAGCGAGGCATAAAAAAGCAGGAAATCCCATGTAACAACCCAAATTCCGGTGGGTTCGGATTTCCAAAGATATTCTAAATCCAAATTCACTGAAACTTGAGTTGGCTTGTATGGTATCCTGCAGAAAATACATAGATAATAAAATATATCAAAGGTCGATAAAACATCTCACAGCAGAATGTATAAAATATAATAATCAAAAATAGCCTTACCGAAATAGTGATACTTCCTCTAAAGTTTCCAAAGGCTACCAAATCTCTGCCATAAATCTAACCTGGGAGTATGTTGTGTGGACGGGTTCAGAACACAAGTTCTAGTGAGAGGACAAATTATACATTCTAGAAATAACACTACATATACTGTTCAATTACATTTTCTTAATTACTAGGTTGTTCGGGTTAGCAACACTTACGACTCTACACACAAGTCGCACCCATCTACCCCCCAGTAGATCAAACGTAATAAAATATATATGTAGCTATGCCCACTCCCCATAGTACCCTCCTCGTACGATCTCCATCGTCACACCACGGAAGCATGCACAACCTCTGTGACGATCTCCCATCATCGATCCATCACATATTTGAGCCAATCCATCCATCACCAATCCATCATAAACCCATCATCAATCCATCACAAATCTGAGCCGATCCATCCATCACCGATCCATCACAGATCCGAGTCGATCCACCCATCAATGATCCATCGTCGGATCCGTCACTGATCCATCCGTCACCGATCCGTTGCTGATCGATCACTGATCCATCCGTCACCGATCCTTCACTGACCCATCACCGATCCATCATAGATCTGAGTTGATCTATCCATCACCGATCCATTACTGGTCCGTCACCGATCCATCTGTCACCGATCCGTCATTGACCCATCCGTCATGGATAAAATATCCATACATCTACAACAGGCCATAATAGTGAAGCATATTTGAGCAGAAACTTGAACTTTCATAACAACTAGAAAGAATATGCATACATCTTTGGATTATGACTTATGTGTCTGTACAAATTCGCCTCACTACAACACTCAGAGTCAAACATCAAACAGCGGAAACAACTGATACTGGATAGTAGAAAAATAATACGCCAGCCTCCTACTCGCCAGCACACAGCAGCATCGTCCTC
Source organism: Allium sativum (assembly GCA_030737875.1). Classification (NCBI taxonomy): domain Eukaryota; kingdom Viridiplantae; phylum Streptophyta; class Magnoliopsida; order Asparagales; family Amaryllidaceae; genus Allium; species Allium sativum. The sequence goes on along the minus strand of CM060912.1, from coordinate 661,634,704 downwards.
ATTAAGATCAATCACCTATCACCTGCCACTTAGTCTAACCATCCATAACACCATGGATGAACAACCCAAGGTAATAAGAAAAAGCATAAAATCTTGAGTCAAACAACAATCTTAATGAGCGATAAAACAACTCCATAATATCTTCAATGACGTATATGAGAATAGGCAGATTAATCAGCTTATCTACCAACATCAATAGAGAAGAACCCAAATCCGTCTTCCTCACATTGGACAGTGATAGCCTTTACAACAATCAAATAGAAACAAATAGTACATTAATAACAATTAATTATCAAGCATAGACCATCCTAATTGATATCGACATCTCCCAAGCACAAGCCCCGAAGGCCTAAACCAACATCAGACAAGCACCCAAGAGATATCTCGTTCGACGTCTAATAATCTACACAAGACAATACACATCCATGACTCTGGCTATCACCGCCAATCCTTCTTCGAAACCATTGTTAATCGTATGACTGGCTCAACATCATGCCATCCGTCAAGGGCTAATGGTAAACCCCGGTTCTAGAAAAAACACCATACACCTTTCAACGATACGTATCCAGGCCTTTCAACGATACCCAGGGTACTCAACCATACAACTGGCATTTTAGACGTCTTTATTATACCCTTGCTTTGAGCCTGCTAGAACCTACGACAACAATAATCTCTCAGCCTTCAATATCTATGGTCGTCCAACCTGATGACCATTCATAGCTCAAACAACCCCCTCGAGCAACCATTATCCACCAACTCATCACTTTGAGTTATCTTCACATTCGTTGCATTTCAACAATCAACGAACACTTTACAACAATTCAAAAATTCCATCTTGAACTCGCTTCGAAGTTACGATCATCATCGAGCCAAAAACATATGTTGTTTGGTTGACAGTCCATAGCATTTTCAGCCTTTCATAGTGTATCAGCCTTTCATAGTGTTCATCCAGCCATTTACAACATTTCTGAAACAAATATTTATAATAAACTAAAGCATTCTATTTGATTCCGGTTTGTTACCTAATAAGAATTTATAAAGTTAATTAAATTAATAAACCAAAGTTACATATTTAATAAATTTAGTTTATTCAAATTAGTTTTCAAAATATAAAGTATTATATATATAATTCAAATAATTTCATTTTAATTAAAATTACTTATTTATACGTAGTAGAAAACATGGTTCTTATAGCTATGTACCCTTAATTGTCCTCACTTCTTCATTTTCCTTATTAGTTAGTGGTAATGTGTCATCTTTTTTACTTCCTTCTTCGATGTAATTAGCATTATCACAGATGGATTGGTAATGGATGGACCGGTTCAGATCTGTGATGGATCGGTGGCGGATTAGTGACGGATCAGTGACGGATCGGTGACAGATCCAGTGACGGATGGATCGGTGATATGAGAATCGGCTCAGATATGTGATGGATCGATGATGGATGGATCAACTCAGATCTACGATGGATCTATGATGGATGGATCGAATCAGTGATGGATCAATGACAAATCGGTGGCGGATGGATCAATGACGGATCGGTGATGGATGGATCATTGACGGATCAGTTATGGATTGGTGACGGATGGATCGGTGATGGGTGGATCGGCTCAGATCTGTGATGGATGGATCATCTCAAATCTATGATGGATCGGTGATGGATGGATCGGCTCAGATCTGTGATGGATGGATCAGCTCAGATCTGTGATGGAACTATGACGGATGGTTCAGTGATGGGTTAGTGATGGATCGGTGATGGATCAGTGACAGATTAGTGACGGATGGATCAATGATGAATGGATCGGTGACAGATGGATCGGCTCAGATCGGTGATGAATCAGTGATGGACCAGTGACGGATGGATCGATGATACGTGGATTGGCTCAGATTTGCGATGGATCGTTGATAGATGGATTGCTGATGAATCTATAATGTATCGGTGATGGATGGATTGGCTCAGATCCGTGATGGATCTGTGACAAATGGTTTGGTGATGGATCTGTGATGGATCGGTGACGGATCGGTGACGGATGGATCAGTGATGGATCGGTGACAGCGGATATGATAGAAAGCAAATATATTTAAATATTTTGGAATGATCAAAAAATATATTTATTTTGCAATACCATAATAAATGATTAAATGAAATTGGTAGTCATTGAGTTAAATGAAATTGGGTATTTTCAAAATATATTCCATACAATGTAATGTAACCTAAATTGAATCAATTTGAGATCTACTTATGAATAAATACATGATTATTCAAAAGAAGAAAAAGAAATATATTAATTAAATTAAACAAGAGTCCGATTAGGTCCAAACCCAAAACCCATTCTTTTATTCACGTTTCTAGATTTCCCTCTACCTCATTATTCAGTGGACATGCACCCTGTTTTATTTTGCCTCAAACTCTAGTGTGACGATCGCCTCATACCTCCTACACTAAACATAAGAAAGGTACACTACACGACGTGTTAAGCCAATATGAGACGATCATCAAGGAAAGTAAACCATAATAGAACTTGTTATATAACTCACAGTGCATGGATGACATATAATAATAAAATATATATAACAGGAAATAGTAGTGAAGCATAACAAAGCAGGAAATCCATGTAACAACCCAAATTCTAGCGGGTCCGGATTTTCAAAGATATTATAAATCCAAATTCACTGAAACTTGAGTTGTCTTGTATGGCATCCAGCAGAAAAGACATAGATCAAAGTCGATCCATCCATCACCGATCCATCCGTCACCGGATCTGTCACTGATCCATCCGTCAACGATCCATCATAGATCCGTCACCGAACCATCCGTCATGGTTCCATCACAGATCTGAGCCGATCCATCCATCACCGATCCACCCATCATCTATCCATCTGTCATCGATCCATCATTGATTCGTTACTGATCCATCCGTCACCGATCCATCACTGATCCATCACTGATTCGATCCATCCATACTGATCCATCACAAATCAGAGCCGATCCATCCATCATCGGTTCATCCGTTACCGGATCCGTCACTAGTCCATCCGTCACTGATCCGTCCCTGATCCATCCGTTACCGATTCGTAACCGACCCATCACTGATCCTCCACCGATCCATCACAGATCTTAGCTGATCCATCCATCACCAATCTGTCATTGACCCATCCGTCACGGGTAAAATATCCGTACATCTACAACATGCTATAATAATGAAGCATATTTGAGCAGGAACTTGAAATTTCATAACAACTAGAAAGAATATCCATATATATTTGGATTACGACATAAGTGTCTATACAAATTCGTCTCACTACAACACTCGGAGTCAAACATCAAATAGCAGAAACAACAGATACTAGATAGTAGAAAAATAACACGCCAGCCTCCTGCTCACCACATCACATCAGTATCGTCCTTATTGAGATCAATCGCCTATCACCTGCGACTTAGTCTTCCCATCCATAACACCATGGATGAACAGACCAAGGTAAAAAGAGGAAACATAAAACCTTGAGTCAGCAACAGTCTTAATGAATGATAAAACAACTCTCTAACATCATCAATAAAGTATATGAGAATAGGCAGATTAATCAGCTAATCTACTAACATCAACAGAGAAAAACCCAAATCCGTCTTCCCCACATCGGACAACGATAGCCGTTACAACAATCAAGCAAAAACAAAAAATACATTCATAACAATCAATTATCAAATGTAGACCATCCTAATCGATATCGACATCTCCCAAGCACAAACCCCAAAGGCCTAAACCAACATCAGACAAGCACCCAAGGTATATCTCCTTCGACATCGAATAATGTACACAAGATGATACAAGTAAACAATCATTCATCCATGACTCTGGCTATCACCGCCAATCCTGCTTCGAAACCATTGTTAATCATATGACCGGCTCAACATCATGTCGTCCGTCAAGGGCTAATGGTAAACCCCGGTTCTAGCAAAAACACCATACACCTTTTAACGATACGTATCTAGGCCTTTCAACGATACCCAGGGTACTCGACCATACAAATGGCCTTTTAGACGCCTTTATTATACCCTTGAATTGAGCCCGTTAGAACCTACGACAATGATAATCTCTCAGCCTTCAATATCTCTGGTCATCCAACCTGATGACCGTTCATAGCTCAAACAACCCCCTTGAGCAACCATTATCCACCAACTAATCACTTTGAGTTATCTTCACATTCGTTGCATTTCAACGAACACTTTACAACAGTTCGAACATCCATCTTGAACTCGCTTCGAAGTTACGATCATCATTAAGCCAAAGACACACGTCGTTTGGTCGATATTCCATTTCATAGCATTGTCAGCCCCACAGCGTTCATCCATCCATTTACAACATTTCTGAAATGCTATCATATCCCCTATCACCGATCCATCACTGATTCGTCACTGATCCATCCGTCAATGATCCATCACCGATCCATCACAGATCCGTCACCGATCCATCACAGTTCCAACGGCGAACCATTCGTCATAGATCCATCACATATCTTAGTTGATCCATCCATCATAGATCTAAGCCGATGCATCCATCACTGATCCATCATAGGTCCATCACAGATCTAAGCCGATCCACATATCACCGACCCATCCATCACCAATCCATCACTGATCCGTCACTGATCGATCCGTCACTGATTCGATCCATCCATCACTGATCCATCACAGGTCAGAGCCGATCAATCCATTATCGTTTCATCCGTCACTAGATCCGTCACTGATCCATCAACAAACCATCCTTCATAGTTCCATCACATATCTGAGCCGATCCATCCATCACAAATTTGACCCGATCCATCCATCACCGATCCATCATAGATTCATAACTGGTCCATCACAGATTTGAGCCAATCCATCCATCACAGATCTAAGCCGATCCACCCATCATCGATCCATCCGTCACTGATCCATCACTGATTCGTCACTGATCCATGCATCACAAATCTGAGCTGATCCATCCATTATAGATCCATAACTGATCCATCACAGATTTGAGCCAATCCATCCATCACAGATCTAAGCTGATCCACCCATCACCGATCCATCCGTCACTGATTCGATCCATCCATCGCTGATCCATTATAGATCCATCATAGATCTGAGTTGATCCATCCATCACTGATCCATCCATCACCGATCCATCCGTCACTGATCCATCCTTCATGGATCCATCACTGAACCATACGTCACTGATCCATCACTGACCCGTCACTGATCCGCCATCGATCCATCACAGATCTGAGCCGATCCATTCACCATTGATCCATCCGTCATCGATCCATCACTGATCCTTCACTAGTCCATTCGTCACTGATCCGTCACCGACCCATAACTGATCCGCCACTGATCCATCCCTGATCTGAGCCGATCCATCCATCACTGATCCATCCGTTACCGATCCATCCCTGATCCACCTTCAATGACCCATCACTGATTCGCCACTGATCCATCACAAGACTAAGCCAATCCATCCATCATCGATCCATCCATCACCGATCCGTCACTGATCCCTCACTGATCCATTCTCCATGGGTAAAATATCCATACATCTACAACAGGCTATAATAGTGAAGCATATTTGAGCCGAAACTTGAACTTCCATAACAACTAGAAAGAATATCCATACATCTTTGGATTACGACATAAGTGTCTGTACAAATTCGCCTTACTGTAATGCTCGGATTTAAACATCAAACAGTGGAAACAACAGATACTATATAGTAGAAAAATAATACACCAGCCTCCTACTCACCACCGCACAGCAGCGTCGTCCTCATTAAGATCAATCACCTATCACCTGCCGTTTAGTCTTCCCATCCATAACACCATGGATGAACAACCCAAGGTAATAAGAGGAAACATAAAACCTTGAGTCGGACAACAGTCTTAATGACCGATAAAACAGCTATCTAACATCATTAATAAAGTGTATGAGAATAGGCAGATTAATCAACTAATCTACCAACATCAACAGAGAAGAACCCAAATCTGTCTTCCCCACATCGGACAGTGATAGCCTTTACAACAATCAAGTACAAAAAAAAAGTACATTCATAATGATCAGTTATTAAGCGTAGACCATCCTAATCGATATCGACATCTCCCCAGCACAAGCTCTGAAAGCCTAAACCAACATCAGACAAGAACCCAAGAGATATCTCCTTTGACGTCTAATAATCTACACAAGACGATACAAGTAAACAATCATTCATCCATGACTCCGGCTATCACCGTCAATCCTGCTTCGAAACCATCGTTAATCGTATGACTGGCTCAACATCGTGTCGTCCGTCAAGGGCTAATGGTAAACCCCGGTTCTGGCAAAAACTCCACATGCCTTTCAATGATACGTATCTAAGCCTTTCAACGATACTCAGGGTACTCGACCATACAACCGGTCTTTTATATGTCTCTATTATACCCTTGCTTTGAGCCCGCTAGAACCTACGACAACGATAATCTCTCAGCCTTCCATATCTCTAGTCATCTAACCTGATGACCTTTCATAGCTCAAACAACCCCATCTAGCAACCATTATCCACCAACTCATCACTTTGAGTTATCTTCACATTCGTTGCATTTCAACGATCAATGAACACTTCACAACACTTCGAACAATTCATCTTGAACTCGCTTCAAAGTTACGATCATCATCGAGCCAAAAACATACGTCGTTTGGTCGATATTCCATTTCATAGCATTTTCAGCCTTTCACAGCATTTCAGCCTTTCACAGCGTTCATCCAGGCATTACAACATTTCTGAAATTTTATCATATCCACTGTCATTGATCCGTCACCGATCCGTCACCAATCCATCATCGAACCATCTGTCACATATTCATCACAGATCTGAGCTGATCCATCCATCATTGATTCACCACCGATCCATCACAGATCTGAGCCGATCGATCCATCATCGATCCATTCGTCACTGATCCATCACAGATCCATCACCGAACCATCCGTCATAGATCTGAGCCGATCCATCCATCACCAATCCATCTTTCATTGATCCTCCATTGATCCATCACAAATCTGATCCGATCCTTCCATCACCGATCCGTCCGTCACTGACCCATCATTGATCTGCCACCGATCCGTCACAGATCTGAGCTAATCCATCCATCATTGATCCATCCGTCACAGATCTGAGCTAATCCATCCATCATTGATCCATCCGTCACCAATCCATCATTGATCCATCCATCACTGATCCGCCACCGATCCATCATAGATCTGAGCCAATCCATCCCTCGTAGATCCATCACAGATCTGAGCCGATCCATCCCTCACAGATCCATGAATACTCGAATGCACACAACTCTAATCCAAAATCAACCAATCTCAATTCAACCAACCAACAACCAATTCAAGCAACGATCAACAATCATCCACACACCAATAATCATCACTTAATTATGTGAAATTCACCAAATCATGATAAAATAATGGATCAACAAAATACCGAATTTCAGTTGCTATATTAGATCCTATGGTGATTCATATGAAAATATACTTACCATGACATAGATTTACGTGAAACTAGCTTGAAATGATGAAAATGAGATCAAACAACCATATACTTGATTGAATCCGTGTGAGAGATGCTTATCACTACCAATTCTTCGAATTAACTCGAAATCGCTAAATTCTCAATCAGAACAACGGAGAATATGCTTAAAACCTCTTGATTTGATGCGATTTCTCTTCACTTGACATAGATCTAGCTTCAAACGATGTAGATCTTTGATTCTCTTATGTAGATCTAGAATTTTAATGGTGGAAAGGTGTATTTGATTGAGCAAGGAGGATCACGAGCTCAACCAAATGAGAGAATGAAGAAAAGTAACCCACTCTACATGCTTTTAACCCCCTATTTATAGCCTCCCATCAACCCACTAACGGGCCTTCTCAAATCAGCCCATCAACGACTCTAAAAATCTAAACAGAAATTGTGAAACACAAAAACAGCGATTTCTCCCAAACCGCTAAACCAAATCTTTAATGTGACCACTCCAAGGGCAAAATGGTCACAAATAAAATTGGTAAAAATTATGGACATGTCTCACATCCCCATAACCAACATATCAAAATATGAGAATGGAACCGTCAGGGAATTTAATAAAAATATTTTACGATCCTCCAATATGTAAAATGCGGACTATTACAGCCTCCATCCTATGCTGAACCGCGTACGAAAATCTCCATCATTACGCCACGTAATCGCAAAGAACTACCATCGTTATGCCACGTAAGCATACAGATCCTCGTACCTGAACTTCTCAGTCGAACCACGTCTCAACATAAAGTAATGCCCTAACACCTACAATACACCACCCAGTGTGTATATCTAGACCCTCGAACGAACATACCGCCTGTTATAACCCAAGTTATGTAAGAGGGCTGCATCCAATGCACAGAACTCGATCGGGAGCTTTCGATATATGTAAAGGACAACTTCGTTAGGCCTACATTACAGATATCCACATGTGGTCTGTCTCTTCTCACGGTGGTTATGGCCCTACACTGGCCCTCCCTCAACTAATGAAAGACTGCATTAAGAGATAATGACGTACCCTTATTAACCAAACTAACATCCAAGTTGGTGTGTCCCTCAACTAATGTCCTGATAGTGAAAGATCATTGGTCAGTTGGTGTAGGTCTAGCCTCTCCGCCTCCCGTTGATGTCGATGACAAGTATCCGATGATTACTGTCCTTAATTTGGTCCTGACCACCTCCTCCCAGAGCGAGGAAAACCACTGAATCACCCAATGCCAACTTCTAGAGCCTTCGACTGCCACACCATAGCTACAATCAAGGTATACTCTACATGGTGAAACAGACCTGCCTCCAAGCGACGACTTCATCCAGTTGTTCTTCGGAGGGCCATCTCAGAGTACCCTACCACGTCGCGCGGAAGCCTCGTGCTTCTGTCCAGTCCCATGGAATAATAAGTTGGACGTGCTCCTCTTGTGTCTCCAGACATCGTGACGATCTACCATGTTGGGTTCTTCATCTCCATACATATGGATTGGTCTAAGTGCAACACACCATCGCGTTATTTGATCATTTGTCTAATCTTTTAATCACTCGTTTGCCTTAACTTACCATATTGCTAATAAAATTGATTATTTACACATTCATTTTTTTATTCAAGTTACTAGTTTATAAGCTTATAGTTGGCAGCTTACTTTTCTTAATTAGCCCCATGTTGCCGGAACGGGTCATATCTATTAACCACTTATTTTTCCTAATCAGCCCCACACTACCGGAACAGACTCTCACTACATGTTTATAAACTTATTTGGCCACTTAATAAGATATTCTTATTTTTTCTTGTAATTATAAGCTCATGTTATACCGTTACCACAACCGTTGCTGTGCATTTACATATTAACTTAGTTACCTAACTAAGGTTTATTAATAAATCCTCATCTTATCTTTTTTTATAACCCATGTTATAATTCCAGTTGTCTCTAGGACAAGTCTATTTATTATATCACATCCCCATTAATTATAATAGGTTATATTCCCCGTTCACCACATTTTCCCTTGTTTCCTTATTATTTAAGCAAACCCTTAATGTTGTTATTTTCTTTTATTTACCTTATTTGGAATTTCTGTTATTACAGGAAATATTTCACACACTTCGCCAAATTGGTTGGTGGAAATGTACAAAAATATATTTCCATAATACATCAATTAAGATCCATAGTTGCAAGCTATTTCTCTTTGTTACATCATGTATATATGTTTGATTAGTCTGTAATATGACAAAACACCTATTTCACACTATTCTCTATTAGCTTTCTTTTTCTTGCAATTAAGTTCTTTGTATTTTACCGTAATGGTAATTATGGAAAAGTATCCATTCCCCCTCCCCTAACTAACTCAGAACACTACTAACTTCCTTTTTTGAATTATATTTTTTTTTACCCAATTCCCAATTATAATTTAATTACGGTAAATTTTCTATACACAATTAGGCTTACTATTTCCTATCCCATTTTCCCACATTTTACTGTAATTTTTACCAACCTAATCTTTTAATTACATTCTAAACAATATACTTTGGGAATATACACATAATCATCATCATCAAATTTACAATCTTATTATTATAGTAAGCCTAAGCAGAAAGATATAGGAATGAATTTCCATAACAATAATATTCTTAATGCTTTTAGGAATGAAATACATCACAATTACCACAATTTCAGTTATTCACTACATCAAGAATTATAGGTAAATAAACGAAATATATACTGTTACCAAAAGGCATAATTTAAATCCACTCCCTGTTAGGTTTCCAATTCCAAAATCTGATTTAGAATTACTAACTGTTGTTTCTCTCTAATTTGATTCAATACTGTAATAATACAATTCAGAATCCAAAAGAAAACAGAAGAATTGAATTGGAATCAGATCCGCAGAACTTACCTTGTAGGAAAGAAGTTCCGAGCGCTTACAATCCTAGGCTATGAATTACATTCTCCAATTTTTGTTTTTGAAGGAATAAACTAATTTAATTTGATTCATAAAAGGTTTGGAGAAGAAATGAAATGACAAGACTTTTGTGTCTGCTTAAAAAATAATGAGTTCGATAGCTAGCCTTGGGCGTTTATTTATAATCACTCAAAAGAACCTTATCTGTTAGATTAGTGGAAAGCAAATCAGAACTGTTGCTCGAAAGAAAACCACGTCGTAACCCTAAAATCAATCACACCACCTGGGCCTCATGGGTTGACCCATGTGTTGCTTGGGTCGACCCAGGGCCTCCTTAGGGTCTATCCTAGAATAATTATAGGTCGACCCATACACATTTGCAGAAGACGTGTATAGGCCTTTAAACGCAATGATTAATTCTTGCCTATTCTCTTCCTTAACGTTCTAATTTAATTCTTTCCCATTCTTTAGCCTTACCCATTTCAAATTTCAAACGAGAACTTAAAACGTGTATATAATTTCTTCCATTTTAACTTTTTACGTGTTCAATCCCCTTTTTAGTTTAGTGAACGTTATTTTTAACACGCATTAATTCCATTTCAAATGTGAACCATTAATATATTAATATGTGCATATCTGTTCTACATTAAAACGCTACTTAATTAAGTTATTTCAAACTTTCTTTTGCTGCATAGTTTTGTACCATTTATGACACACATTGTTAATTAATAGGAACGTTTCAATTTTAATGTCAATTACTTTCCTCTTTCTGACTGTCCATTTATTTCAATTTCAAGCGATCGTATTTCTTGGAATTTATGTACATACATAATTTAAAAATAGAAATTATATTTGTACACATTTACATATAAATATTTTTCGATGCTAAACTTTGTACATTAGTAAATTTTCCGTACAAATTTCATTCAGAATATATTATATATGTAACTTTGTCAGAAAGATGCAATGAATGCACACGTTTTGAAGCCCAATTCTGACAATTCCAAAAACGAACGTTTCCAATCATCATTTTCTGTAATTGTTTAATTGAACTAATATTATAAAAATATGGGGTGTTACATTCTCCCACCCTTTAGGAAATTTCGTCTCCAAAATTAAATAAAAGGTAAGATTATGCAATTTCTCGCATAATTTACAACCATCACGCATATATCCAGTCTTTCAACGATCCGTGTGTTAGTGCAAAGTGCAATACATTATAGAAGTTCATGTTGCAATGAATTTCTAAGCGGTACCTCCTATATGAATGCCGTCGTTTTCAAAAGTATTTTGATAACATGATGCACACAACCTAAATATACTTTCAATTTCTATATGAATGTAATATTTAAAAAAAAATCAAAAATGTCCTTTCATCCAACTTTTCTCACACTCTTACAGAATAAGAGCGTAGTTCATCTAATTTTTGCATCCTAATCCTTCCAACCAATTTTAAAATTTTCAATTTCAGATCAATTTAATTTTTCAAATTTGTTTCTTATGTTAGAAAAAGATAGGAAGTGGGAAAGTTTGCATTTTCCACTTCACTTTTACTTACCATTTTCCCTGTACTTGGAACCCTTGGCAAGTATTCTATAAAAATTTCTACTTTCTTTCCCAAGCACAGTTTGCACAAGAAGAATTTCTTTTTCAACTTTCAAATATTTACTTTAGGAGAAATTATTTTCCCTTGTTGCTCTCATTTGTTGCAGTTATTGCCTTTATTACTTTTCATTTTCTTTTTTTCTTTTAGTCATTTGTATCTTGCTTACATTGTTAATTTAATCATGACATCCTATGTCTTTATTCTTTTCTAGTAATCATCCCGCATATCTAGAAAAGAATTCCATACTAAACCATTCAATTTTCAATTATTAAATAGAATACTACATAGGAGTGCAACTCCGTACTAAAAGAATACAGGTTCTACTATAATCACTGTTGGGCAAAAGGTATGATGGTTAAATGTGGTTATCTACTCGAGCTAGGAGGCCTAGGACAATCGTGACATAGAAAAGTCCTAATCATTGAATCCAACCATACCATTCCTCCTTTTCATCTAACACTCTCTACAAACCCATCCCATGTACCTGCTAGTTCCCTGAAACATTCATAATTGTCGACTAGTGATATACTAGTATCCATAGGCTAACCATACCTGATACCTAAACGGATACAAACCTGACAACCCTTATTTCACTATGGGCCTAGTTATTATCATTTTTTTAAGTAAGACAACATGTCATGCCTTCTAATATCCTAAGAAGCGCTAAAAATGGGATTTCCATTAATCGCACATCATACCACGGTTTTCCATACAAGAACCTCTAACTTTGTCTTACTTTTATTTTACCATCATATTCTCATTAGGTATGTTCTAGGCCTTTCCTTGAAAATTTAATCTTCTCTCGTTTTATTACTGATTAGCATGGGAACTTAGTTCATTTGAATAAACCGATCTTTTCCACTTAACTTGCATCATCTCTTAAATCGATATTTATGCGAAACCTCTCTACTCCCTTTCCATATAAACTATACAAGTTTTAAATTTTCCCCTTAATCCTTTTTCATAGTAACCACTAGAGAGTCAACTTCTTAACATTATTTTTCTTAGTTCACATACTTTACCATATAACATTTTTAATGTTGACCATTTTCCATTTTTGGTTCCCTATTTCTAGGTCTATACTTTCTACAATTACCGCTCAAGTTTATGGTCTACTCACATACCGAAATAATTTCCCAAAGCTCTGTCTAGTGGTCAAGCACACTACCGGAATTATCCTACTAAACCATTTTAAATTTTCAAAAAATGTTATTTTCTCAAAAATCTTGCTCAAAAGTTAAAATTTAAGGAAATAAGAATTGATTACTTCTATCTAATATTTTATAATCTGTCTTAAATCTATCCAACATACATGTCCAATTCGTTTATCTGTGCCTTCCCATTTCTACCTCTGTGACTTAACACCACAATTTGCTTACACACCTTATTCTTTTGGGAAACAAATCTTTATACTTTCTTCATAAAAAAATTAATTCCAAAATCAATAGATTTCCAAAAAAATTAAACTTGAAAACTCTTTTAGAAATCTTTTTCTATACCTATTTCTATTTCAAGTTTTTCTAAAAGTTTAATTGTAGATTAGATATAAGACGCTCTCCAGACTCACACTTTTCTAAATTTCTTGCACGAAATAAATATACTTCCTTACTAATCCTCAAGCAAACTTTCCAAACGACGAGTGGCATCCAACTCTTATGTTGCCCATGCACACCATATATATACGTACATACATATATATATATCCCCAATTCATCCGTTTTCCAAACACAAGGCCTTATTACCCACCACAACTTGGACCTACCGTCCATTTCCAAGTACAGACACATAAACTTTCCCATTAATCATCAAATCTATCGTACACTCCATACCATGGTTAAGCTAGAACTTACTCTTTTAGGACTCTTCACAATCCTAAAATTAGTGTACAAACTCGTTACTTAATATTTCTCATGTGTGGTTCAACTCAAAAGTGGGTCTCTCTCATGGATTTATGTATAATATATATATATATATAATATTTATATTTTCCAAATACAAATGTGACACTCACTAACTATATAAGAACCCTAACCTAAGCTCTGATACCAGATGTAACAACCCAAATTCTAGTGGGTCCGGCTTTTCAAAGATATTTTAAATCCAAATCCACTGAAACTTGAGTTGGCTCGTTTGGCATTCTGCAGAAAAGATAGAGACAATAAAATATATCAGAGATCGATAGAACATCTCATAGTGGAATAGATAAAATATAATAATCAAATATAGCCTTACCGAAATAATGACACTGCCTAAAAAGTGTCCAAAGGCTACCAAATCTCTTCCAAAAATCTAACTTGCGAGTATGTTATGAGGAGGGGGTCAGAACACAAGTTTTGGTGAGAGGAAAAATTATACATTCTAGAAACAACACTAGATATACCATTCGATTACATTTTCTTAATTATTAGGTTACTCGGGTTAACAACACTCTAGGCTCTGCACACACACATTGCACCCATCTACTCCTTAGTAGATCAAACCTAATATGATATAAATGCAGCAATGCACAACATCTCAAGGTACTCCCTATAGTACCCTTCTTGTACGGTCTCCATCGTCGCACCATGGAAGCATCCACAAACCTCTATCCTACGCCGAACCGCTTATAGAAATATTCATCATTACAGTATGTAATCGCGCAGAACAACAATCGCTATTCCACGTAAGCGTACAAATCCTCATATCTGAACTCCTTAGTCGAACCACGTATCGACACGGAGTAATGCCTTAACGTCTACAATACACCACCTAGTGCATGTATCTAGACTTCTCACGAACGTACTGCCTACTATCACCCAAGTTTTGTAATAGGGCTGCATCCAATGCATGGAACTCGGTCGAGAGCTTTCGATATCTGTAAAGGACAACTTCGTTAGGCCTACACTAAAGATAGCCACATATGGTTTTTCTCTTTTCACGGTGGCCATGTGTAATGAACAGGAATTTTCGACCCCGAAAATCGATGCAAGAACACTATGTCGACATCTATACACAGAAAATACCGGAATGTTAACAGGAAGAATTTAGAGGATGAGGAGTAGAAAGAAAGAAATATTAGAATAGAAGAATAAGAAGAAGAACACACAAGAATCTCATAGGGAAACGAATAAAATATAATATATCAAATCTCTTTATACAAAAGGAATTGTATATACATACCAATCATCAGAGTACATCATATATCAGACACATCGGAAATAAACTTTAAATAACAAATGGTGAAGCCTCCTGCTTCCAACTCCTGAACTCCAAGCGGAACCTGACCTGTAAATACACTTAGTCTGACTTAAGCACATTTGAAGCAAAGCAAAATTCACCAAGATCAATCTGGAATACTTTCGGTGGTAACTTCACAACAAACAATTTGATTAACTTTTTGAAATTCTTTTTGAAAGAAAGGATAATAGTAAGACCAGCCCACACATAAACACAGACGGTTTTTACCTTATTATAACCCAAATATTTTGAAATCATATCTTATCTGATATTATGATAGTTTCTAAATACAAATAAATAGAATCCAGCGGAACTCTTTCATCTCACACTCCACATATATAGTATACAATCAAAACCGCGGCGCTTATTGGAGATTGGGTTCCGACTATGACAAGGTTTGGATCCACCTGCCGATAGTGTATCTCTAGAGAGGAATAAACTGGGTTCAAGAAGAACGTCTGGTAACCCTGTCCGCACATGACCGACCACTCATTTCTCTTGAGTGTATCGAATATATTATCACCTACGGTTGGGCTCACATAACTGTTACACGAAGATACAGAAACGAAAGAAGAACAAATACGAATATTCTCTAGATGGTGACAATACACCCTAATGGGAATGACCCACATAGCCATGCTGCCTGTCTGATTTTTTTGTCATTTTCCAGTTGTGAGGCTTGAGGTTATAATCTTTTCCAGAACATCTGGCCACAATTCTCTTTGAATGCCACATCGTCCATACACGTTGTCCTGGGACTGGACAACTGAATGTACCCTCCTACCACATCCTAGGTATCACCCTATAAATCAGTAGCGAGCAGTCCATACAATCCACAGACTCCAACCACGATAGAATCACAGTTTATCTCTGGGAGCTAACCAGAGATTGTAAGCAATACTTCTGCTTTATGAAGATCTATGGTCTTCAAATGCTCCACCTCGATCATCGTCTGATTTCTTCCATGATTACGCATCTGTCGGTCGGAATGGTTTTCGAATATAAATTTGATCCTGGTCTTTCCGTACCAACAATCGATAATTGGCCAGATTTGATAGTCGGTTATTTAACTATCAAATAAACAAACATTCATCCATAAAATAAATTTACTGGTTCAGTGTTCAGCATCATTTGGCCTCTTTGATAATTAACAAATGGTTAATTTAGACTTATATCTTCAATAATAGGAAAACGTTTTCCCTTTTCTTATATATAATATGAGAATATTGAATTATTATTTTACTTCTACTCTATTAGTTCCTCATTACAAATCGGTAAGTGAATAAATTTCTAAGTACTAACGCCGTAGGCCGAAACCAACATCATATTGACACCTTGAAAGTTACTCAACTCAACAAACGTATAACGGGTTCTAATTTCTTTAAAATTATATCCAACTTCTTCTCGTATTTTATATATCTTGTTAAACCATTAAAATAAGCCAAGATTCAAATATGAATCAAATACAATATAAAAACTCCATTAAAACTTACTTCGACATAATTTGGTTATATCTTAACTAAACTCCATTTCTTGTTTGAAATATGTGATTTAAAATCAACTCCTTGTCTTAATTTGCCCAACCAACTTTAATTCACTTTGGTTCCTATCTCGATTCTCATTTCATATCCTATACTTCTAATACTTCATTCATTTTATAAATCATTTCAAAGTTTACAAGTTATTTAACTTATTTCCATAACTGTAATCATTACGATATAATCAAATAACTTTGGTTTGAAATATCTTCACCAAAGCTTGCATTTTGTAGAATCCAATTAAAGAGAATTCCATTTTAAACAAACATATATATTAAACTTGCTTAAAACTCATTTAACTAATAACCGGGTTTTAACGCTTTATAACTTCCATTTTTATTCCATGGACATCACTTTGATTATTATTAAAGAAAATAATAATAAAACTTTAGTATTATAAAAATGATTTACTTATCATTAACAAATTTAATGATCCATCACCATTTAAGCAGTTTACTTATTCAACTAACTTGTTAACCCAACCCAATTGATCCTTCCATTTAAATTAATTAATAATATAATTAATTTAAATTAATTCCATTTACCTTGATTATTATTTAGTAAATAATAATCAATTTCCATATAATCCCAATCTAATCGTTTCTTAAAAATAATTAATAAATTCATATAAACTTAAATATTTATTTCCATTTAATAAACTTTATTTTAAAATAGATTTAAAAATCTATCTTCAGTTATAAAATAAATTATAACTTCACTTCCGTCGATTTACCTAACGGCAAATCAATATTTATAAAACAAGGGATTTTTAGGCCATCCGCTGTCAACTACTCAACCAATATCGCCCATCGGTTTAAAACATCACATCAACGTTGAATTTCAATTCAACATTCAATATTCAATTAATATCATCATTTGGGGTAAACAGTTCCATATTAAATAATATAAACATATAATGTATTTGAGGAATCTTGTTGGATCCCTCCAACCTATTCGTCCTGCATTACAGATCATAATATTTGATAAAAATATATATACAATTATTAAAATCATCCAATACGAAAAAATATAATTATCGACAATCATTAACTAATCAATCAACCAAGGCATGCAATCATCCAATCAACGATAAATTATTTTTATATGAATTTAACACATCATAGAATTCCAGAAAAATATGAGAGTTAACTCACCTTTTATTTCTGGCTGATGGTTCACGTATTGTTTCATTGAACTTTAAACAGTCGTTTAAAATTAACCCAATAGCCTCCGAACCCTTCCGGGCTAGCCCAGTAGTGTAGCCCTCGACAACGTGATCCCATCGCTCCAGTTTTGCTTGATTTCGATAATCTATCAGTAAGTTATCACGATATATATGTTTAGTTTAAATTATATAAGTTTAAGTATTATTAGTAATAGTAACCTAATTAAATAAATTATAATAATTACCTTTCCAACAGTATATCCACGTCAGCAGTTTATGAACTTTTTCATTTCCTTTCCCAGACCAATTTTCGGTTACTTTCTCCATGAACCAACTATCCCCTTTTTTCTTATATATATATTTATATATAGGAGCCCGCAAAGCCCATTTGTTTTCAAAGCCCATGCCTCCCCATCCCATGTTTAATTCTCCTTCTTCTCCACGTTAATTACTCACGTCCAGTATCATGCCATGCCGCCACCATACTTCCTATAGCTTATACAAACCGAAAACTCCCCTTACCCATTTCGAAACACGATTCTCCATCACCGCACTCTACTGCTCCCGTTCTTTTACCTTACGCAATCACATGCTTCTCACTTTCCACTCCACTTAATCCTCTTCTGCCGTATGCCTCCTTCCATGCAAATCTGATCCCATTATAAACTCCACGTTCTCTAGTATAAATCCACATGCTGCATTGATATCGGACCAAATCAACATGCCTCACCCTCTGGCGTGACCTGCTGCCCACAAGCGTCTATCATGGCGTTTCTTTCTCCTCCGGTTCCCATGCACTATGCCAAATCTTCGACATGACTAAATTCATCCACTTCAGTCCCATATCCGACCTCACGGATGTTGAATTCGACTTCCATTTAAATCCATACTTGTCACAAAGAGTTTGCACGCTATAACAGCAAGCCTGACACCATTTCTCCACTTGCCAATCCATGAAAGTTCCCTTATATTAAATCTTCCATCTGCTTCTCAACGTAAAAATAATGTCCATAATCCTTCTTTATTGAAAACACTACAGGCCGAGATCCCCTCCGTGACTGACCCGCGTTCACCCCACCACCAGCAACCGCCTGAACTCCGGCCTACTGACTGACGCCATCGCCACATCCTCTGGCGGTCAAAGGTTCACGTACAAGACAAGAAAAATCCAACTTCCTTCACTTTGAATGCTTGCCACGCCTCCACCTTCACGCTACTCTGCTCCGATGCCCCATGAGCAGCGCCCACTTGAGATCCAGCACCGCCGCTTAACGCCACTCGAAACCCATCGCCAGAAAATCGAATCGCACCTTGCAAAAATGACACAAGGTTGAGGCTTGTCTGCATATTAGTTGAATGGACTCGAAACTAGGAGATTTGGTGGAACTTCCAAATTGTTTTAATGAACTTTCGTAGTTCGGTTATATTATTACTTTTCTTTGCTAGTTCAGAATAAATTAGGTAGAGAAGGAATGCTTTGATTCATGTACCGCTGTATTTTTATAGGAGGGGATGCGTATTATTTTATATTTCTTCTCACGTGGTTTACTGACCCATGCATGTGCAAGGCGGCGGATAGGATATATACATAAGGTATGTACAATGTTATTTCAAGGTTAAGGCAAGCAGTAATAGATTAGTTGAAATTTCAAACAAGGCATGTCCTTTTTCTCGTTTGGTCACTTCAATTATTGGCGATCTAAGGAAAGAAAATGGCAGTGCGTGTTTAGCTTTGCTTAACAGAGGGTAGAGTTTGACATTGTATATTTTTATTTGTTTATTTGATTTGATTTCAGTGATACCGACTAACAATTTTTTGTTTTAAAATTAAACGTACCCTTCTATATAAAACTCTGTTCGCATATGACTTCCTATTGACAAAAATAAAAATACCGTCGCGCACAGTAGTGTGCCACGATCACAACCACATAACAAAACAGACAAGTTAACTAATTCTGTGAAATTTCAAAAGTGCTGATATAGGGTTCCAAATACTTCAAACCAAAAATATGCTTATTTTCTAAATTAAAAATTACAGTAAAATTCTACAAATTAAATTATAACTACATCTTGAAAATCTTGTCCAAATTCAAAACCAATAATTTATTATATTTAATAAATCGTTAGGGTTTATAAATGATTCCATAACGACTATTTGAAAATTTAAATTGGACTTATCTTATAATTTATACAATGAAATCTCGATTTTTCTCTTTCATTAGAAAGATATAAACACATGGATTTAAGAGGTTCCTTTTTCATAGAAATCCAACTTATATCAGACCCTGTATATTCGGTTAAAGTTCAAAATTCAATATCATGAACTACTGCATCGTTTTGAGCTCGTTTTAATTAATTTATAAATATAATTTCGAACTCCATTTCCTAATAAATAAATTCGATATATAATCCGTTAATACCACCAAATCAACATTTAAAACGGATTTTAATATTCGTAATTAATGTTCAAAAATCTGGGATGTTACACCATGGCCCCATACTGGCCCCTCTCTCAACTAATGAAAGACTATTAAGAGATAATGGTGTGTCGTTATTTTAACACCCCACGTCCATTAATGTCACTCACAAAGGGAATGCATTAACTTCCATGGAGGTTATAAGTGAATATAGAACAGAAAAATTACAACAAGACAGATAATAAGTAGTACTTGGAAATCTAAAACTTCAATTTATTGCAGCGGAAATTAAACATGTTTGTTACATCATCAAACTATAAATCATAGTCAAGTACATTATCCATCTTGCTAAAACAAAATTACATAATCCCATCACACAGATAGCCATTAAAGAAGATAACAAGCTGGACTTTACTTCAACGGTCCAAGCTTTCCAAATAGAGATGAAGCAATCCAATCAAACTCCATTAGAGCTGGGTCCAACCTGAGGACCTGGGGGGGAAGAAGGATAGAAATGGAGTGGGTCAGACATAAAGTCTGGCGAGTATGATAATTCTAACAATACTATTATTGAATTAATTAGGTTAAGTCATGAATGGATTATGAGTAGATGATGTGAATTGTCATACATGTTGTTGTAAACCTTATGCTATCATGTATGTTATAAATCCTATGCTATGTATCCTATATGTTGTAAATCATGCTATGATGATGTTATGTATGTTGAGAGTTTCTATGCTAAATTGAGATGAATCATACATGTTATAAAGTCATGATGCTATTATCTATGCTAGTTAGTTCATGTTAATCAAATCATCATGTTTGGGCTATGTTGATCTATTATGTTTGGGCTATTTCGATCTACAGGACAAGTCACATATGCAAGTTAGATTGATTAGAAAAGTTATGAACATATGCCATGACATTTATTATGACATCTAGAATTATGCTATGACATATGTGAAATTCTATGCTAGTTTACACCATCATTATGTTGCCTAAAACCCCATATGCAAGATTATACATAAATTTGGGTTATGATCATATCATGTAAATTGTGCCATTTAACAAGTTGACACCTTTAGATGCTTAACATGTGTAGCCTATGCAAGTTTCACCCCTATTATGATTAGATTTACTTTATTTGCCTATATGTTGTTTAACGTATGTTATGCGTTGAATAAGCGGACGTATAAACATAGGGTAGGGGTAATATTAAGGATTTAATAATAAGAAGTTGGGTGCAATTGATATGATTTTGCATGCCATAAGTGGATGGCCATAATTGAGTCAATTATGAGCATCAATAAAAGTGGACTTAATTAATGATTCGAATAGGGAATTATTAAAACTGGGGTAAAAGATTGAAAGTGTCAATCAATGCTTAGGACACGAGGTTGGACTCGTTTGTGACGTAAACCTGCCCGGACCCGCCCG
The DNA here is from genome assembly GCA_030737875.1 of Allium sativum. Taxonomy (NCBI): domain Eukaryota; kingdom Viridiplantae; phylum Streptophyta; class Magnoliopsida; order Asparagales; family Amaryllidaceae; genus Allium; species Allium sativum. The sequence goes on along the minus strand of CM060912.1, from coordinate 661,612,852 downwards.
GCAAATCCAGTGGTCACAAATGTTAGCCCAATGTGAGAGGTCCTAGGCCTAAACTAAAGCATAACAGTTATAAAGGCACGAGGTTAGACTCTTTTATGGTGTAAGACTGCCTGGACCCGCCCGGCAAATCCAGCTGCCATAAATGCCAGTCTAATGTGAGAGGTCTTTATGAGGTTATGGCCTGAATGAATTAAGAAATACTTAACCAGATAAACATGTAAAGTGGGACATGAGGGTTAAGTAGGTGCCTTGGGTGGCATGAGGAATCTAGTGGGTGCCCTTAGTGGCAGGTGAAATACGATTAGTAAGACTTAACCAAACACACATGTAAATGAACATGACTTGTAAATGAACTATGGGTGGAAAACCCTTTCAAGGTTCAGAAACGTTTGTGGAAGCTAGAGATTGGCTTAGGGAGGTGGAAGAATTGCTAGAGATCTTTGAAGTAGAAGAAGGGAAGAAAGTTCAATTAACAGCTTGGTTGATGAAGGGAGAGGCCTCGTTTTGGTGGGAGGTCACTAATGGGGAGCGTCCTGTTGATTCTTGGGCGGATTTTAGGCGTAGGTTTGAGGCGAAGTTTCTCTCAAGGGCAGAAGAAAATCTATATATGGAAAGGTTCTTGACATTGAAGCAAGGAAGCTCATCAGTGAAAGAATATGTCAACAAATTTAATCAATTAGCAAGGTTTGGCTTGGACTTAGTGAACACGTCGGAGAAGAAGGCGCTGAGGTTCGTTAATGGACTGAATGAACCGTTGCAAGGGTTGGCTATGACCCATATCCCTATGGGTGCCACCTTTGAGAAGCTTGTAGACATGGCACTCATGCACGAGGAGAAAGGAGCTAAAGCTGATAAGGCACCCGAGAAGAAAGGGGATCAGAAGAAACCTCAACAGCAAAACAAGAAGGGTGGTAAAGAAAATAATGGCAAGGGAAAGAAGAAATGCTTTAACTGTGGAACCCCAGGCCATCTCAGCAAGGATTGCCGAAAGAAAAAGAAGACTGGTTGTTTTCACTGTGGTGATGCGGGACATTTAGTGAAGGACTGCCCAAAGAAGGGGCAGAGGGCAGGAGCTACCTCGGGAGGACATGTGCAGGCTCTTATGGCACCAGGGCAGGCAAGGGGACAAGTTCAGGCTCTCGCGGTCCCACCGCTGCAAGAACAAGGTAGAACCATTTCTGTTGAAAGCTTAGTTTTTCTGTTTGATCATCCTGTCCGTACCTTATTCGATTCAGGCGCATCGCATTCGTTTATCTCTACATCATTAGTTGAATCACTGCACTTAAACACCAGTTTAGTAGAGGATCCCTTAGTTGTTTCGAATCCAATTGGGGGCTCAGCTTATTTGTCCATGATGTGTTTGGATTTGAAAATTTCTATACTTAGCGTTGAGTTTAGATGTGATGCTTATGTGTTGGGCTTCACGGGCTATGGGATAATTTTAGGAATGGATTGGTTATCCAGAAATGGGGCCGTACTTGATTGTGAAAGAAGAGTAGTTAGGTTCATGACTCGCCGTGGCAACACTCTCGAAATCTTTTGTAATCCCATAGATTCTGTTATGCTAAGTTATTTAGAATCGCTTGACGCGTCTGAGGAAAATCTACAATCTGCTAGAGTGGTCTGAGAATATTCGGATGTGTTTGAGGAGGTGAAGGGCTTGCCTCCGAAGCGGGAGATAAATTTTCGAATATATCTTATGGATAATGCGAAACTAGTATCTTTGCAGTACGACACATGGCTCCTCGTGAAAGGAGGGAACTCGATAAGAAAGTGAAGGAGTTGCTTGAGAAGGGGTTCATAAGACGAAGTATATCGGAGTGGGGTGCTCCAGTAGTATTTGCCACGAAGGCGGATGGGTCCCTTAGACTTTGTGTGGACTATAGAGAACTTAATAAGCTTACTAAGAAAAACAGACACCCACTGCCGAGGATTGACGATCTCTTCGATCAGTTAGTTGGCGCCTCAGTGTTTTCGCAGTTGGACTTAGCCACTGGTTTCCATCAATTGAGAGTGGCTGAGGATAGCATAGACAAGACTGCCTTTAGGACTCCGAACGGTTTCTATGAATGTCTAGTGATGCCCTTCGGTTTGACAAACGCCCCCGCATACTTTGTTGATTTGATGAGTAGGGTGTTTAGGGAGTACCTTAACAAATTCGTGGTAGTCTTTGTAGATGACATCCTGATCTTTTCTAAGGATGAAGAAGAGCATGCCCTACATCTTAGGGAAGTGTTGGAGACCCTACGAGCGCATAATCTTAAAGCAAAATTTTCTAAGTGTCACTTCTGGAGGAAGGAAGTACGATTCTTAGGGCACGTGGTTTCCAAGGAAGGGATAGTTGTGGATCCCACGGAGGTGGTGGCCATCCAAGATTGGAAGGTCCCTAAAAATGCTACGGAAGTGAGAAGTTGCTTGGGGTTGGCTGGCTACTATAGGAAGTTTATCAAAGACTTCGCAAAGATATCAGCTCCATTAACACGTCTGACGAAGAAGAACCTAGTTTTCACATGGGACGTAGATTGTGATGATGCGTTCCAACGTTTGAAGAGAGCTTTGACTTCAGCCCCAGTCTTAGTATTGCCAGACGGGAGTAAGCCGTTTACTGTTTATACTGATGCTTATGGGACAGGACTAGGTGCAGTCTTAATGCAAGAGGGTAGGGTAATAGCCTATGGTGGAAGGCAGTTGAGAGCGCATGAGAAAAATTACCCTACACATGACCTAGAGTTGGCCGCTATTGTTTTCGCGCTTAAGTCTTGGCGTCATTATCTTCTTGGCGAGAAATTCGAATTATTTACGGACCACAAGTCTTTAGAATACTTATTCTCTCAAAAGGAATTGAACTTAAGGCAGCAAAGGTGGATGGAGTTCTTAGCGTCCTACGACTTCGAGATAGCATATACCCCTGGCAAGGGTAACGTAGTGGCAGATGACTTAAGTAAAAAAAGATTATCCTTAAGTCCTTTGTTTGTTGAGCGGCGAAGCTTAGAATTCATTTCGATGTTTGAATTTAGACCTTTCGTTGACTTTGTACCCGGTTGGCTAGCATCCTTGGAGGTCAGGCCTACGCTTTTGGGACGGATTGGTGAGGCACAGCGAGATGACCCGCAGTTGGTTGAGTTAGTAGAAAAGCTCAAAAGAGGGGAGTCATCAAGCCATCTCCGTAGGTATACCCTAGATGATAAGGGTTGGTTACGTAGGGACGGTAGACTTTTTGTACCAAAAGACGATGACCTAAGGAAGACTATTCTTGACGAAGCACATCGTTCGAAGATGACTATTCATCCCGACGGGGACAAGATGTATATGGACATGAGACGAGTTTACTTTGGGCCGGTATGAAGAGGGACGTAGCCGAGTATGTCGCTAGATGCTTGGTGTGCCAACAAGTAAATGCGGAGCAAAAGAAACCCGGTGGGTTGCTTCACCCATTGGAGGTTCCACTATGGAAGTGGGAGAGTGTCTCGATGGATTTTGTGGATGGATTACCGCGATCGAGGAAGGGTAATACGGGGATTTGGGTTATTGTAGATAAACTTACTAAGAGCGCCCATTTTATTCCCGTAAAGAGTAAGAGGACTGCTCCATGGTTAGCTTCTGTATACGTCCGAGAAATAGTTCGTTTGCACGGTGTTCCTTCTAGCATAGTGAGCGACCGCGATCCTATTTTCACTAGCGAATTTTGGAGAAGCTTGCAAGAGGCGGTAGGGACTCGGTTATGTTTGAGCACCGCATATCATCCTCAGACGGACGGCCAAACCGAGAGGGTGAATCGCATTTTAGAGGATCTTTTAAGGCTATGTATCCTAGACTTTGGGGGTACATGGGAAGAGCATCTTCCATTGGTGGAGTTCGCATATAATAACAGCTTTCAGTCTAGCATTGGGATACTTCGGAGAAGATCGACTTGATTCGAAGGAGGATGAAAGTAGCGCAAGATAGGTAGAAATGTTATGCAGATAAGAGGAGGACAGATCTCGAGTTTGAAGTTGGGGACATGGTCTTTGTCAAAGTGTCTCCATTACGGAACGTTGTTCGCTTTGTGTCCGTTGGGAAATTAGCACCAAGGTTCGTAGGGCCGTTTCCTATTAAGGAAAAGATTGGACAGATGGCGTATAGAGTGGAGTTGCATGAGAGACTTAGTGGTGTACACGACGTATTCCATGTGTCACAATTGAGGAAGTGCTTGCACGAGACCGCGGAAGTGGTTGAGCCGAGCATGCTTAGAGAGGCGGAGATAGAGCGTGATGCGACGATTCGACGAGCTCCTACATGCATTCTTGGGTCGGAGATCAAGAAGCTGAGAAATCGAGAGGTCAGACTAGTCAAAGTACAATGGGGAGATGATGAGAGAAACGCTACTTGGGAGACAGAAGAGAAGATGCGTTCACGATACCCTTTTCATTTCGAGGGTATGTCCTTTAATTTCTCCTTTATCGCTTATCTTGTACTTATCTTACCTTTAGAGTATCCTCTCGCTAGTATCTTTGACCTTTAGCTAGGATCATCCGATGGTTGAAACATGTGTTTGAGACATGTTATGTATGATGGATGCAAAGTGGATGCAAGTGTTTGCTAGTGGTTGCTCGTGGACGCAAATACACACACTATTAGGCACTAGATCGGCTCAGTCACTTCAAACTGCATATTGCATATAAATGGATGTATTTAGTAAAATGGATGTATAATGGTTGTGCTATCATATGGATACCGCATTTTGGTGAATGGTTGTGCACGCATGTAGAAATGATATGTAGCATTAAGGAAATTTTGCATACATAATGGACACATGGCACTATCATGGTTTGCATTAAGGAGGTCAACTGAATCAGTGGACCGCCTGATTTTGCATTAGATAAGGGACATATACACACACTGTGCATTTAAACATGAAAGCATTAGAAGCCTATAAGGACAATGGATGCCTGTGTTCGATGGTTGAGTAGATGGACGATTGGATGTTAGGATATACATTCTTCTTAACTTGAAGATTTCGGGGACGAAATCCTTTAAGGAGGGGAGAATGTAACACCCCGTAATTCTGTTAATATTAATATTTATAAATTAAATAATAACTATTCTCAGATGTGAGAATTGTGGGAAACGGGTTGCGCCATTGTGTTCGTCTCGGAATTCTAGTGAAGATAGAGCCCGAGTTTGCGGGAAACGAGTATCGGATGAAAAAGTTATGGACGAACGAAGTTTGGTGGCAAAGAAAGAAAGAAAAAAAATGCAATGGCGCACTTGGGAAGTGCGCCAGTACATATTTACACTGGCGCACCTGCCAAGTGCGCCCAGGCCGAGGCTGGAGCCTGCACAGCTTTCTAGTTCAGGCTGACCCGTGTTGTTGAGTCCATTCTGACTCCTTGCTGAGTCATTAGGGCTGACTCATCACCCTATCATAATTAAATGGTTTTGATTAACCCCAAGAACATCCGACGGCTTGAATTAATTTATAACTCTATAAAAAGACCCCTATACACAAACCCTAAATCAGAAAATAAACAAAGATCATGGCCGTCATGCTGATATTTTGAGACCTAGAGCAGCTGCCATCAAATTAAAGATAAAGAACAGCAACCAAATCAGAACTACCCAACCCCAACAGCGATTCTTCATCAAAAGAGCGCTAATTCGACTCACTTTCTTCTCTAATTGTGAGTATGATAGTCTTAACAAGATTATTATTGAATTAATTAGGTTAAGTCATGAATGGATTATGAGTAGATGATGTGAATAGTCATACATTTGTTGTAAACCTTATGCTATCATGTATGTTATAAATCCTATGCTATGTATCCTATATGTTGTAAATCATGCTATGATGATGTTGTGTATGTTGAGAGTTTCTATGCTAAATTGAGATGAATCATACATGTTATAAAGTCATGATGTTATTATCTATGCTAGTTAGTTCATGTTAATCAAATCATCATGTTTGGGCTATGTTGATCTATTATGTTTGGGCTATGTCGATCTATAGGACAAGTCACATATGCAAGTTAGATTGATTTGAAAAGTTATGAACATATGCCATGACATTTATTATGACATCTAGAATTATGCTATGACATATGTGAATTTCTATGCTAGTTTACACCATCATTATGTTGCCTAAAACCCCATATGCAAGATTATACATAAATTTGGGTTATGATCATATCATGTAAATTGTGCCATTTAACAAGTTGACACCTTTAGATGCTTAACATGTGTAGACTATGCAAGTTTCACCCCTATTATGATTAGATTTACTTTATTTGCCTATATGTTGTTTAACGTATGTTATGCGTTGAATAAGCGAACGTATAAACGTGGGGTAGGGGTAATATTAAGGATTTAATAATAAGAAGTTGGGTGCAATTGATATGATTTTGCATGCCATAAGTGGATGGCCATAATTGAGTCAATTATGAACATCAATAAAAGTGGACTTAATTAATGATTCGAATAGGGAATTATTAAAACTGGGGTAAAAGATTGAAAGTGTCAATCAATGCTTAGGACACGAGGTTGGACTCGTTTGTGACGTAAACCTGCCCGGACCCACCCGGCAAATCCAGTGGTCACAAATGTCAGCCCAATGTGAGAGGTCCAAGGCCTAAACTAAAGCATAACAGTTGTAAATACACGAGGTTAGACTCTTTTATGGTGTAAGACTGCCCGGACCCGCCTGGCAAATCTAGCTGCCATAAATGCCAATCTAATGTGAGAGGTCTTTATGAGGTTATGGCCTGAATGAATTAAGAAATACTTAACCAGATAAACATGTAAAGTGGGACATGGGGGTTAAGTAGGTGCCTTGGATGGCATGAGGAATCTAGTGGGTGCCCTTAGTGGCAGGTGAAATACGATTAGTAAGACTTAACCAAACACACATGTAAATGAACATGACTAAGAGGGTTAAGTGGGATATACTAGTGGACAAGCTTAGGTGGGTAGCTTGTGGTGGCCCATTTCAACCAGTATCCCAAACGTATATTTGTGGGCTCAACCCAAGTCGAGGACGGGACACACATACTGGGTTTGACTATAAGAGGCCAAAACGGGGAGCGGTGGCAACGCAAGTCCAACGGGTTTCATATGCGTGTGTGGACCCGGGCTGGTAGGTAAGACGTTGTTGCATCGTGTAGGTATAAGCCGTGCATTCTCAAGTTGTATCGGGTTGCCACTTTAGGGGAGTGATACACCCCACTGTGGGGCCAGCACGGGTATCTACGAGTAGGGAGCCGATCGAAAGTGGGTAGTGGGGTACACCTAGTGGAGATAGGGGCAGACGACACCTATGTAGTCAGCTAGGGGTACGTAAGGCTATTTATATGTTTCTGTGTGAAGCAAGTGGGATCAACCTTTAGGGTGACTGGTGCGATGCAGTGTAGTAATGTGCGGTGCAGTGTAGCAATTATTCGTTAGTAATTAGGTGTGCCTTTAACGTTAACTTTGACGTTATCTTAAACTTGTCTTTATCTGCTCTTCCATACCTAATAGTTCATAGACAATTACTTGTCTTCCAGCTTATGCCTTAGTCTAGTTATTTTGATAATAGTATTGTTAGAATTATCATACTCGCCAGACTTTATGTCTGAACCACTCCATTTCTATCCTTCTCCCCCTCCCCCCCAGGTCCTCAGGTTGGACCCAACTCTAGTGGAGTTTGATTGGATTGCTTCATCTCTATTTGGAAAGCTTGGACCGTTGAAGTAAAGTCCAGCTTGTTATCTTCTTTAATGGCTATCTGTGTGATGGGATTATGTAATTTTGTTTTAGCAAGATGGATAATGTACTTGACTATGATTTATGGTTTGATGATGTAACAAACATGTTTAATTTCCGCTGCAATAAGTTGAAGTTTTAGATTTCCAAGTACTACTTATTATCTATCTTGTTGTAATTTTTCTGTTCTATATTCACTTATAACCTCCATGGAAGTTAATGCATTCCCTTTGTGAGTGACATTAATGGACGTGGGGTGTTACAGTTATCAACCAATCTAACATCCAATTTGGCGTGTCCCTTAACCAATGTCTTGATAGTGAAAGATCATTGGTCTGTTGGTTTAACTCTAGTCTTCCTACATCCTACTGACTGCCGATGAGAGATATTTAATGATTACTATCCTTAATTTGGTCCTCACCATCTCCTCCCAAAGCGAGGCAACCCGCCGAATCACCCAACACCATCTGCCATAGCCTTTTGACTGCCACACTGTAGTTGCAGCCAAGGTATACTCTAAACGGTGCAAATGACCTCCCTCAAAGCGATAACTTCATCCAGTTGTTCCTTAGAGGGTCATATCAGAGTACCCTCCACACAACAGCCTGGAATTTAGACAATATATTAGTTATTTAATTAGATTTGAAAAATAGGAATTTCGACAAAGGATGGAATTTGACCATGAAACTTTAACCGTTGCATTCATCTTGGAATTCTGATCAACGTTCATGTTTGGAGTTTCGCGAATGGCGTCCATATGAAAAAGTTACAGACGAAATACGAAAAACGAACAGAAATAAATATAATATACTTCCCACATATAACCAGTCCTCACTGCGCAAATTGACCGGAGGGCGGTCGACACCCCCAAAGGAGCGGTCGACATCGTCGGGTCTATAACGTCCAGTGGTGGTTATAATAAGTGGGTTAAGTTTTATATAAAATATTATATAAGCGGACAAATGTTCATTTAAATAAATCTAACGGTTCAGGGCCAATTCCACTCCTAAAAGTAAAGGGGTAAGGCCTTGTTCTTTTCCACACAAATCTGTAGGCAGCAACGAAGCTCTGTCATTTTCCCTTTCTATTCAATTAATTTCTTAATCTAAAATATATTCATATACAATCAATCAAATACAAATCATTCAGATTAGAAAGGGATTATCAGTTTTAGATGGAAAAAGGTGTGAATTGATGTCTAAGATAATCTTCATCAGACATTCCCCTCTTTTCCTATTTTCTTTCAAAGCTACAGATCTAAAAGTATCCCTTTTCAGAATAATTGTAGATCTGTAAGAATTTGGGAATTGTAGGCCTGAAAGATTATTCAAGTTTCAGATTTAGATGCTTTTAGGTGAGTGGGAAATATACATACAAAGTTATAATAGCCTATTTATCTCGTTTGAATTAGATCTCAAAATATATGCCTAATATCGTCAGATCTATTCATAATATTATTGAATTTGAATTGACACCTATCAGATCTGCTCATAAATATTGCCAAAAATTTGGAAGTATAGGTTTGAGATTGAATAATATTATTTGTGGGTTTATTTAATTGTTTATACATATTGCCTACAATTATGTTGGAAAATATATTGTGGTTGTTGCAAAACACTGTAGATTTGGAAACCAGTCCCAATAACACTGTTTAGATGTAGTTTTCTTCCAAATCTCTAGTTTCAGTGTTAAAATGATAAATTATGTGATTTTGATTAGGAAGATACAATGGTGAATTATGTAATTTTAATTTAAAAGACATACGCCTATTTGTGTTCAATATTGTTGAGGTATTGGTTTAGTTGTTGTAAATATGCCGTTTTCGTCCTTTTGAACAAAGACATTATTTTGAATTCGCAGGAGATATGACAAAAAGATTTAAAAAGGAAAAAGTTGTGCAAACATAGGCATAAATATACATATTTGTGCGTATTTTGCATCAAGTATTCCAAAATATACAAAAACATACATATACATATTTCTTGTGGTTTCAAAAATGTCTATTCCATTAATCAGGCATAATTTACAATAATTATAGCTAATAGTCTTTTTGTATGTTTTGGAACCTTTTGGCAAGATTGAATGCAAAACAGAATGTGTGGTTATTAACTAAACAAAATTATTAAATTTAAAAATAAATGATAATAAAGAAAGATAACTACGTTGACCATGCAAAAATATAAATATAAAAAATATATCGTCCAGTTGAATATTTGAATGAATTCAATTATGGAATTATACACATAAATTTAATCTATATTAAATGAATGTATTTGTGGTGATCGTTGTAGCAATCAGTGTAATTGATTGCTATAAATAAGGCCATAAATATATAGACAACTATTGTAACCAACATTGATTGGGGAAAAGAAAATTTAATTAGGTAATTAAGCCTAATTGTTACAATATATATAATTGACTAGGATTAATGTTATAAACCCCAATTAGGAAATTTGAATTATAACTACATTAAGACATGAGGTTAAGCTCAACTTGTGGTAGAAGCCTGTCTGGAACCGCCCGGCGAATCCAGCATCCACAGGTGGTCAGCTTAATGTAAGGGGTCTAGTGAGTAAATATAACTGTACTAAGACACGAGTTTAATTTCAGCTTGTGGTAGAGTTTGCTTGGAACCGACCGATAAATCCAGCATATGCAAGTGGATAACTTAATGTGAGAGGTCTGGTGCACACACACACACACACACACATATATATATATATATATATGTGGCAATAAATAAATAAATAAATAAATAAATAAGAATAGTAATGTCTGTTGGGGTACAAGAAATATATATTCAGGACTGATAAGTAAGGATATCCATGGTGAATTAATATCTTAAAAAAAATATGGCTATCAGGCTCATAAATGACATTAATTGTAATCAATGGTAGTAAAAGGAAATTAAAGTTTAATTGTTGCCTTAGGAGAATATGACCATTATGGTTATAAAGGGAAATAAACATATGAACATAAATAGATGAAATGATAAGGAGATAAATGGGTATTGATTGTTGTTTAAGTACGTAGTCCAAATAAGGAAATAATCAAATAAATATCCTAGGGTAAGGAGGATATAACTTTCCTTATTTATGCTAGTTAATATAGAAATTGTAACTAAAAGTTAGAATTGGACTTAGTAGGTTAATGATGTGAAACATTATTAACCATAGGAACCCATTACGATAATTAATCTTGTGCGTATAGTATTTCCCTGAAGAGAAACTAAATGGGAATGACTTAATAACATAGCCCGATGTGTCCTCATAGGGAATAACATTAAAGGCTAATGAAGTATGGACTTAATAATCTTCGCGTATAGTCCACTTCCTTGGGTTTTATGTGGCTGGGGTTGAGGAGTCCATATGAGAATAGTCTTTCAGTCTAGGGGTCATAAATGGCGTGTGAGTGGGGCCTACCCAAACCTGAAAATTAAAACGTTAGATATGGATACCTATCCTACGGGAAGTAGTAAGTTATTAAGAAGATTATTCAACAAGGTCAGCTAGATGGTATAGCGATCAATAAAGTACCATATCTCACCGTACACGAGGTATGGGTTAAATGACGGAAGCCTTAACTAGTAGGTCCTCATAGCTAGTGTCCTCTAGTTTATGATAACATCGAATATTGGATGAGTGAGTGATACACACACACACACACTCCATAATTAAGGGTCCTCTCTCGATTAAATAACCAGCCACATTCTGGTGTAAAGGCTTCAAAAAAATATGCGTAAACGTTCTATCTCGGCATCATGCTTAAATATTTACAAGGTTAGGCTTGGATGTGTTCGAGTTTTGATTTTTGTCGAAATTTGGACACAGAAAAATGTGGGGTGTTACATACCACGTCCGGCGGAAGCCTCATGCTTTTTCTCCAGTCCCATAGAATAATCAGTTGGAAGTGCTTCTCTCATGTCTCCAGACACCATGATGATCTACTATGTTGGGTTCTTCATCTCCGTACGTATGGACTGGTTCTAGCGCTTCTCGCCATCGTGATATTAGATCTTATGTCTAATCTTTTAATCACACGCTTGCTTTAACTTATCACATTGTTATTTAACTGGATTATTTACATATTCATTTTCTATTTAAGTTACTTGTTTATTAGCTTATAGTTGGCTGCTTACTTTCCCTAATCAGCCTCACACTGTCAAAACGAACCATATCTATAAGCCACTTATTTTTCCTAATCATCCCGATGTTATCGGAACAAACTCCCACTATATGTTTATAAATTTATTAGGCCGCTTAATAAGCCTATTTTTTTCTTGTAATTACAACCTCATGTTATACCATTACCACAACCATTGCTATCAGTTTTCTTATTAACTTACTTTCCCTTACTAAGGTTTATTAATGAGTCCTCATCTTATCTTTTATTATAACCCATGTTATAATTCCACTTGTACCTAGGATAAATCTATCTAATATGTTTCATCCCCATTAATTATAATAGGTTATATTCCCTGTTCATGGCATTATTTCCTTATTATTTAAGCGAACCCTTACTGCTGCTACTTTCTTTTATTTACCATCTTTGGAATTTCTGTTATTACAGGAAATATTTCACACACATTGTCAAATTGATTGGTGGAAATGTAAAAAAATCTATGTCCATAATATACGTCAATTAAGATCCGTAGTTGCAAATTATTTCTCTTTATTATATCATGTATGTATATATTTCATTAGTGTGCAATATGGCAAAACCCTTATTTCACACTGATACTTATTACCTTTCTTTTTCTTTACTACTTTCTTTGTAGTTTACTGTAATGTAATTATGGAAATGTATCTCTTTCCCTCCAACTAACTCAGTTCGCTACTAATTCTCTTTTTTTAAGTTGTATATTATTTCCTGTTTTCTTACCCTATTCCAAATTCAAATTTAATTACAACAAATTTCTGTAAACATTTAGGCTTACTATTTCCAATCCCATATTTTACTGTAATTTTTCCCAACCCAATTTTTTAATTACATTTTAAACAATATACTTTAGGAATATGCACATAATCATCGTCAAATTTACAATATAATCGTTATAGTAAGTTTTTAAGCCTAAACAGAAAGATATATGAATGACTTTACACAACAGTAACATTCTTAATGCTTTTAGGGAATTAATTACACCACAATTTAAATTATTCATTACACTAACAATTACAGGGAATTAAACGAAATATGTACTATTACCAAAAGGCATAATTTAAATCAACTTACCTGTTTGATTTCCAATTCCAGAATCTGATTCAGAATTATTAACCATGATTTCTTCCTAATTCCATTCAATACTGTAATAACCATAGATTTACAATTTAGAAAAAAAAAGAATTTAATAGGAATCGGATCCACAGAACTTACCTCATACATAAAGGAATTCTGAGTGCTTACAATCCTAAGCTATGAATTTCATTCTATAATTCATGTTTTTGAAGGCATAAACTAATTTAATTTGATTCAGAAAAGGTTTGGAGAAAAAATAAAATGGTAGGGATTCCATGTTTGTTCAGAAAATAATGAGTTTTACGGCTATCCCTGGACGTTTATTTATAGTCGCTCAAAAGAACCTGGTCCGTTAGATTCGTGGAAAGCAAATCAAAACTGTTGCTTAAAAGAAAACCACGTCATAACCCTGAAAAAAGTCATGTTTCCCGGGCTTGATGGCTCGACCCATTAGCTGCTTAGGCCCACATTAGTTCGACCCAGACCTTCCTTAGGTTGACATAGGGTCGACCCAACCACAATTATAGGTCGACCAATACATGTTTGGAGAAAACATATATAGGTCTTTAAATGCAGTGATTAATTCTTGCCTATTCTCTTCCTTAATTTTCTAATTTGATTCTTTTCCAATTCTTTATCCTTATCCATTTCAAATTTCAAACGCGAAATTAATGCGCGCATATAATTTCTTCCGTTTTAACTTTCTACGCGTTCAATCCCCTTTTTAATTCAGTGAATATTATTTTTAATGCGTATTAATTCCATTTTAAATGCACACCATTAATATATTAATACATGCATATTTATTCTATATTGAAATGCTACTTAATTAATGTTATTTCAAACTTTTTTTTATTGCATAATTTTGTACCATTTATGACACGCATTGTAAATTAATTGAAATGTTTCAATTTTAATGTTAATTACTTTCCTCTTTCGAATTGTCCATTTATTTCAATTTCAAATTACCATTTTTCTGGGAATTTATGCACATACATAATTTAAAAATAGAAATTATATTTGCAGACATTTACATACAAATATTTTCCGATGCTAAACTTCATACGTTTATAAATTTGCCATACGAATCCCATTCGTAACATTATATACGTAGATTTTTCAAAAAGATGTAACGAACGCAATGGCACACGTCCCGAAGTCTAATATTTCAAAAAAATGTTTTCCATTCATCATTTTCTGTAATAATTTAATTGAATTAATATTATAAAAATGCAGGATGTTACATCCCATCTCCATAAAATCTCATAATATCAAGTACAAAACATCTCAGTAACTGAATATCTGAATACATCAAGCCCCACTACATCCCACATCAGAGTTTATACAAGAAGAAACATAAAAAATCATCCAAATAATTATATAGTAAGAATAGTATTATGCTAACCTCCTACTTGACATCGCACAACACCATCGTCACCAATCTATCACATGCACTCGTTATACTCATTAGCATTATCGATGAGGATCCCAAGGTAATAAGAGGAGACCTAAAACCTAGAGTCAAACAACAATATGGTATGAGCGATAAAAGACTATCAACAACTACATTGGATAATAAGATAATAGACAGTTCAAATCTCACCTAACATGTCCATATAACCGAAGAGTTAGCACATAATAATCTCATTACATATGCGACTCGAACACACATAAGTTGACACTAGTTTGAATAGGATTCCCAATCCCCACTTCTCTCCAGTATCCTACGGTGATAACCTACTTGAAGAATTATAAGAGAACACACAAGCAACTATAACATCCATAACAAATAATGAACTAGCTATCATTGACTAAAGCCTTAAATACATCGATACCGAATGACTAGTGGATGCATTCCTTCAAGGGACAACGGGAAACCCCGGTTCTAGTCAGACTACCACACGTTTCACATGTGTATGCCTTCTGAAGATAACTAGATCACTTACCAAGCGATCCAGGATACACGATCTCTCATATCTTAACAAGCGCCCCCATGATACCCCTGCTTTGAGTTCGCCGAAACTTTCAAACTCCAATGATTCCTTGGCACATCCAATCATATAATCCATCCATGAATCCATCTTTTATCTCGAGTCCTATTCGAGTTAGTCCATTATCTCTTAGCATGAGTCGCACTCGAATCAGTCTATTATCTCGTAGCACCATTCCACTTTGAGTTTCCTATCACTTTTGCCTAGACTACTCTCGCCTGAGTTCACAATGAAGGAAAAACACCACTTTGACGATAACTTCCACTACATAGATGCTATCGATTATCAAAGACCACCAACATGCTCCTGAAAACCACGACTTCTCACCCTAGGACCCCGGCCACTAACCATCAATCGTGATAGATCGGTACCGGTCCATGCACTTGGCCAATTTTGACTAAGTATTGGACCACTTCATTCGATGCATCGAATATATCCCTCCGGTCCATCCATATCTTGAGTCGCCTTTCTGAAGCTTTTTCCTTTTAGTACATTGACGAGTATTCAAACTTTGCACATGACCTGCTATTGAGCCCAAAAAGTCAAGCACACAGTTTTGTCGCCATTCGACCAATCATGATGGATCGATACTGGTCCATAGCCTATGGACTGGCACCGGTCTATATACTTAGCGTATTTTCGATGAAAATTGTCGAGCACCATCCTGATGCTCTCCAAATCTCCTCCGCCAGGTTTCACCTGAATCCGATCATCTAAAAATCCGATTTGCTCTGTTCTTCGATCCAAAGTCCGATGACACATTATTCTTAACAAAAAATCACGCATAACATATAATCAAATCAATCAAACAACAATTCATCCAATTTCGAACATGAACAATCATATGAACATATACAAATATGATGCATAGCATGAAAATCACAAATATAGCATAATTCAACATTAAACACATATAAAACATGGTGGATCTAGCGAATTGCATAATATATAATCAAATTAGATTATCCTAGGGCGTTTAGATCGAAATTAATCATGTATGATCCAATTTTAGGTTAAATTAGCATATGAGGCATTTAATTAACCTAATTATCGCATATAAACCGTAGTAAGCATACGAGAGATCTCTATCACTCACTAATACCTATATTTGATGCAATATTGATGAAATCAAAATTGGACAATGAAGAAATGCTAGAATTCAATGTAAAAGATCTAATCTTCTTTGATGTAGATCTTGCTTCTAGATGCAATATCGAATGATTTAAGAGATGAATTGGGATTAGGGAAATTAGGTTGAACCAGAAATTCACAAACACTCAACTTAATGTGTGGAATGAGGAGAAGAACCCTATTTTTCTTTTCAAACCCCCTATTTATAATATCACGTCATTAGACTTATATGCACACTAATCATCCCATTAGCTGCTAATTAACTAGGTCAGTAGTAACAAAAATTTTAAGCATCGTTTTCTCCTAAACTGTTGGGCCAAATCTTTAATGTAGCCCTCTATGGAACGATAAAAAACCATCCCGATCCAATAAGACCAATTACAACGCTTGATTCGATCCCAAACAAAAGTTATAGCTAAAAAAATAAGTTGCAAGGGTAAACTGGTCATAAACCGATTTGGTTAAAATCATGGACATATCTCACACCCAAATGGATAACATATTTAACTATGAGAGTGATACGACCCCTAAGGAATTAAATAGAATCATTTTATGATCCTTCATTATGTAAAATATGGGTCGTTATATCCCCCCCCCCAAGGAATTTCTCCCCTAAAATTACAAGCAAGCACGAGCGAATAAAATATCCCGCATGCCTACCATCCACGAGTAGCCAATCTGTCATCCAATCAGCATATAACAATCCATGCAACCAAAATCCTACTCTAACATGTGGAACTCTAATAGTGCAAGGCACAACGGCATAAGTAAGATACAATATATAGGATATGCCACTCAAAGAGTTCTAGACGGGTCATCCTCATTCTCTCTTCTATTTCCCATATGCTATTGTTATCATCCTCGCTCCATTATACCATGACCAGCTTAATAACCTTCCTCTTATGCTACTTCATGTCATTCTCAACGACCCAAAGCAGCTTACGAGGTCTACAAATTTACGGTTTACCTCTAAGTCTTCTATCTGATCTAGAGATAGTTACAAACTCGTGTCCTGCACGAACTTCCATAGACATGATACATGAAAAACATTGTGCATAGCATCCATTCCTCTCAGGTAAATCTAATCTATAAAAAAAATTCCCAATATGCTTGATAATGGAAACAACCCAACGACTATAAAAGCTAACTTTCCTTTTCCAAATCTAACAACATTCCTCAGAGGTGAACCTTCACAAATACCAAATCCCATACTGAGAATTCCAAATCCTTTCTTCTCTTATCGACGTAACTCTAATAATGATCTTGGACATCCTTCATTCATCGTCAAACGATCTCAATCTTATCCATTGTTTCTCTTACCATTTCTGGCCTAAGCACTAAATTTTCTCCAATCTCTAACCAACAAGAAGGTGAATTACAAAGTCTACCATACAACGCCTTATATGTTGCCATACCCATACTCGATTGATAATTATTGTTATAGGAAAACTCAACCAAATGAAGATGTTCTTCCCATGATCCTCCAAAATCAATATACAAGTTCTCATAAGATCTTCCAATACCCAGTTGACTTTCTATATCTGACCATTGGTTTGGTGATGATAATCCATACTCATACGTAGGTCAGTACCCAATGCCTTATTGCCAGCTCTTCCAAATCTATTGGTAAATAAAGTGTCTCAATCTCTTACTATACTCTTTGTTATTCCATGGAACTGAACTACCCATTTAATATTCAACTCAGCCAAGTTGGATGTTGTCATGGTAGATTTAAAAGGAATAAACCTAGTGCTTTTGGTCAAGCGATCCACAATAAGCCATCTACCATCATATCTTGTCCTAGTCCTCGGCAACCCATCAATAAAATCGATCGACACTTGTTCCCACTTCCATGTAGGAACTTCTAATGCTGGAATAATCCCCTTGACTTCTTATGCTTAGCTTTAACTAACTGACCGTTCATACACTTCGAGGAAAATCTCCTGACATTTCCTTTCATGCTTACCCAGTAGTAAAGTCTCTTCATATCTCGATACATCTTGTTGCCAGCAGGATGAACAATCAATTTAGAGTGATGACATTCCGAGAGAACCTCATATCTCACTCTATCTATGTCGGGAATAACCAATCTTCCATCCTTGTGAAGCCAACCATATCGATCGACTTCGTAACTCTTCAGTTCCACATACTCGACTCTCATTTCCAATCTCTGAATGGTCTCAATAAGCCTACCATCTTGCTTTTGTCACTTACCATTCCTTTTGATGAGAATAGGTCTAATCGACTAGCTTGCTAACATTACAAGCACTAACTCATAATAAGGCCTGAAATCAAAGTTAGCCAAATACTCAGGGTGTTTCCATTTAGTGAACGTAGCTCCCAAACTCGCATGTCTTCTCATGAATGCATGAGCTACTGCGTTTCCTTTTACTGGATTATATGTTATATCAAAATCATATGATACTAGAAATTCTTACCAAAATTACCGCGGAAGATTCAAATCCTTTTGGGAGAAGCGATATTTCAACGAATTTTGATCCGTGAATAACTCGAATCTAACACTCTACAAATAATGCCTCTATATCTTCAGAAAAAAAAACTGTCATTGTTAACTCCAAATCATGAGTTGGGTAATTTCTTTCATGCGGCTTTAGTTGTTAACTCGCATAAGCCACAACTTTATCCTTATGCATTAGCACTGCTCCCAGTCCAGTACCACGTGCGTTCGTATACATAACCATCTCATCATTTCCACTCAAAATAACAAATACATGAGCACTCATGTAACATCCCGCCTGGAATGGGCCTAAATTTCGATCCAGAAATGGCCTATCGAAACTTAGAGTCATTCTAAACGGTTCGTTAGTTCCTATAATGATTACGTTTGCATATAATATATACACACAGATACTTCGAACGGAAATCTCACACAACGAAAAGAGAAAATATAATACTGAAATAAGATGTACCATTTATCTAAAAATCACAGAAATACAATAGTTACAGTAGCATTTGTTCCATGCGTACATCAAATACTTCATTCTCACAAATTTCCAAAAGAAGTAATGCAACAACAATTACTAATAATAGCATAACAAATTCATCTTCTCCATTAGCTTCAATCAAGACTTCGTTCATGGATTTTACCCCATCTACTGACCTGTTGGATATGTTAAGGAGAGGGGTCAGAACATAAAGTTCCGTGTGACTGGAATATGGTTTTACTTAATGTTCATACCATATATTTTTAGCAGGTTACATATGTCAAGGTATGTCTACGCAGCACACAACAAACACCAAGTATCTAACCAATGGGGTGGATATCCAAGTCAATCGCCCATTAGTGTTTTTAAGGTAAAGATCCAACGAGGTGGGAGTTCTCAGTCACTTATGGCCCTATTTGTAATGTCCCAGAAATTTTGACACCTCGGATATGGAGTCAATTAAATAATTAACTATTAATAATCAATTTTACATTGATACTTGAGTTAAAATCGAATATATAGTTTTATGTATGAATTGAGTTCAATATTTAATTCAGAATGGTTGGTTGAGAATCAAATATTTATTATTAAATATTTGAATTAAATTTGATTGGATATTTGAATTGGATTTGGAATTCGACCGAATGGCTGAAATTAAAAATAAACGTTATTAACGTTAAATAAATTAGAAATTTTTATTTGTGAAAATATATGGAAATTTGGCTGCGGTATCAGTGTATTCGTGTGTATAAAGGTATTTGTGTGCGAATTCAGAACGTTACATAGTATTTAATGATAATTAATATTAAATTAAACAAAGGTATAACCTTCCCCAAATACATTCACGACGACCTATTATCTGAAACCGCGCGCCTACCCTTAACCTATTGACAATTAGGTTGTTCTTATCTCTTAATTCCTTCTATAAATTTTAGCCCTCATTTCATTCTTTCAACAAACCCTTTTTCCTAAATCTTTTATTGACCGAAGCCAAATTCGTTCTTCCCAAAAATTCGAACGTAGCTTCCAACCCTTCCTCAATTCGCAATTGCTTCTTAACCACGCCTAAAATCATCATCGCCATAAATTGAATCACCATCAGCCAAATCGCCACACGCACCTTCATCAGAAATTCCACTCCAACAACCACAAGTTGTTATTTTTATGTTGAACTCAAGCACTAAAAGTGAAACCCGAGCCTGCGGCTGTTCATCGCTGCCAAGTTCGCTCCAGCTAGAATGATGTCGCCTCAAGCTCGCTGTTGCCACCGTCAGGGGAAACTTGACCATAAG
This sequence comes from Allium sativum, assembly GCA_030737875.1. Classification (NCBI taxonomy): domain Eukaryota; kingdom Viridiplantae; phylum Streptophyta; class Magnoliopsida; order Asparagales; family Amaryllidaceae; genus Allium; species Allium sativum. The sequence continues at coordinate 661,592,542 of CM060912.1, read as the reverse complement.
GTGAGTTTCTTTTGGAACTCACGATAAATTGTAATATCAAGTAAATTGATTTCAATGTTTTGTTTATCCTGGGTAGTTGAACTCTAAAAGTGTTGTGTTCACCCAATGATAGTAAGATGTTATTATGTTGGAAGCTGAAAACTCCATAGTTTTACCTTGTTTGCTGCATCCATGCCTCGACTATATAGTCTGAAGCATTTCCTATTGCTGAGTATCGTTAACTTGAAATTGACCTGTTTGCAAAGCTTGAAACATGAGTTAGGAATTTTACGTGTTGTGTATATATATCAATGCATGTGTATACATATATTGCGGTTGGCATTTCATAAAAGAACTATTATGTGAAATCGGTCACGGTGGCCTCAATTTACAACTACAGGAGCGTTTCGGATTGTGTTTCTGTATGAAGATATACATAGTTATATGTTTTGATGTGTTGCATGAAAATAGTTACATAAAACGTTTATAGTTTGGACAGAAATCATTCAACACTTACCTGAAGAACCATACACATGGTTCATAAGTGAATACATGGGGTAAATTATGTGCTATACACAACATCTTTCACTTGTATATTTCAATTCTATATTTCCAGGTTGTAAACCATTCACATGTATTATAGTGAACATTTCTTGAATAAATTTTGACCTTATGATATATTTTAACTTGGGCAGAAACCTTTCCAATTAATAACAAGTTTGAATACTTTCCGTCCTAGTTTTAAATGGTGATATTGGCATAGAAAATAAATAACCCAGTTTTATCACATTGAAAAGCATACCTAAATTCTGAGCTGGTTTGTTTGCTTGCTTGCCTTGTGAAATTGGACCTGCATTTGGGTCATAAGTTGACTTTAAACATTTGGTAAATATGAAATCTGAATTTGCTAGCACTTGAGTACCATTGGTTGCTGTGTTAATATCTACCCTTACTTTGGTTTAGAAATTTTAAACACCTGGGTTTTTTTATCTCGTTTTGCAGGGTTAAAAATCGGATGCATGGGGTTCGTACTTATGTTTTTCCTTTGTTGCCATGGTTATGTGCACTGTTGCACATACTTCCTACCCTAACACATATGGTTATTCGCTTTATCTTTTGAACCCTTTGGTTCTGTTGTTTCTGCAGTATAACTTGGATTAAACATCTTATACCTATGTACAGGAGTTATCCTCAGTTCCATTTGATTGTCTCTTCCAATGAGAAGTGCACTTGAACACTTGTTTTTATTGGGGTTAGACTTAAAGTTAATAGCTGAAAAGTGGGATGAAATAAATAAATGGTTGTCAACATAAGAATATATATATATATATATATATATATATATATCATATATATACACATGTGGTAACTTGCATACATGGGTTATTTACAATTGAACCTTATCTCTAAATTTATTTTCAAATGGCAAGTGCATGCTTTAACCCATGAGCGAACCATGTCGGGCTGTCATCATCATTTGCATGTGCTATTATTCGATTTCTGGATGCTGAGACTGTGCACATATGTACCTGTACATGTGTGTATATGCAAGCTTCCAGAATTAACTATGTTATTGTCTATATTCGAGAAGCTGAGGCGGTGCACGCCTATATATTATATACACACGTACACTAGCAAACGCCCAATACCTTTCGTCCTTGGAAATAAATAGAACTGATATGAACAAATACCACAACTGTTTATTTTATATATGACATCGATGATTGGATTAACTGTTATATTTCAATTTATATTGAAATCGATTTACTTGAGCTATGATTAATCCCAACTAGGGTGTTTTATGTTTTTGCATGGAACGCTCGGGTCAGACAAGAACAATACAAATTTAAAGATTACAGCTTAGGATTCAAAGATTTGCAAAGCTGGGGATTCTGAAGACAGCGCACTTTGAAGTTTTTAGAACAGTAAATATTTCTTTTGTATTCAACTATATTTTTATTCCGCTGTATAGAAAATCTTGTATGAGAACTTCTGATTTATAAATAAAAGATTTATTATGTTGTTCAATACTGTGCTATTTATTTATTTTGTGTTTTCTGTGTTGATTCTGTTTTCAAACTCTATAAGCTTAATAACGACCTGTCGGTTTGAACATTTTAAGTTGGTTTAATTACTGATTTGAAGCCGTCAAAAAGGCGGGACGTTACAAGTGGTATCAGAGCTTTGGTTTATTCAAAGCGCAGCTTATCGGGTTTAAAATGAGCAAAATCAACATTAGAAAAACATATTTTGAATATAAAAAGATTTCGAAATATAAATTTTGGAAAGGGTAAATAATTTTAAAATAAATTCCTGAAAGGTAAATTATTTGAAATTAGTATTTTGAAATTGGTATTTTAAAAATAATACAACAGAAATAGAAAAATCATTTTGAGATTTAAAATTTTCGGAATCCCCAGTCTTTGAATCTAGGTCTACGAGAGCTTTTCTTAGATAAGTTCACTTAAATATGAGTCTTGAATCCATCATCGAATGGTATCAAAGGAAGATAAGTATAAGGGAATCAATGAATCAATTGTATATTCTAGTAATCAGAGATAACCAAAATTTAATGGAAATAAGAATTCAGATGAGAATTTGAACGAAAAAGTGAAATTTGAAATCGTTTCAATAATGAAACAATGGATTTTTTTCGATATTCATAATATAAATTAATGAAAATAAAATCGAAAAGAGTTATAATTGGACTTCGATTGTGTTGAATTACATTACAAATTTATTTAGATTATTCATAACTCGACAAGATAAATTATAATTGGTTTTAAATCAATAATGTGCAATCGAATATATGAATTCGATAGTGAAGTATAAATTTGTTAATTAATTAACGAGAAGTGAATTGTAAATGAGAACTGTAAATGAAGTGAAATATAAATAAATATTTTAAAAAGGAGTTAAGCCTGTATTTGAATGAAATCAAAACTAATTTGATGTGGCAAGTTCAGGTTTCGATAAAAGGAATAATATTTTCTTTTTAAAGTAAAAACGTTTGAAAGCGAAAGTGTTGCAAATGGAATTAGGAATAAAGGAAATGAAGTTGACCAGCACGGTGAAATTATTCTGCAGTTCAGAATATAAATCAAATGAGATTTTTCCAAAGTTCGAAATATATTATCGGAAAAGAGATTAACCGAAAGAAAGTTATCCATGGGAGTTAGTTACGTCGAATTTCAAGAAAACTCTATTTACTTTCCGTTTTGGTTAGAAAATTAATATATGATTAATTAATTGTTTATGTATTCAAATTAATGAGTTAAAAATTTCGAAGGCGTGAATTATTATTATAATCAACAATTTTAATTAAAGAAGTGAATTCTTAACTTGAATTGGAAGTTACAAAATAAATATTTTGTGGGTATTCGAAGTTGTGAACTTGATCTATTTCAAAGTTAATAATGTTGTTCAGTTAAGGTTTGATAGGTAATTATACCCCAACTTGATTGTCTTCATTTTTGACTAAGAAATGATTAAGATTCGATATCAAGAATTGGTTAAGAGAAGTAAGTTGATGAGTGGCAACAGTTAAGTGGAAATAACGATATTTTCTATAGAGAATAAAGATTTGTAAAAATATATGGAAATATTTTCCAGTGATAAAATGATTTTCTAAGAATAGAGAAAATGAATATAATAATTGTAAATGTTTTCAAAGGATAGTGAGAGGCTAACATAAATCAGAATGGCAAGAACTGAAGAACAAAGAGCCATACATCGAAAACGAAGGACGGCAGAACACAAAAGAGAAGTGGAATTGTAAATTGAATCCGTGAATTTCATAAGTAATGATTGATAAGAAATTAAGAAATGAAGTTAAGGAATTTGGAAACTGGCCGGAGATTGGATAATTTGAATAATTTCCTGAGTGTTATCTGATGTCGGTTTCGGCCTTCGGGATTAATACTTAGGGAATTGTTTGCTTGCTAATTGACAGTCGAAGAGTGTGAATATAGAGGGGTAATAGTGCGTGAATGAGAAATTTGTTATAAGGAGGAAGAAAAGAATTCTGGAATTTTGGAAGTGTAAAGTTTTGAATTAATTGATGAAGTGAAAATTTTGAGTAATTGGAAAATTGGAAGAAAATTTGGTTGGAACCAATAGATTCATAAATATGAGTTTGAAAGGATACCGGATATCTAAATTGATTATGAGATAAAAACCTTAATTTTGAAATTTAAATGGAAGATTGAGGATATTCGATTTTGGATAGTGGATATAGAAGTTCCGAAACTTATATGGGAAAATATATAAGAACTTAGTGAATTCGAAAACTATTGAATTGGATGTAATCGATTTGAGATAAAATCTTGTATAACAGAATTTATATAAGAATGAGATGTTTGAAAATATGATTTGGAAGGATAATTTTATGTATGATTTATGAGAAGTATGAAATAAAGTACTATATGTTTTCAAGTCAAGGTAAGGGAAGTACCTTCCTTCTCCTTTGAATTTCGAGCTTAGTTGAGATGTGCTGCTGGTGGTAGTAGGTTGTCCAGACATAAAGCTCGAGTTGTCATAATTCCTTGAAGAACACGACCGTATAGAGTAACTCGCATGGCTATAGATGGCCTACAGCAGACGGATGTTTCTTGGGGGAACCAAGCGTAACCATTGTGTCTGCTGCAATCTACAGTCGTGATGATGGCATAATCCGCAGAGCTGTGAAAGCTTATGGGCGTGGATGTTTCCTGGGGTATCCAGGCGTAACCATTGTGTACCTACGGTCACAAGGCATATCTACAAGTGAAAGAGATGTAACCACTAGAGTTACTAATGGTAGAATGGAGCCATGTGATGTTTGAGATATCTTAGTGATGTGGAGCCATCTGTTTGATGCAGCATTGTGTTTTCGTGACGTGATGAGTCTTCGTGACCTGGTGTGTCTTCATGACTGGATACATCTTTGTGACTGGATATGTCTTTATGACTTGATTAATCCTCGTGTCTTGATCTATTTCCATGATTTGTTTCCATGATCCTGAGGTAGAGCAGTCAACGCTCAATGACCTCAAATTTTCTTTTAATGCTAAGAAATTTTCCGTTGATCTATCCATGACGAAGTTCGTAGGAAAGTGATTTCCTATGGATACATATGTTTTTTGGGGGATCCAGACGAAACCATTGTGTATGTGCGATTCATGAACAATCAACATATCAGCATCACACCGATACTTTTCGTATCTGTGTTCTTTTAAAGAGGATTTTTTCGTTTAGAGTTGAAGCAAGGATATTTAGTACTTGGAGATTTTAGTCGTGCGCCTGGCCAACGTATGCCTAACATCTGTAGGAACGACAGCGGACTTGTCAAGCTTTGAATTATTAAATATTTTATAATAAATAATTTGAAATTAAAATATACGTAATTGATTAAGTTAAGAAAAGATTTCAGAGTATTTTCAAGCCAACAATTTGTAACTTGAAGATGAGACGTTATTTACCCTCTTCAATGAGTGTTGGGAAAATTTAAATTGGATTGAATGTGAGGATATTGGGTTGAAGTGTAAAAAATGGATAAGTAAACGTTGATAGATGAGGCTTATGAAGAAATTTGGAAATTTTTTGAGATGCATATATCCAACTTATGCAGAATTTGAAATTAAGAAGAGATTGGTTTTGGAAGGAAATTTGCTTTTTCGAGTTAATTAAGTATGATGGTTAAACAAAAAAGATCGATGACTTAAATATCAATATTTAATTTAGTTACACACGAATATGAAAATTTAGAAGTATACATTGGTATAACTATAATGATCTCTCCTTTTCGGGGACGAAAAGTTTTAAGGAGAGGTGATTGTAACGTCCCAGAAATTTTGACACCTGGAAAATGGAGTCAATTAAGTAATTAACTATTAATAATCAATTTTATATCAATACTTGAGTTAAAATCGAATATATAGTTTTATGTATAAATTGAGCTCAATATTTAATTCAGAAAGGTTGGTTGAGAAACAAATATTTATTGTTAAATATTGAATTGAATTTGATTGGATATTTGAATTGGATTTGGAATTCGACCGAATGGTTGAAATTAAAAACAAACTTTATTAACATTAAATAAATTAGAAATTTTTATTTGTTAAAATATATGGAAATTTGGCTGCAGTATCTGTGTATTCGTGTGTATAAAGGGATTAAGTTATTATTTCAAAAAAAATGAATAGAACAGAATTATTGATGGACAAACTGAATAAAATCGATGAACCAATAAATAATTTAAAATTTAAAATAACGTTGTATACAAATGGAGATGGTTTACAAGCAGAATAATTTTATTGGATTTAGAACGCGAAAATGAAATGGTATGTATAAATTTTGTCATGTTTGGAAGTTGTGATTAGCGGTACGAATTCATAACGTTACATAGTATTTAGCGGTATAATTAATATTAAATTAAACAAAGGTACAACCTTCCCCAAATACATGCACGCCGGCCTATTATCTGAAACCGCGCGCCTACCCTAAACCCATTGACAATTACGTTGTTCTTATCTCTTAGTTCCTTCTATAAATTTTAGCCCTCGTTTCCTTCTTTCAGCAAACCTTTTTTCCTAAATCTTTTAATGGCTGAAGCAAATTTCCTTTTCCCTAAATTCATTCTTCCCAAAAATTCGAACGTATCTTCCAACCCTTTCTTAGTTCGCAATCGCTTCTCCACCATGCCTATAATCTTCATCGCCTCAAATTAAATCACCATCAGAATCACCTGAAGCCAAATCGCCACACACACCTTCACCAGAAATTCCACTCCAACAACCACAAGTTGTTATTTTTCTGTTGACTCCAACACTGCCAGGGAAACCCAAGCCTGCGGCTGTTCGTCGCTGCCAAGTTCACTCCAGTAAGAACAAGCTTGCTATTGCCAAAGTTAAGGGAAACTCGGCCGTAAGGTGAGTTTCTTTTGGAACTCACGATTAATTATATATTCAAGTAAATTGATTTAAATGTTTTGTTTATCCTGGGTAGTTGAACTCTAAATGTGTTGTGTTCACCCTATGATAGTAAGTTGTTATTATGTTGGAAGCTGAAAACTCCGTAGTTTTACCTTGTTTGCTGCCCTCCATGCCTCGACTATATAGTCTGAAGCATTTCCTATTGCTGAGTACCGTCAACTTGAAATTGACCTATTTGCAAAGTTTGCAACATGAGTTACAAATATTATGTGTTATATATATATATATATCCTCGCATGTGTATACATATATTGCGGTTGTCATTTCATATAAGAACTATTATGTGAAATCTGTCACGGTGGCCTCAATTTACAACTATAGGAGCGTTTCAGATTGTGTTTCTATATGAAGATATATATATTTATATGTTCTTATGTGTTGCATGAAAATAGTTACCTAAAACGTTTACAGGTTGGACAAAAATCATTCAACACTTACCTGCAGTACCGTACACATGGTTCATAAGTGAATACATGGGGTAAATTATGCGCTATACATAGCATCTTTCACTTGTATATTTCAATTCTATATTTCCAGGTTGTAAACCATTCACATGTATTATGGTGAACATTTCTTGATTAAATTTTGAACCTATGATATATATTGACTTGGATAGAAACCTTCCCAACTTATAACTAGTTTGAATACTTTTTGTCCTAGTTTTAAATGGTTATATTGGCATAGAAGAGAAATAACATTGTTTCATCACGTTAAGAAGCATACTTAAAATCTGAGCTGGCTTGTTTGCCTTGAGAAATTGGACCTGCATTTGGGTCATAAGCTGACTTTAAACATTTGATAAATATGAAATCCAAACTTGTTGGCACTTGAGTACCATTGGTTGTTGTGTTAATATCTGCCCTTACTTTGGTTTCAAAACTTTAAACACCTGGGGTTTTTTTTAATCTCGTTTTTCTTGGTTAAAATTCAAATGCATGGGGTTCGTACTTATGTTTTGCCTTTGTTTTCATGGATATGTGCACTGTTGCACATACTTTCTATCCTAACTCGTGTGGCTATTCACTTTATCTTTTGAACCCTTTGGTTATGTTGTTTCTGTAGTATAACTTGGATTAAATATTTTATATACCTATATACAGGAGTTATCCTCAGTTCCATTTGATTGTCTCTTCTAATGAGAAGTGAACTTGAACTCTTGTTTTTATTGGGATTAGACTTAAAGTTAATAGCTGAGAAGTGGGATGAAATAAAAATATGGTCGTCAACATAGGAATATATATCATATATATACACATGTAGTAACCTGCATACATCGGTTATTTACAACTGACCCTTATCACTAAATTTATTTTCAAATGGCAAGTGCATGCTTTAACCTATGAGCGAACCATGTCGGTTGTCATCATCATTTGCATGTGCTATTATTCGATTTCGGGATGCTGAGACAGTGCACACATGTACCTGTATAGGTGTGTATATGCAAGCTTCCAGAATCACCTATGTTATTGTCTATATTCGGTTTAGGACGTTGAGGCGGTGCATACATGTATATTATATACACGCTACACTCACAAACGCTCGATACCGTTCATCCTTGGAAATATATAGAACTGGTATGAACAGATACCACAATTATTTATTTTATATATGACATCAATGATAGGATTAACTGTTATATTTCAGTTTATATTGAATTCGATTTACTTGAACTATGATAAATCCTAACTCAGATATTTTATATTTTTGCATGGAACGATCGAGCCAGACCCGAGCAGTAAAAATTTAAAGTTACCACTTAGGATTCGAAGATACACGCTGAGAATTGATAAACGACTTCCTGTCTCCGTTGAAGTGAAAGCTTACTTGATCGATGTATGGGATATAACTGAAAGGGCAGTGCCACTCGTTCAGCAGGGGGAAAGATGTTGTAAGATTTTGGTATTGCGAACATATAGAGAGTTGGGGGAAATTGGTACCAGAAGAAGTTCAATTTACGAAAATGGGGATTCCGAAGACGGCGCACTCTGAAGTTTTTAGAACAGTAAATATTTCTTTTATATTCAACTGTATTTTTATTCCGCTGTATAGAAAATCTTGTATCAAAACTTCTGATTTATAAATAAAATATTTATTCTATTGTTCAATATTGTGTTATTTATTTATTATGTGTTGTGTTGATTTTGGGTTTAAATTGTGTAAGCTAAATAACAGTTCATCGATTTGAACGTTTTAAGTTGATTTAATTACTGATTCGAAGCAGTCAAAAAGGCGGGACGTTACACTATTAAAGGTGGATTCTGATGATCTCTTATAACCCTGAGGCAGACCCCTAGCCCCTTAAGACCCCATCCTAATACGTTAACGTTCTTAGATCCATACTCTCACTTGTAATATGCGAAGTAGTATTGCTAACGTTACTAGTTAACTGATATTACGGTAGGACACCTATGTCTCTTAAGACTTCCCTTAGACAATTGGTGAGCATGCAATAGCCACATATCTTTTAAATACCAATCTATCCCTTGTTGAGCCCTTACAAGCTTCTAGAGGAAGTGGACATCCCCGTGAACTACCCTACTCCATTACCGTTTATGCCTAACCACTTTCAGAGAAGGAGGACCCAAAGACGTACTTCAAATCTAACAAGGGTGGGTCCCATGACTTTGGCACCTCTCCAAGGAATAAACCTTCGAAGGGATCCTAGTCCTAACCACTTAAGACCCAAACTAGATAAAAAGAGATTCAACCGCTTAAGACCTACTCAAGGCATAGTAAACCTGCATATTTTCACACATAATAGACTTATATATATATATGCACACACTAGACCCCTCACATTAAACCATACGACATGTAGATGATGCCGGTCGACTCCAGGCAGATTTCTACTATAAATTGGTTTAACCTCATGTCTAGTGTACTATGTTTTTGAATGACCTATGGAACCTAGACATTTGGACCCACTTGTGGTTGTTGGATTTGTCGGTCGGCTCCGGGCAGACTTCTACCACAAACGACAACTAACCTCTTGTCTATGTGTCACTATTAATATATAAAAAGCCATTCTATATATGCACTCACAATCAATCGAATATATGATTATTATGGGAACATTTCAAATTCGAATTCCAACCTAATCGCATTTATTATGCTAATATAACATTAATTATGTTTATATAAGTAAAATAATTATAACGCCTAAATAACGTAAATATTCGTATGAATCAGGAAACCTTCTAATGAGATGGTAATTGTTAAATTTCTCTAAATCAAGGTATGCAAGTTAGTTTTCCATACTTTTACAGCTACAACTTAGGCATGATGACATAATAACAATATAAAAAATAGCAGTGAATGGAAAATATACATACATACAAATTTCAACTTGCATCCTAGGCTTGTTGAACTGATTTTAATACTGGATTAAAAATAGAGTATTACATACATTTATACATGTATGTTTATAATTTCCACTTTATCAAATTTGCCCCTTTTTGGGTATTATGATTATAAAAACATTTACATTTGACATATTCCATGTATGAATACGTTTAGATTCAAAATAGAATCTAAACCTAATCAAATCGTGAAATACCCAAATCTAAACCCTTTTAGGTTAATGTTTATAAAGATGAATTACATAAAATAGAAATAATAGTAGCAACACCCCTTTTTCATATTTAACCCAATATTAAAATCAACAATCCACAAAACCCAAATAATCATGAAAATTCCAACGCAAATACAAGATAGAGGATTTGGGGGTTTTAGTACTTATATTATCAGTTTCAAAATCCTCTTAGGCATATCTTTCAACATGATAATCTAATAAAAATATGAATATGCCTAAGTAAATGACATTCCACTCACATATCTAGGAAGAATGGAGAGAAATCTGTAGTAAATCTGGATCCGCGCTAATTCTTTGCTGTCAAACATGCTCTAATATTCCTAATTATATATATATAAGAGACATGTATTAGAATCTTATGTATATATATTTATGCCACATTCCAGAATACTAAACCTATATGAATTAGGATAGATAGAGGCTAAGAATATGGTTGGAGAAATAGAAGAAATCCTTAACCCTTTCCTTTTATTTTTCTTCGGAATTTCGTAATGGCAGAGAGGCAGCATGGAGGCAGGGATAGAGAATGTGTAATGGCCCGCAAATCCGTAATATCAGAGTTGACTACATACACCATACATCCAACCCAAAAATCATGAAAATACGAATCATTTATTTTTTAGAAGAAAAAGGTAGAAGAAGAACAGAAATAACAACACAGAATCTCACATCGCATCGGAAAAAAATATAATATATCATAACTTTTAAAATACAAAATTGGTACTGTATACACATGTCATTATCAGAGTACAACACTTACAACACAGCGGAACAAAACTCTATATAACTAACACTGAAGCCTCCTGCTCCAAGCTCCTTCAGATAAATCTGTAAAATCATGAACTACTTGACTGCCCGTACAAATTTAGGCACCAAAGAGTTTAGGTAAAACAAAACAAAATAAACTCCGGGTCAGTCAGGGGACTGGTGTGAGTAAATAATTTTAAACAGTTTGAGAAAATAGACGATATCTCATAAGACCACGTTGTATAACACGGAACGGGTTTTTCCCTTATGAGAATACAAAACACTAGATTCAACTTTCAAGATCTTTTGAAAGAAAACGATAATCTTTATATCAAAACTCTTTTGATATTATAATAGTGTCTAAATCAAATAAATAACAATCTGGTGGAACGCTTGCATCTCACGCTCCACATATATAATGTATAATCATAAACCGCAGGCGCTTATTGGAGATTGGATTCCGACTATACAAGGTATGGAACCACCTGCCGCTGGTGTATCTCTAGAGGAGAATACACCGAGTTCAACAAGAACATCTTGCAACTCAGCCATACATAACCGACCACTCATTTCGCTTGAGTGTATCGAATGTATATCACCAACAGTTGGGATCAACAACCGTTTCCCAAATGGGACAACATTGAATAGAATAAGGAATTAAATGAATCTCTAGATAAGTGATAATACACCCTAATGAGAGCTAACCACATAGTCATGCTGCCTGCCCGATTTTTGTCATTTCCCGGTTGTTGAGGCCTGAGGCTACGATTACTTCTCTCATTGATAACCCAATCACTTTGAATGCCACATTCTCAGATCCATTAATCATTAATTGGATTTGCACAAATATTCTGGATATTATGCTATGGGAATAAATCCATTGCCACCATATATATTTGTACAGTCCAACATATGCGATCATTGGAAATATTCTGTCAGACATTCGTCCATATACATTCGTTCTGGGATTGAACGAAACCGAAGGCACTATTCCGTACATCCATCCTAGGCAATCTCTACCTAGGACTTATACAACAGCCCTTGCACTTTACTCCGTCTTCAATTTTCTTTAGCATATATGATTCGCAACCCTTATGCCAATACGGAGTGGTTCTTTGGATAAGAATCCAACCGGTCTCTCCATATTAACAACGTAAACATGGTCAAACTTTGATAGTCGGTGATTTAACTATCAACTGAAAACATGTCCGTGTACACACAACGATCTTATTTCCAAATGGAATTATCGATCACATCATCAAACATGTATATATATATATTCATATTTCCTTATTTTCTATATTAAGAAAATATATGTTATTAACTCTGGAAAACATTCCCATTGCATATTTACATATCACTATTCTTCCACATCTATCAGACTCTAACTGTAAACTGGTAAGAGAACAACTTCCTAAATATAAACCCCGAAGGCCGAAACCAACATCAGATCGATACTCAAACAGTCGTTCAACTCAACTAATTTCCAGTCAGTTTCTATTTCCGCTTAACTCTATTTCTTTAACTTCATTTGATTAACTTCTTATCAACACGATCATTTTAAATATGCAAATAATTTGCTTTTAAATCATCGTTCACTTTAAAACGTATATCTCCCAGGATTTTTTTTTTAATTCCTTTTTCGTTTATAATATTCTATTTTAAGTTCGTTTTATTATTGAATTATATATATATCGATTTCTAGTTTATCAAATCTTTTTAAAAATATTCTAACTCCTTAAATTTTCAGAAAAATTCGCCATAACCTCCTTTATACGGGGTTACCGGAAAAATTCAAACCTTGCCACACAGGCCCTCTCCAATCAAAAGAAAAAGGAAAAGCCAAGCGGCTAGCCAATACGGCGCATAAAATCTCATATTCAATTTAAATACGTACCTTTTTGTCGAGCATTATATTTATATCTCTTCTAACACTTCATTCCAAACCTGTCCCATGAATATCCATACATTTCTAATTCATTTCAACTTAATACACTAGTTTTAACACAACTCGTTAATTAATTCGTTAATCAACTCTCTTGCCTATTTCACTTTCATATTTGAATATAACACGCTCAAAAATATTTCAACTTACTTATAAACTAGTCAACTTCCATTTTCCAATTCAGGTTTCATATTCGATTTGAATATGAAGTCACGGGTTTACTTATTCAAAGTCAACTTGATTCAATCGTTTTAACTATATTTGTTAATTAGTTTGCTAATTAACCCTTTTGCTTATTTCACTTGATTTGTAAACATCATTTATAAATTAACTTGTTCATTACCTATCTTAACCCAAGTCTTCATTTCAAACCCATTTGAAACATAGCCCTTTTTATTTACAAATACCCTTTATTTTACTTGTTTATATATTAAACAAGTCTCGCTTTCAAATTCATTTCAAATAAATATTTCTACTTTGGAAAAATAAATTTCCCTTTTCGATTTAACACTTGTATTTATATTTCTGAATTTTCCAATGATAATTCATTTCACCTCATTTATAAACTTCATTTATAAATGAACTGCTTGTTTTAATTATTCAAAACAAGTTAATATTTCTAGTCCATTCGAAATTCAAATTCTATTTAGAAAAATAGAATTTTTCCTTTTAAATCTCAAATATCCTTTTCATGATATTTTTATAAATCAACATTTAGACCCACTTCTATTTAAACACACAAACATCCAATTTATCATTCATTGGTTATCTAACACATCATATATGAATTTATATATATGTGAAAACAAACAAACAAAAAATAATATATTTTTGAGGAATCCAATTGGATCCCTCCAACCTGTTTTTCCTGCATCCACAAACGTTAGTCAACATAAATAATACCCAACCTACCTCGAGGCAGGGTATCGTGGTATAGAAGGTCATCCCCTAATATATATTTGTGGGGCGCATCCGGAAATCATCCGCTAATGATACCGCAGGCATCCGCTAATGATACTGCGGGAATAAATCCAACCCAATATATATATATAATAGTCAACCCTAAATAACTAATATATTTAAGATGCACCAAAAATATTAAATGCAACCAAACAAGCAACAAACAATTATTTTTAACTAATGAAAATAATTCTAAATAAAAGGTGAGTGAGATTTACTCACCGTAAATTTAGTTCAATCCATTCTGAATCCGAATTTAACTCCAGCTTATGATATCTGCAACTATGAATTATGCGACCGATTCCATTCAGTAAATCTTTTATTTATTAAAAATGACATTCATTATATAAACCATCTAAGAGTTTAAAAAAAAATAACTACTAAATTAAAAAGAATTACCTAAATAAATTTAACAAATTCCTGCTTCCCTCAACCTAGCACAACCACAAATCATTTACTGTCCAAAACAAAACCCACCACCATTTTCATATTCATTGATCTGATCTAACCCGTCTTGTTTGTTCCATTATGATCTTGTACGAGAAATTTATGAATTTATATCAGATTCAGTTTATCATCAACAATTAATTAAAAATGTAATTTATTTAACCAATTGATTAAAACACTTCTTACTGTGGTTTATAAGAGTTAACCCTGCTTTCATCTTCTTCCTCGGTGACAAACGCAAGTCCCAGCTCTATTTAAAACCCATCAGTGACGCAGTGAATTCGAGCACCAAAATCGAATTTCATTGATCACCACAATGACTTTACCATCTTCAAACCTCCTCGGTCCATCACTGACAACTCCATCAAAATGACCTGGAACCCTAAATCGATCCACACATTCCATCGATATTGAACTCCATCTCGTGATGTCGAACCTCCCAAAAACAGTAACTTCGAACATCTCCAACTACCATCTTCACCCAAGAACGCGACAATTAGTCAACACTCAAACCAAATCGAACTCCTCAACTACGTATTGAATATCGCAAAGCCCCCTTTACGATCTCGGGTTCACCCAGTTCGCACCCTACATCGACCGACGGACTTTGGTTTTTCCCACCAGCGTCGAACACAAATCGAAGACTGCCTCCTAAGTACCAATTCCATTGCCACAAACATCGAGTGCCCAGAAATGGAAACCGCACCTTGGTAACCCCTCGACTGAACACTTCGAACATCATTCCTCAACGCGAGCGCCAGATCTTCGAACACCAAACTATCAAGCCGTCGAGCCGGTCTCGCGATGAACGATCGGATTATTATATTGTGGAGGACTGAATTTATGAAAAAGGGAATTCAAGGTATTAAATCGAACGCTGCTTTGATTTTTACCAGAGGAAAGAAATGAAAATAAACGGGAAAGAGAATTACGTTTATTTACAAATGGGAGATTGAAATTTTAGGTAGAAGTAATGGATCTGAGCACTACACCTACTGTTTTATTTTGTGGTTTAGAAAGAGGAGACTTGGCTTTCATTGTTGTTTTGTTCTAGTCCGCATAACACAAGGATTTATTTTTTTTTATTTTTTTTTGTTAAAAATCGGTATCCTAAATTTTGAATTACTTCGTGATACCTAACTCCTTTTTGAACCCAAAGACTGACCTTCTTAGAGTAATACTACCATTCCGAACACACTGGAATGAGCTACGAAGTCTAATTTTATCATCTGAAGGAGATATTAATTTAAACCAATATCAATTAAACTTCAACATAATTTATTCTTCGAAAATAAATTAATATTATTATTTTGATTCAAACAGAATTTCGTACTGATTATTTGAACTGACTTTAATTAAATTTGAATTTAATTTACTTCGTATTACGATAATTTAATCTATTCGATATTGAATCGAAATTTATTATTAAGAATTGATAACTTAATATAAATAATTCATTTATATTATCAACTAAATATTTAAATCCATATTAAATATTTAAAATTAACCGACGAAATATCCGGGTCATTACATTCTTCCCCCTTAAAAGAATTTCGTCCTCGAAATTACTAAGGTAGGAAAAATGTTACTAACTTATTACTTTTTCAAAATCCATTTATGTTGAAATTCAATATTTCATAATTCAACAAATTTCAATTCTACCAAAACTTTTGGTTTACATTTCCATATATATCCTCACATTCAATTAACCTGAATGATTTACAATCAATTCTTATTCCATTCAAATTGATTCTGATCAATTTATTTACTTTGATTTATTTAACTTTCTTAAATTAACTTTAAGTTCCAGAATTCAAATTCCTGGGTTTTTATTTCAAATCCTTTTGAAATCCCATACATATAGACATATATTTATTTTCAATTCAAAACATTTGAATTTTCAAACCAGCTCGTTTTCTTTCAAACAGTTTTCCATTCGAAAATTTTCTAAGGTAGCATTCCATCACTTAGAACTTGAAAATGAACACTGATGATGTTGCGACCATCATCAGAATTATTTCCCAGCCACTGAAGTGAGTTCGGTGCTTTATTACTTTCAAAATCCATTCAAAAATGGTTTTCATTCAGAATCCTTCAAACATAAGCTATATTGTTCTAATACACTTTAGAAAATATTTTCAGACTTCCCAGGATTTAAATTCCAAATTCTGGTTTGAATTCAATTTTAATTCATCTCATTTCTATTTCTCATTCATATACAAAATTTACTTGGTTATATTCCGATTTTATAATCTCATTTGATTATAATAACAACCAACACATCCATATATAATAATTTCAGAAAATTATTCCTTTTCTATCAAAATAGAATTTTGGATAAAATTATTTCATCTACCCATTTTAAAACAATATCGTGTCGAATTCTCAGTTTAAGTGTTTATAAATTTCTATCGACTTCGTGGCGTCCCACGATTCGACCAAAATTTATAATCCACTCAACAGACTAGCCAACACAATATAAAACAACTTTTATATCAACTAACAAATATGCTCTCTTGTATATATACACTCAACCCATTCTAGAGTACTACTGACCCTATCTCTAATAAGCACATTTCCACCAAAGCCTAGGTATTCACTCAACCTAAGCTCTGATACCAACTGTAATGGCCCGCAAATCCGTAATATCAGAGTTGATTACATACACCATACATCCAACCCAAATATCACAAAAATACGAATCATTTTTTTAGAAGAAGAACAGAAATAACAACACAGAATCTCACATCGCAGCGGAATAAAATATAATATATCATAACTTTTAAAATACAAAATTGGTACTGTATACACATGTCATTATCAGAGTACAACACTTACAACACAACAGAACAAAACTCTATATAACTAACACTGAAGCCTCCTGCTCCAAGCTCCTTTAGATAAATCTGTAAAATCTTGAACTACTTGACTGCCCGTACAAATTTAGGCACCCACGAGTTTAGGTAAAACAAAACAAAATAAACTCTGGGTCAGTCATAGGACTAGTGTGAGTAAATAATTTTAAACAGATTGAGAAAATAGACGATATCTCATAAGACCACGCCGTATAACACGGAACGGGTTTTTCCCTTATGAGAATACAAAACACTAGATTCAACTTTCAAGATCTTTTGAAAGAAAACGATAATCTTTATATCAAAACTCTTTTGATATTATAATAGTGTCTAAATCAAATAAAAAACAATCTAGTGGAATGCTTGCATCTCATGCTCCACATATATAATGTATAATCATAAACCGCAGGCGCTTATTGGAGATTGAATTCCGACTATGACAAGGTATGGAACTGTAACGACCCAACCTTCGAACACATCCCAAGTTGTGCCATTAATAAGAAATAAGAGTAGATAGAAGATAAATCACAGAACATCAGAATCTCACAGCGGAATTTTTACAAAAAGATCATACTTTATAATATTACACAACAGTACATGATACAACAGAACATCATATGACTAGTGGTACAACCCATACTTAGTACATCGGTAATTATACATAACACAGGCGACTAACTTGCACACTTAATTATACAGTAGATAAGGTAGGTAGACCAGCACACAGGTAATCTTCATCTAGCTTCACAAGTTTCTTCATCCTGATTCACTTGTCTATTCATAACAAGTGTTATGAATACCCAAGAGTTTAAGGGAAAACACAGAAAAATAAACTCCGGGTCAGTCAGGGGACTGGTATGAGTAAACAGTTTAAAACAGTTCAAAGAAAATATCCCATAAGACCACGCCGTAAAGACGGAACGGGTTTTTACCTTATGCGATCAAAATCACTTTGTATACTTGAAACCAGACATTTATCAAAATGTTTATTTGATTTTTCACAAATAAATTAGAATCTAGGAAAATGCTTGCATCTCACATTTCCAATATAGTATACAAACAAAACACGCTTGGCGCTTATGGAAATTGATTTCCCAACTTGACAAGGTATGGGTCCACCTTCCGCTGATGTATCTCTAGAGGCAAATACATCTGGGTTCAACAAGAACTTCTTGCAACCCGGCCCTCACATGACCGACCACTCATTTCTCTTGAGTGTATCGAATGTATATCACCGATGGTTGTGTACGGCAACCATCCCCGAATGGGCAGAATCGATAGATTAAGAAACAATAAGAATTTCTCTAGATAGGTGATACTACACCCTAATGGGAGCGACCCACATAGCCATGCTGCCTGCCCGATTTTTTGTCATTTCCTGGGTGTGAGGCTTGAGGCTAGACACGTCTTTTCATCATCACTGGTTCATTCCTTTGAATGCCACATCGTCCTACCCGTCAGAAATACTCATTCGATTTCCCAAATATATCACGGGCACTAAGGCTAAGAGAAACGAATTTCTCCGCCACCAACGAAATATACTTACGTAAATTCGATGTGTATAATCTGATTGATATACGTTGTCAGACACTCGTCCATTCAGGTTTGTCCTGGGATGGAACATACCATAATATCGTCTACAATCATCGTCTTGAATATCTCTGACGCGCAACGTATAATCAAATCAAAGTGGAATGTACATCCGGTCTCTTTGAATGATTACGAACATTTCCTTTTAAATCATTAATCTAACATGATTAATATCAACTACATATACAGTCAAATCAAGCAATATACAATCATCTTGCTTATATCTGGCATTTTGATCATATTTTAGAATTGGAAAATTTAGTGTGCGCACTGCACGGGTTTTTCTTTTTTTCATTTGTCCATCAACTTTTAAAAATAAATACTTATATTCTTTATAGAAACTTATTCCTCCTAAGTATTCTTAACCTGCTTATCCCTAAATTAATTAAATTTATGATTTATACTTTATATTTCAACTTGTACTCTTTGCATTGTTTCGTCGAAATTTCTCCTTCGATCCTTAATTCTTGATCTCCTTATTCTTCTTTCCATACTGATAAAATTCTTCTCTTTCATTAACAGGCTAAAACACGATTAAAATATTTATTCCTCGTTCTCGTGTAAAAATACAGAACTGTTCATGATCAGTTCCTTATATCTGATATTTTAGATATCAGATAAAAGCTGGCAAATTTTACCGTATGTGTTACATACAGTTTACTATCTTGTTTTGAATTTTAAAAAAAAAATTCATTTGAAAATAAATTTCAAAATTTATATTATAAACCAAATAAAATTACAGCTTCCGCTGACTTCTCGTCAGATGTCAGAGCCAACTCGATCATTTCCACTTAGTAGGCTCCTTTCGACCTTTGACTAGTTTAATAGAAAAATCATTTTTGTACTAATTATAAATAAAATTTAAAATTTTATTTAAATCAAAATTCCATGTTTCTCGACAACATTTCGTCATATCCTGATTCACTTTCCTTTCTACTCAGCTTGTAAAAATGTTTATTACACTTATTATTTGTTTCCAATTATAATTTAGATTATAATTTTAATACCTATTTAAAACTTGAATAGAACTAAAATAAAAATCTTATTTTAACTTTACTTCTTATTAACATAGTCAACTTGAATTTTAACATAAACTAAAGTTTTAAACTTAAGGTACCAGCTAAAGTACCAAGCCAAAACTAAGTGTCAGACTCCAAACTAAAGTGCCAAGTCCAACTACCAAGCCAAAGTGCCAACTCCAGTATCACGGTATTTCCAGCAAAAATCACGGCATTTCTCTTCACAACCAACAAGGTGTCCTCCTGTATTTTATAACAACGGTATTTGAAACATAAACACCCTTTTTTTTTATATAGTTAAAGACCCAGGCAACTAATACACACAGTTCTTCAAACACCCAACGTGCACTATCCCTATGTGCACGTGCACATCGGCTCTGGCCATCGGACGGCGACTCCTCCACCACCCACAAACCCGACTACCTTCCAGCACCCCACTGGCCATTTGCGGTGGCCCATAACCTCTTCTTTCCCAAAAACAGTACTCAATCCCCTTAAAACCAGAAACCGCCTTTAGGTAGTCTCCACAAAACCGCTCGTCACTGACAACCCGACCATTTGTTCCCCTGCCACCACCGTCATGACAAAATCCACACCCTTGCGCTCCTCCAGGCCAAGAAGATGGAAACTCGATTGCCCCAAAAGTACACGCGAACCCATTAAAAACCGAGACCCTAAAACAACTTCAAGACCTGAAACCGCCTCGTCTCTCCTCCCCTGACCACCGGAGTTCGCCATACTCCATCCACCCCTTCGCCTACCTCTAAAGCAGCCCCCATATAAACAGTTTCCAAAATCATCCACCCTAATTCACGTTTTTAATTTTCTTATCCCAAATCTTAAACACCCTCCAACTTGAATTATAGTGAATTAAAAATTGGGATTTTTGTTTTTAAAATCACCACTTGTTCACCTTATCATGTTTATATAATCAAATCCCGTTTTAATCAGTTTTGAAAAATCAATTTGAAGGTGAAGAACAGAGAGCATCTGTGTTGTGTTTTTAACTGCAGTAAAGGGTTTTTGCAAAGGTTCTTCCACTTCTAATCCTTTGGATGAGCATGTCAGGGGTTTGAACAAATTTAACCTCTATTATAATTCACTACTCATAGATCCTACTGATCTATTCAGTTTTATCATGGTTTCAAACATAATAGTGCCTGGTTGAAACAAACAGCCAATACACTTCTCTTTGTATAACACTTAAGGTTTTACTTAACAAAACAAGGTTTCCTACTCCATATCACACAACAAACAGTACATGATGGTTTACTTGTACAAGAACAGGAAAGAAATTCAAGATCACTTCATGGTTCAACCAAACAAACTGCAGTATTTCAAAACAGAACTAAAATGCAGGTTTACTCACCTTTTCTCTAAGAGTTTCTCTCTGGTTTCCTCTTACTGATTTAGTTTGGAATTGTTTGAGAATGTGTATGAAAGTGTTCATGCCATGGTCTTTATATAGTAGTGTAAAATGATAAAAATATTGATGTATAAAATGTTGTCTAGGAATGAAGAGACAAAGAAAAACAGTTTTCGGTTTTTGCAAGCCATTTGAAAGATCACTTTTAAAAAAATATTTCTCTCACACAATCAACACAAAATCCTATGACTTCACATGGCCTTAAGCCGCCACTTCAGGTAGGATATTTCCTGTACAAGGATTTTAATTGGTGCACTAAGAACCATCAAATTAAATGCTTCTTTCTTTACATGTCATTTTCTAAATCTATCCTAGGACTTAGCCCAAAAATAGAACCCCTTATAGTACCAAACTAGGCTCAGTTTCACATGGTTTTAGCTTCCCTTTTCCTTATGCAAAGTATGCTGATTTAACAAAAATTATAAAATATAAATACCTTGGCATTCAAGGCAAACAAACTCTGAAATTTTCTGCACAGTTTTTAGCTCACGGCTAGTACTTGTTTGTGCAAAGAATTCTTGAAAAAACATTTCTTTAGGCTTGACTAGGGTAGTGATGAACTATGTTTATTTGTACAAATTTTTGGTGGCTTCTAGTACATATATATGCTAAAATGTAAGTGCTTTTGGGAACATGAAAAGATTTAAAAATTGAAAATGTTGAAACAAGGAAACATTGCCATGTGCAAGTGTTCAAACGCTTTCAAATCATTGTCCTAGAGTAGTCCCTAGTCTAGGCTTTCTCTTGTGTAGTTGCAACCTAGGTGTAGGTGTATGTTTGTCTATGAAATCATGTTTGCAAGTAAATGGGTATTCATGTTTTAATGTTTTAATGAAACATGCATGTTTTGTTAATCTTGCTTTTCAAATCGTTTTTGTACTCAAGATAAACTAAACTGTTGTTTGTGATCGACGTAAACACCGGGTCATTACATTCTACCCCCCTTATAAAAATTTCGTCCTCGAAATTTGTAAGTAGTGTATTTAGAGTTATCGACTTATAAACTCACATCAATAAAACAACATCAGCAATTATTCCTATTCAAAAATATCTGCCCAAATCCCCTTAACTCACAAGTCAATCTTCTTAACTTCGTTAAGTATTTTCCCAAAACTTTAATTTACATACTTAACGATCTCTATTTCAGAACTCAACATGATTTGTTTCCACAAATCGACCCATTCACTTTGACTGAGTCCACACATAAATAAATACTTAAGTTTAGTCTCAATTTCAGTAAAATTCAAATTTTAACTCAATTTAAAATTCTAACTCGATCTCCGGTATAAATGTGATTGGATATTACCCCAATTTAATCCACCCATATTCATTT
The DNA here is from genome assembly GCA_030737875.1 of Allium sativum. NCBI lineage: Eukaryota > Viridiplantae > Streptophyta > Magnoliopsida > Asparagales > Amaryllidaceae > Allium > Allium sativum. The sequence goes on along the minus strand of CM060912.1, from coordinate 661,569,678 downwards.
TATCTCGAGGCTGACCCTAGTTTGTTAACTCCTTTTATAAGAAAAGAGTAAGGTACCTTCTGAAACATCTTCCATTTTCACACTCTCAGAAGTTGATGGCTTATCCATTAAAGCGTAGACCTTTGGTTGCTGTGACTTCTTCATAAGCGGACAGTCTTTAACCAAGTGTCCAGGCTGATGACAGTTATAGCATGAAAACTTCTGTGGAATAACATTACTTGTTCCCTTTGGTTGCTGTTGCCCCGGCTGCTGAGTCTGCTGTGGCTTTTCTGCTGCTGGCTTGGTGCAGAACTTGGCAATGTGTCCCTTCTGCAAACATTTATGGCATGTGGTATTTTTGAACCTCTCCTTGGCTTTTTCTCCCATCACAGGTATTCCCTTGTTGTTGTTCCAGTTCAGATTGAATTTCCTTTTATTTGGATTCTCACTATTAGGTCCTCCTGTCTGTGCTGCTTTTACCACTGTCTTCTTACTTTCCAGTGCCTCATAACGAACAGCCATATCCACTAGATCAACGAATGGAACCTTGAGATGTCCAATCATCTGAACTTGTAGGCTATCCTTTAATCCTGCTATGAACATTTCATTCTTCTTAAGTGAAGTGTTTATCAGTTCTGGGCCGAAACAAGAAAGCGAGTTGAATTTGTTCTCATATTCTGATACTTTCATGTTCCCCTGCTTGAGATCAATAAAATCTCGATACATCCTTGTCTTTCCTGCAGCAGGTAGAAACTGTGCTTCGAAAGCTTCTTTGAACTTGTCCCAAGTGAAATCTTCCTCGGGAACATTAGTAGTCTGAGCGTCCCACCAAATCCCAGCAGCTTCTTGAAGTTGCCATGATGCCAAAAGACGTTTCTGATCGTCATTCAACTTCAACCCTTTGAAAATCCTTTCACATGATCTCATCCAGGCTTGAACTTCACTGAAAGACTCCGTCCCTTTGAATACCTTTCCTCCTAGAGTTGTATATTCCTTACAAATAATCGCAAAACTTTTGTCTTGTTGAACTGGTGCAACTTCCTCCATTGTTTCTACTTGATCCCGGGATCCAATAGTACGACCAGTAGTAGTGGACGACCCTCTAGCTCGACCTCTTCGTGCACGGGTGCTCATTTTGATCACCTGACTATAACAGGTTGTCAATCCAGTCTTGATAGGGTATATCTAATCTAGGTACAACATCCAAGTTGTTTTAAGTTCATTTTAAATTTTATATAAAAATACGCTCTCTCATACTCACCCAAAGCCTAGGTAATCAGAAACCTAAGCTCTGATACCAACTGTAACGACCCAACCTTCGAACACATCCCAAGTTGTGCCATTAATAAGAAATAAGAGTAGATAGAAGATAAATCACAGAACATCAGAATCTCACAGCGGAATTTTTACAAAAAGATCATACTTTATAATATTACACAACAGTACATGATACAACAGAACATCATATGACTAGTGGTACAACCCATACTTAGTACATCGGTAATTATACATAACACAGGCGACTAACTTGCACACTTAATTATACAGTAGATAAGGTAGGTAGACCAGCACACAGGTAATCTTCATCTAGCTTCACAAGTTTCTTCATCCTGATTCACTTGTCTATTCATAACAAGTGTTATGAATACCCAAGAGTTTAAGGGAAAACACAGAAAAATAAACTCCGGGTCAGTCAGGGGACTGGTATGAGTAAACAGTTTAAAACAGTTCAAAGAAAATATCCCATAAGACCATGCCGTAAAGACGGAACGGGTTTTTACCTTATGCGATCAAAATCACTTTGTATACTTGAAACCAGACATTTATCAAAATGTTTATTTGATTTTTCACAAATAAATTAGAATCTAGGAAAATGCTTGCATCTCACATTTCCAATATAGTATACAAACAAAACACGCTTGGCGCTTATGGAAATTGATTTCCCAACTTGACAAGGTATGGGTCCACCTTCCGCTGATGTATCTCTAGAGGCAAATACATCTAGGTTCAACAAGAACTTCTTGTAACCCGGCCCTCACATGACCGACCACTCATTTCTCTTGAGTGTATCGAATGTATATCACCGATGGTTGTGTACGGCAACCATCCCCGAATGGGCAGAATCGATAGATTAAGAAACAATAAGAATTTCTCTAGATAGGTGATACTACACCCTAATGGGAGCGACCCACATAGCCATGCTGCCTGCCCGATTTTTTGTCATTTCCTGGGTGTGAGGCTTGAGGCTAGACACGTCTTTTCATCATCACTGGTTCATTCCTTTGAATGCCACATCGTCCTACCCGTCAGAAATACTCATTCGATTTCCCAAATATATCACGGGCACTAAGGCTAAGAGAAACGAATTTCTCCGCCACCAACGAAATATACTTACGTAAATTCGATGTGTATAATCTGATTGATATACGTTGTCAGACACTCGTCCATTCAGGTTTGTCCTGGGATGGAACAGACCATAATATCGTCTACAATCATCGTCTTGAATATCTCTGACGCGCAACGTATAATCAAATCAAAGTGGAATGTACATCCGGTCTCTTTGAATGATTACGAACATTTCCTTTTAAATCATTAATCTAACATGATTAATATCAACTACATATACAGTCAAATCAAGCAATATACAATCATCTTGCTTATATCTGGCATTTTGATCATATTTTAGAATTGGAAAATTTAGTGTGCGCACTGCACGGGTTTTTCTTTTTTTTCATTTGTCCATCAACTTTTAAAAATAAATACTTATATTCTTTATAGAAACTTATTCCTCCTAAGTATTCTTAACCTGCTTATCCCTAAATTAATTAAATTTATGATTTATACTTTATATTTCAACTTGTACTCTTTGCATTGTTTCGTCGAAATTTCTCCTTCGATCCTTAATTCTTGATCTCCTTATTCTTCTTTCCATACTGATAAAATTCTTCTCTTTCATTAACAGGCTAAAACACGATTAAAATATTTATTCCTCGTTCTCGTGTAAAAATACAGAACTGTTCATGATCAGTTCCTTATATCTGATATTTTAGATATCAGATAAAAGCTGGCAAATTTTACCGTATGTGTTACATACAGTTTACTATCTTGTTTTGAATTTTAAAAAAAAAATCATTTGAAAATAAATTTCAAAATTTATATTATAAACCAAATAAAATTACAGCTTCCGCTGACTTCTCGTCAGATGTCAGAGCCAACTCGATCATTTCCACTTAGTAGGCTCCTTTCGACCTTTGACTAGTTTAATAGAAAAATCATTTTTGTACTAATTATAAATAAAATTTAAAATTTTATTTAAATCAAAATTCCATGTTTCTCGACAACATTTCGTCATATCCTGATTCACTTTCCTTTCTACTCAGCTTGTAAAAATGTTTATTACACTTATTATTTGTTTCCAATTATAATTTAGATTATAATTTTAATACCTATTTAAAACTTGAATAGAACTAAAATAAAAATCTTATTTTAACTTTACTTCTTATTAACATAGTCAACTTGAATTTTAACATAAACTAAAGTTTTAAACTTAAGGTACCAGCTAAAGTACCAAGCCAAAACTAAGTGTCAGACTCCAAACTAAAGTGCCAAGTCCAACTACCAAGCCAAAGTGCCAACTCCAGTATCACGGTATTTCCAGCAAAAATCACGGCATTTCTCTTCACAACCAACAAGGTGTCCTCCTGTATTTTATAACAACGGTATTTGAAACATAAACACCCTTTTTTTTTATATAGTTAAAGACCCAGGCAACTAATACACACAGTTCTTCAAACACCCAACGTGCACTATCCCTATGTGCACGTGCACATCGGCTCTGGCCATCGGACGGCGACTCCTCCACCACCCACAAACCCGACTACCTTCCAGCACCCCACTGGCCATTTGCGGTGGCCCATAACCTCTTCTTTCCCAAAAACAGTACTCAATCCCCTTAAAACCAGAAACCGCCTTTAGGTAGTCTCCACAAAACCGCTCGTCACTGACAACCCGACCATTTGTTCCCCTGCCACCACCGTCATGACAAAATCCACACCCTTGCGCTCCTCCAGGCCAAGAAGATGGAAACTCGATTGCCCCAAAAGTACACGCGAACCCATTAAAAACCGAGACCCTAAAACAACTTCAAGACCTGAAACCGCCTCGTCTCTCCTCCCCTGACCACCGGAGTTCGCCATACTCCATCCACCCCTTCGCCTACCTCTAAAGCAGCCCCCATATAAACAGTTTCCAAAATCATCCACCCTAATTCACGTTTTTAATTTTCTTATCCCAAATCTTAAACACCCTCCAACTTGAATTATAGTGAATTAAAAATTGGGATTTTTGTTTTTAAAATCACCACTTGTTCACCTTATCATGTTTATATAATCAAATCCCGTTTTAATCAGTTTTGAAAAATCAATTTGAAGGTGAAGAACAGAGAGCATCTGTGTTGTGTTTTTAACTGCAGTAAAGGGTTTTTGCAAAGGTTCTTCCACTTCTAATCCTTTGGATGAGCATGTCAGGGGTTTGAACAAATTTAACCTCTATTATAATTCACTACTCATAGATCCTACTGATCTATTCAGTTTTATCATGGTTTCAAACATAATAGTGCCTGGTTGAAACAAACAGCCAATACACTTCTCTTTGTATAACACTTAAGGTTTTACTTAACAAAACAAGGTTTCCTACTCCATATCACACAACAAACAGTACATGATGGTTTACTTGTACAAGAACAGGAAAGAAATTCAAGATCACTTCATGGTTCAACCAAACAAACTGCAGTATTTCAAAACAGAACTAAAATGCAGGTTTACTCACCTTTTCTCTAAGAGTTTCTCTCTGGTTTCCTCTTACTGATTTAGTTTGGAATTGTTTGAGAATGTGTATGAAAGTGTTCATGCCATGGTCTTTATATAGTAGTGTAAAATGATAAAAATATTGATGTATAAAATGTTGTCTAGGAATGAAGAGACAAAGAAAAACAGTTTTCAGTTTTTGCAAGCCATTTGAAAGATCACTTTTAAAAAAATATTTCTCTCACACAATCAACACAAAATCCTATGACTTCACATGGCCTTAAGCCGCCACTTCAGGTAGGATATTTCTTGTACAAGGATTTTAATTGGTGCACTAAGAACCATCAAATTAAATGCTTCTTTCTTTACATGTCATTTTCTAAATCTATCCTAGGACTTAGCCCAAAAATAGAACCCCTTATAGTACCAAACTAGGCTCAGTTTCACATGGTTTTAGCTTCCCTTTTCCTTATGCAAAGTATGCTGATTTAACAAAAATTATAAAATATAAATACCTTGGCATTCAAGGCAAACAAACTCTGAAATTTTCTGCACAGTTTTTAGCTCACGGCTAGTACTTGTTTGTGCAAAGAATTCTTGAAAAAACATTTCTTTAGGCTTGACTAGGGTAGTGATGAACTATGTTTATTTGTACAAATTTTTGGTGGCTTCTAGTACATATATATGCTAAAATGTAAGTGCTTTTGGGAACATGAAAAGATTTAAAAATTGAAAATGTTGAAACAAGGAAACATTGCCATGTGCAAGTGTTCAAACGCTTTCAAATCATTGTCCTAGAGTAGTCCCTAGTCTAGGCTTTCTCTTGTGTAGTTGCAACCTAGGTGTAGGTGTATGTTTGTCTATGAAATCATGTTTGCAAGTAAATGGGTATTCATGTTTTAATGTTTTAATGAAACATGCATGTTTTGTTAATCTTGCTTTTCAAATCGTTTTTGTACTCAAGATAAACTAAACTGTTGTTTGTGATCGACGTAAACACCGGGTCATTACAGGAACCACCTGCCGCTGGTGTATCTCTAGAGGAGAATACACCGAGTTCAACAAGAACATCTTGCAACTCAGCCACACATGACCGACCATTCATTTCGCTTGAGTGTATCGAATGTATATCACCAACGGTTGGGATCAGCAACCGTTTCCCGAATGGGACAACATCGAATAGAATAAGGAATTAAATGAATCTCTAGATAGGTGATAATACACCCTAATATGAGCTAACCACATAGCCATGCCGCCTGCCCAATTTTTGTCATTTCCCGGTTGTTGAGGCCTGAGGCTACGGTTACTTCTCTCATTGATAACTCAATCACTTTGAATGCCAAATTATCAGATCCGTTAATCATTAATTGGATTTGCATAAATATTCTGGATATTATGCTAAGGGAATAAATCCGTTGCCACCATATATGTTTGTACAGTCCACATCTATCAGACTCTAACTGTAAACTAATAAGAGAACAACTTCCTAAGTATAAACCCCGAAGGCCGAAACCAACATCAGATTGATACTCAAAAAGTTGTTCAACTCAACTAATTTCCAGTCAGTTTCTAATTCTGCTTAACTCTATTTCTTTTACTCCATTTGATTAACTTCTTATCAACACGATCATTTTAAATCTGCAAATCATTTGCTTTTAAATCATCATTCACTTTAAAATGTATATCTCCCAGGATTTTATTTATAAAATTCTTTTTCGTTTATAGTATTCTATTTTAAGTTCGTTTTATTATCGAATTCTATATATATCGATATATCGATTTCTAGTTTATCAAATCTTCTTAAAAATATTCTAACTCCTTAAATTTCCGGAAAAATTCACCATAACCTCCTTTGTATGGGGTTACCGGAAAAATTCAAACCTTGCCACACAGGACCTCTCTCCAATCAAAAGAAAAAGGAAAAGCCAAGCGGCTAGCCGATACGGCGCATAAAATCTCATATTCAATTTAAATACGTACCTTTTTCTTGAGCATTATATTTATATCTCTTCTAACACTTCATTCCAAACCTGTCCCATGTATATCCATACATTTCTTATTCATTTCAACTTAATACACTTATTTTAACACAACTCGTTAATTAATTCGTTAATCAACTCTCTTGCCTATTTCACTTTCATATTTGAATATAACACGCTCAAAAATATTTCAACTTACTTATAAACTAGTCAACTTCCATTTTCCAATTCAGGTTTCATATTCGATTTGAATATGAAGTCACGGGTTTACTTATTCAAAGTCAACTTGATTCAATCGTTTTAACTATATTTGTTAATTAGTTTGCTAATTAACCCTTTTTCTTATTTCACTTGATTTGTAAACATCATTTATAAATTAACTTGTTCATTACCTATCTTAACACAAGTCTTCATTTCAAACCCATTTGAAACATAGCCCTTTTTATTTACAAATACCCTTTATTTTACTTGTTTATATATTAAACAAGTCTCGCTTTCAAATTCATTTCAAATAAATATTTCTACTTTGGAAAAATAAATTTCCCTTTTCGATTTAACACTTGTATTTATTTTTCTGAATTTTCCAATGATAATTCATTTCACCTCATTTATAAACTTCATTTATAAATGAACTACTTGTTTTAATTATTCAAAACAAGTTAATATTTCTAGTCCATTCGAAATTCAAATTCTATTTAGAAAAATAGAATTTTTCCTTTTAAATCTCAAATATCCTTTTCATTATATTTTTATAAATCAACATTTAGACCCAATTCTATTTAAACACACAAACATCCAATTTATCATTCATTGGTTATCTAACACATCATATATGAATTTATATATATGTGAAAACAAACAAACAAAAAATAATATATTTTTGAGGAATCCAATTGGATCCCTCCAACCTTTTTTTCCTGCATCCACAAACGTTAGTCAACATAAATAATACCCATCCTACCTCGAGGCAGGATATCGCGGTATAGAAGGTCATCCACTAATATATATTTTTGGAGCCCATATGGAAATCATCCGCTAATGATACCACAGGCATCCGCTAATGATACTGCGGGAATAAATCCAACCCAATATATATATAATAGTCAACCCTAAATAACTAATATATTTAAGATGCACCAAAAATATTAAATGCAACCAAACAAGCAACAAACAATTATTTTTAACTAATGAAAATAATTCTAAATAAAAGGTGAGTGAGATTTACTCATCGTAAATTTAGTTCGATCCATTCTGAATCTGAATTTAACTCCAGCTAATGATATCCGCAACTATGAATTACGCGACCGATTCCATTCAGTAAATCTTGTATTTATTTAAAATGACATTCATTATATAAATCATCTAAGAGTTTGAAAAATAAATATAACTACTAAATTAAAAAGAATTACCTAAATAAATTTAATACATTCCTTCTTCCCTCAACCTAGCACAACCACAAATCATTTACTGTCCAAAACAAAACCCACCACCATTTTCATATTCATTGATATGATCTAACCCGTCTTGTTTGTTCCATTATGATCTTGTACGAGAAATTTATGAATTTATATCAGATTCCGTTTATCATCAACAGTTAATTAAAAATGTAATTTATTTAACCAATTGATTAAAACACTTCTTACCGTGGTTTATAAGAGTTAACCCTGCTTTCATCTTCTTCCTTGGTGACAAACGCAAGTCCCAGCTCTATTTAAAACCCATCAGTGACGCAGTGAATTCGAGCACCAAAATCGAATTTCATTGATCACCCCAACGACTTTACCATCTTCAAACCTCCTCGGTCCATCACTGACAACTTCATCAAAATGACCTGGAACCCTAAATCGATCCACACATTCCATCGATATTGAACTCCATCTCGTGATGTCGAACCTCCCAAAAACAGTAACTTCGAACATCTCCAACTACCATCTTCACCCAAGAACGCGACAATCAGTCAACACTCAAACCAAATCGAACTCCTCAGCTACGTATTGAATATCGCAAAGCCCCCTTTACCATCTCGAGTTCAACCAGTTCGCACCCTACATCGACCGATAGACTTTGGTTTTTCCCACCAGCGTCGAACCCAAATCGAAGACTTCCTCCTAAGTACCAATTCCATTGCCACAAACATCGAGTGCCCGGAAATGGAAACCGCGCCTTGGTGACCCCTCGACTGAACACTTCGAACATCATTCCTCAACGCGAGCGCCAGATCTTCGAACACCAAACTATCAAGTCGTCGAGCCGGTCTTGCGATGAATGATCGGATTATTATATTGTGGAGGACTGAATTTTTGAAAAAGGGAATTTGAGGGATTAAATCGAACGCTGCTTTGATTTTTACCAGTGGAAAGAAATGAAAATAAATGGGAAAGAGAATTGTGTTTATTTATAAATGGGAGATTGAAATTTTAGGTAGAAGTAATGGATTTGAGCACTACACCTAACTGTTTTATTTTGTGGTTTAGAAAGAGGAGACTTGGCTTTCATTGTTGTTTTGTTCTGGTCCACATAACACAATGATTTATTTTTATTTTAAATTTCTTTTCATTAAAAATCGGTATCATAAATTTTGAATTACTTCGTGATACCTAACTCCTTTATGAACCCAACAACTGACCTTCTTAGGGTAATACTACCATTCCGAACACACTGGAATGAGCTACGAAGTCTAATTTTATCATCTGAAGGAGATATTAATTTAAACCAATATCAATTAAACTTCAAAATAATTTATTCTTCGAAAATAAATTATTATTATTATTCTGATTCAAACAGAATTTCGTATTGATTATTTGAACTCACATTAATTAAATTTGAATATAATTTACTTCGTATTACGATAATTTAATCTATTCGATAGTAAATCGAAACTGATTATTAAGAATTGATAACTTAATATAAATAATTCATTTATATTATCAACTAAATATTTAAATCCATATTAAATATTTAAAATTAACCGACGAAATATCCGGGTCATTACAGAATGGTTAGGGTTTCATAGTGTGATATGAGGGGATATATATAGTTACCCATGCGAGCATAGACCGTTGAATTAATCTGATTTAATCTAGGCCTTTTATTTATATATATCCTCTAAAAAAACCTAACCACATAAATTTATTGGGTTGTCCATCCCCTAGGCGGTCGACCGACGGTTGACACCCCTTAAGGGGGGATCGACCTCTTGGGGGCTGGAACACCCAATAAAGGTGCGTTGCTGAGGTGTTTATTATAATTAATACGTTCCTTAATCTCTTAATCTTATTCCATATATACAATATACTTTGTCCCCATGATCTTATCTTTAATTCAAAATTCAAATTCTCCCTCTTTATTTTGAATTTATCTTTGACACACACACACATATATATATATATTATCTATTTAATTATATATATATATGTGTGTATTGTGTTTACTGTCCAAATTCATTTGTTTATAACTTCTTCATACATTGATAGTTTTCGACATATTATATATGAAAACGATTCAGAGTTTCACCATGAATCCAAATAAAAGAATTTCGTAGCTAAATTTCTAAAGCTGCAAAAATCTCATTTTTTAGCCATATTATTTAATTGCTTATTTTTAATTATTTATTATTAATGTTTATGTATTTTACAGGGTGTTACATTCTCCCTTCCCCCCCTTAAAATGGATTCGTCCCAAAATCTGTTCAGGGGGCGAAAAAAACAACTCGTTCGAACACATCCATGTTGTACATCCATGTTATTTTTTATTCATCCATAAACATTCATGACTCGCATTGGCTATGAACTGCAGAGTTATTAAAGTGAGATCTATCCTAGCATGTAGGTGTAATAAGTGATGCAATATGTATGCAAATAACCTAATTATGCATATTTTTTCTATACGAGTGCTCTTATGCAATGGTGTTACATCCATTTCGTAACAACCAATCTGGCAATCACGATGCATCCATAACGTAAATTTAAGGAAAATTTACCAGAGAAAAGCTCTTGGTGAGTCTGTCTCATCTTATTCTCGGTCTACCATGTGCTTTCTGCAGGATCATTTCACCATTGTACTTGGACGAGGGGAATGGTTTTGTTGTGGAGTCTCTTGATTCCGTGCTCTACAATCCTTATTGTGGCACGGGGCACCGTGAACTATAACTCGAGTTTTTTTATGTCCCCAATTTCATCAAGCTTGAGTCTGATAGCAAAATCATGAAGGCATTTCCTTAGATGAGATACATGAAAAACATTATGGACTCCCAATAGATGCTCTCAGAGATCCACTCGATAGGCCAAAGGTCCTATCTTCTCGAGACACAAAAAGGCCCAATAAATCTGGGAGCCAACTTCCCAATCTTCCCAAACCGAATAGTCTTCTTAAAAAGGGATACTTTTACGAATACCAAATCTTCAATACTTAACTCAAATTCCCTCCTTCGCTAATCGACATACGACTTCTAACGGCCTTGGGCTGCCTTCATCCTCTGCCTAATCAAGGATATCTTCTCCACGGATTCACGAACAAAGTCTAGTCCGAGTATAACCATGTTGGTAGTTTCCCATCAACAAGTTAGTGATTTTCATGGCCTCCCATAAAGCGCTTCAAAAGGGGCCATACCAATCGTCGTTTGAAAACTATTATTATACGTGAATTCAACGAGCGGTAGGCGCTGATCCCAAACTCCTCCAAGTCGATGATGCAAGCTCTGAGCAAATCTTACAAGATTTTGTTTACTCTTTCTATCTGTCCATCGGTCTGTGAATGATAGGTTGTGCTTAAATTGAGGGTCATTCCTAATGCTTCTTGTAAGCTTCTCCAAAATTCGCTTGCGAACAAGTGGGCTCTATCACTCACAATACTTGATGGGATACTATGTAGTCTGACAATCTCTTTGACACATAATTGGGCTAATGAGGCTGCATTCCTTGTCTTTTTGACTGGTATAAAATGGGAGCTTTTGGTTAGACAATCTACCACAATCCAAATGGCCTCATTCCCCTTTTGGCTTCTTGGAAGTCCATCTACAAAGTCCATGGAAATATATTACCATTTCCACATAGGGATCTCTAAAGGTAAGAACAATCCTTTGGGATTCCCTTACTCCACTTTTACTTTTTGGCATGTTAAACACTTGGCCACTGTAACACCCCATAATTTTAAATATTAAAGTTAACAAATTAAAGAATACTTAATTTCAAATGTGAGAAACGGGTTACGCCATTGTGTTTATCTCGGAATTCTGGTTGAGATAGAGTCCGAGTTTGCGTAAATTGGACTTCGTATGAAAAAGTTATGGCTGTCGGAAGTTTCCAGAAAATTCAAACAGCTCGAAACAGATTCAAAATTCAAATCAGAAGTCAGAAGCGGGCTGGGCGGGAAAATTCCCGCCCAGGACCCAGGTCGACCTGGGCGTCGATCCTAGTGTCGACCTCCCCCCTACAGGTTGACCTAGGGGTCGACCTGCCCCCCCCCCCTCGGGCAGATCTGAAAGATGACAATTTTGTGACTCAGTGCTGAGTCATTAGGGCTGAGGTGTCACCCTATCTTGACTGAATGGTCTTGATTGATTCTAGGTTGATCGGATGGCCTAAATTAATCTTAAATTCTATATAAACACATGTAGACTCAAACCCTAAAACCTAATCAAAATTAGAACCATGGCCGTCATGCCATCACCTTGCAACCTAGAATAGCCGTCATCAACTAGAGGAAAAGTTAAGCTAATCAACTCAATTCAACTCAAGTTTAGAACAACAACAACAACAACAACGAATTTGTCTTCTTCAAAGGCGAGCTAAATCAATTTCAGAACTCAGATCCCAGAACTCAAGACCTTCTTTGAGTTGTGAGTTCAATTTCTTTAATAAGATAATTAACAAGTTAATTGGGTTGAGATATAAATTGGGTTATATGGCTATGTTTGTGAAACATTGGAAATTGTGGTATTTTGTGAATATATGCTAGTTGTTCATAATGACAGTCTTTGTTGTAGATTCCTTTGTATATGCTCAATCACCTATGTTCAACTTGATTCATGTTTGACATCATTCTATATGCAAGCTTGGGTGTAGATTATATGCTAGTTTCTATGTGAATTGTACACAAGTTTACATGCGAATCAAATAAAGTGACTATATGCAAGTTTAGGTAGGAATTGGATTCACATATATGCAAGTTTACCCCTTTAGGTTTAGATCCATGACATGCATAATTTTATGCAAGTTTGTGACTATGGCCTATGCAAGTTTTGGATGAAAATTATGTTCATATCTGCAAGTTTTGGGTGAAAAACTGTATTATATATGTGTGTGTGTGTGTGTGTGTGTATATATATATATATATATATATATATATATATATATATATATATGCAAGTTCACACCTTTAGGCCTATGTTTAGATTCATGACAATACAAAGTTTATGCAAGTTATGTTGTAATCCTTATTTGCAAGTTAGATCCATTTTGTGTGTTATGCAAATTTGCGATGTTTCTTCCCTTTTATGTGTTAGACTAATTGCTAGTCTAATATATATATATATATATATATATATATATATATATATATATATATATATATATCATGATAAGCGAACGAACAACGTGGGGACGATGGGGGTAATATTGAATATACACATATTGAGAATTGGCATAGTGGCCTTAAAGAGGCATATAATTAATTTAAGACATAAATTGGAAAATTTGGTATTTATGGACATAATTTAGGTGACAATTATGGACATAAGTATAATTGGAATTTATTTACAAATTTTAATAGGGATATTAATCCACTTTGGGGTTCAATAAAGATGTGCAGTAATTAATCACTTGAGACACAAGGTTAGTATCGTTTGTGGTGTAAGACTGCCCGGACCCGCCCGGCAAATCTAGCAGCCACAAATGCCAGTCTAATATGAGAGGTCAAAGGCATGAATTAAATGCATAACAGTTGTAAAGACAAGAGGTTAGGCTCGTTTGTGGTGTAAGCCTGCCCGAACCCGCCCGGCAAATCCAGCAGCCACAAATGCCAGTCTAATGTGGGAGGTCTTTACAAGGTTACGGTTTTAATGAATTAAGAAACACTTAACCAGATAAACATGTGGTGGGACATGGGGGGGTTAAGTGGGTGCCTTAGGTGGCATGTGAAGTTAAGTGGGTGCCTTGGGTGCATGTGAAATACGATTAGATGCACTTAACCAAGATTGAAACATGTAAGAAGACATGAATAAGAATGGGGTTAAGTGGGGAAAACCTTAGAGGGGACCAAGCATAGGTGGAAAGCATGTGTCATGCATGGGGGCCCTTTTCAAACCAGTAACCCATTAAGTATCTTTGTGGGCTCGACCCAAGTCGAGGACGGGACATGCGTACTGGGTTTGATTGTAAGAGGTCAAAACGGGTTAGCGGTGGCAACGCAAGTCCAACGGGGTCATGTGCGTGTGTGGGCCCGGGCTGGTAGGTAAGACGTTGTTGCATCATGTAGATATAAGCCGTGCATTTTTGGTGGTATCATATTGCCACTTTGGGAAGTGATACACCCCACTGTAGGGCCAGCACGGGTATCTACGAGCTAGGGAGCCGATCGAATGGGGGGTAGTGGGTACACCTAGTGGAGATAGAGGCAGGCAACACCTATGAAGGCAGCTAGGGGTAAACGAAACTACCATTATCATTATTAAGTTTGGTTGGAGGGATCAACTTTTAGGGTGTTTGGTGTAGTGCAGTGTAGTAATTATCTTATAGTGATTAGGTGTGCCTTTAACGTTATCTTTGTTCATCTTATTTCCTTTGTTTGCTCTGTCATGCCCATTGTTCACAGTAATTTCCTTATTTTCCAGCTTATGCCTTATCCTAGTTACTTAATGATTATATTGTTAAAGTTATTGCACTCTCCAAACTTTATGTCTGACCCCCTTTGTTTCCACCTCTTTTCTTCCTTCTTCCCCCCCCCCCCTCAGGTGCTTAGGGTGGGACTAGTTCTAGTGGAGCTTGATTTGGACAGCTTTATCTCTTTCTTTTGGAAGTTGCTTGGATCGCTGAAGTAAAGTTCAGCCTATCTTATTTATGGCTATTTTATGTTGGGGTTATGACTTTTATTTTATGTAATCAGAGTTTAATTGTCAAGATGGATAATAAGTGTATTTGGTTTTGTAGTTGGTTTTTGATGTGATGTAACCAAACTACTTCTCCACTGCAATAAAAGTGGTTTTTATTTTCCAAGTACCAATATATTTATCTGTCTTGTTTACTTTCTGTTCTATACACAATAAACGCTCCACCAAAATTAAGGCATTCCCTTTGTGAGTGACCTTAATGGAGACGGGGTGTCGTACGTGGTATCAGAGTTGAAGGTTACCAGAACAGATAAGATATTTCGAAAAACTATTTTTCAAAAGCATTTTTATGAATAAATACTTTCAGAAATATGTTTTAAGGAAAGAGAAAAGTTTATTTTAAAAACATAACCCCAAAGTGCCATATATCTTTCTTTCGAATTCTCCGTTTGAATCTCTTCATTTTCTTTTCAACATGTCTGGAATTCCCGAGATACCCGAGGGGATACCGATACCAGGATGGTTTAGAAGGTATCTGGAAGCTACGGCCAATGCCGCAGGCCCAGCAAATGCTCCTCCTCCTCCTCCCCACGTTGATACTTTCGCAAAGATCTGCAAGGACTTTCGGGCAATGGGCGGAAAACCTTTTCATGGGTCGGAGACGTTTGTTGAAGCTCGAAATTGGCTAAAGGAGGTGGAAGAATTGTTTGGAATCTTTGAGGTAGAAGATGGAAGAAAGGTCCAATTAGCTGCCTGGTTAATGAAGGATGAGGCCTCGTTTTGGTGGGAGGTCACTAATGGAGAGCGTCCAGTTAATACATGGTCGGATTTCAGGCGTAGGTTTGAGGCAAAGTTTCTCTCACAGGCCGAAGAGAATCTATACATGGAAAGGTTTTTGGCATTGAGGCAGGGAAATATATCAGTGAAAGAGTACGTTAGCAAGTTCAATCAGTTGGCGATTGGTCTTCGTGAATACACCCGAAAAGAAGGCCCTGAGATTTGTTAAGGGTTTGAACGAGCCGCTACATGGGTTAGCTATGACCCACATCCCTATGGGGGCCACCTTTGAGAGACTAGTTGACATGGCGCTTGTGCATGAAGAGGAGAAATGCACCAATGCTAGTAAGGCACCCGAGAAGAAAGGGGATCAAAAGAAACCACAACAGCAATAGCAGAACAAGAAGGGTGGTAAAGACAACAATGGCAAGGGAAAGAAAAGATGCTTTAATTGTGGAACACCAGGCCATCTGAGCAAAGTCTGTAGGAAGAAGAAGAAGACTGGTTGTTTCCACTGTGGCGAGGTAGGACATCTGATTAAGGACTGCCCAAAGAAAGAGCAGAGGGCAGGGACTACCTCTGGAGGGCAGATTCAGGATCTCATGGCACCAGGGCAGGCAAGGGGGCAGGTCCAGGCTCTCATGGCCCCACTACTGCAAGAACGAGGTAGAACGATTTCCGTTGAAAGTTTAGTTTATCTTTTTGATCTTTCTATTCGCACACTCTTTGATTCCGGCGCATCGCACTCTTTTATATCTACTGCTTTAGTTGAGTCACTACACCTAAACACCATATAGTAGAGGATCCCTTAGTTGTTTCAAATCCAATTAGGGGCTCAGCCTATTTGTCGATGATTTGTTTGAATTTGGAAATTTCTATACTTAGCGTTGGGTATAGATGTGATTCTTATGTTTTGGGCTTCACGGGCTATGGGTTAATTCTGGGCATGGATTGGTTATCCAGTAATGGAGCCGTCCTAGATTGTGAAAAGAGAGAGGTTAGGCTTATGGCTCGCTTGGGCAACACTCTCGAAATCTCTTGTAATCCCATGAACTCTGTTATCCTAAGTTATCTAGAATCGCTAGACGCATCTGTTGAGAATTTGCAGTCTGTTAGAGTGGTCCGTGAATACTCGGATGTCTTCGATGAAGTTCGAGGTTTACCCTCGAGGCGTGAGATAGACTTTCGAGTATACTTAGTAGATAATGCAAAGCCAGTTGCATTACCAGTGCGCCACATGGCTCCAAGAGAGAAAAGAGAACTCAGTAAGCAAGTGAAAGAATTACTTGAGAAGGGGTTCATAAGAAGAATTATTTCGGAGTGGGGTGCTCCAGTCATTTTTGCTACGAAAGCTGATGGTTCACTTAGATTGTGCATAGACTATAGAGAGCTGAATAAACTAACAAAGAAGAACAGACACCCGTTACCGAGGATAGACGATTTATTCGATCAGTTGGTGGGTGCTTCGGTTTTCTCGCAACTGGATTTGGCTACAGGGTTTCATCAACTAAGGGTGGCTGAAGATAGTATCGATAAGACTGCATTTAGAACTCTTGACGGTTTCTTTGAATGGCTCGTCATGCCTTTTGGTTTGACGAATGCACCCACATACTTTGTTGACTTAATGAGTAGGGTGTTTAGGGAGTTTCTGAACAAGTTTGTAGTAGTCTTTGTAGACGATATTCTGGTTTTCTCTAAAAATGAAGAAGAGCACGCCTTACATCTTAGGGAAGTCTTAGAGACCCTACGAGCGCATCAGCTAAAAGCTAAGTTCTCTAAGTGCCATTTTTGGAGAAAAGAAGTGAGGTTTTTAGGACACGTGGTCTCTAAGGAAGGGATAGCTGTGGATCTCGCTAAGGTAGTGGCAATCCAAGATTGGAAAACGCATAAGAATGCAACAGAAGTAAGAAGCTTTTTAGGGCTGGCTAGATATTATAGGAAGTTCATTAAGGACTTCGCGAAGATATCAGCCCCTCTCACTCGATTAACGAAGAAGAATTTGACTTTTGCTTAGGACGTTGACTGTGACGATGCTTTCCAATGTCTGAAGAGGGCTTTGACGATAGCTCCAGTCTTAGTTTTGCCAGACGGGAGTAAGACATTCACTGTATTTACCGATGCTTGCGGGACAGGGCATGGCGCAGTTTTAATGCAAGAGGGAAAGGTGATATGCTATGGTGGAAGACATTTGAAAGCCCATGAGAAAAATTACCCTACCCACGACTTGGAGTTGGCGGCCATAGTTTTTGTGCTTAAGTCATGGCGTCATTATTTGCTTGGCGAGAGGTTTGAGTTGTATACAGACCATAAGTCGCTAAAGTACTTATTCTCTCAGAAGGACCTAAACTTGAGGCAACATAGATGGATGGAGTTTTTGGCACCCAACGATTTTGAGATTGCATATACCCCTGGCAAGGGTAACGTTGTAGCTGACGCCTTAAGTAGAAAGAAGTTAACTTTAAGTCCTTTGTTCGTAGAACGACAGAGTTTGGAGTATATATCTTCCTTTGACTTCAGATCCTCTATCGATTATGTACTCGGATTGTTGGCATCATTAGAGGTGCAACCTACACTTTTGGGTCGAGTTGGAGAGGCACAGTGAAACGACCCACAGTTGGTTGAGATAGTAGGCAAGCTTATAGGAGGGGAGTCCTCAAGACATCTTGATAGATATGCTATAGATGAGAGAGGTTGGCTATGTAGAGATGGGAGACTTTGCGTACCACAAGACGAAAGTTTGAAGAAGGCAATTCTTGAAGACTCACATCGCTATAAAATGCCCATACATCCCGGTGGTGATAAGATGTATAGAGATACGAAGCGAGTTTTCTTTTGGGTCGGAATGAAGAAGGACGTAGCCGAGTTCGTTGCTAGATGCTTAGTGTGCCAACAAGTTAAGGCAGAGCAAAAGAAGCCCGGAGGTTTGCTCCATCCTTTAGAGATTCCGCTTTGGAAATGGGAAAGCGTTTCCATGGATTTTGTAGATGGGTTACCAAGATCAAGAAAGGGTAATACGAGGATTTGGGTAATTGTAGACCGACTTATTAAAAGTGCCCATTTTATTCCTGTCAAAAGTTGAAGGACCGCAGCATGGTTAGCATCTGTTTACCTTAGAGAAATATTTCGTTTGAACGGCATACCCTCCAGCATTGTGAGCGATAGAGATCCCATTTTCACAAGCGAATTTTGGAAAAGCTTACAAGAGGCGGTTGGGACGCAGTTATGCTTAAGTACGCTTATCATCCTCAGACGGACGGCCAGACCAAGAGAGTAAATCGGATTCTAGAAGACCTTCTGAGGCTGTGCATTCTAGACTTTGGAGGAACATGGGAAGAGCACCTTCCACTAGTAGAGTTCGCCTATAATAATAGTTTTCGGGCTAGAATTGGCATGGCACCTTTTGAGGCTCTTTATGGACGACCGTGCTGATCACCTACATGTTGTTGGGAATCCACGGATAAGGTTTTGCTTGGACCCGACATGATTATGGAGACTTCGGAGAAGATAGACCTGATTCGATAGCGAATGAAGACGGCGCAGGACCGACAAAAATTATATGCTGATAGGAGACGAACCGGTCTTGAGTTCAATGTTGGGGACATGGTTTTTATTAAGGTGTCACCATTAAAAAGCGTAGTCCATTTTGGATCAGCAGGGAAGTTGGCACCAAGGTTCGTGGGACCCTTTCCAATTACAGAGAGGATTGGGCAGATGGCGTATAGGGTAAAGTTACCGGAAAAGCTCAGCGGAGTTCATGACGTGTTTCACGTTTCGCATTTGCGTAAGTGTTTGCACGATACAGCGGAAGTGGTGGAGCCGAGTACGCTCGAAGAAGTGGAAGTAGAGTGCAATGCCACGATCAGACGAGATCCTACACGTATTGTCGGATCAGAGGTCAAAAAGCTTCGCAACAAAGAGGTCAATTTGGTCAAAGTGCAATGGGGAGATGATCAAAGAGACGCAACTTGGGAGATGGAAGATAAGATGCGGATGTTGTACCCTTTCCATTTTGAGGGTATATTTTATTTTCTTCTTTTTCTATTGCTTTATTGATACTTGTCCTATCTTTTAATATTATCTTTGCGATGACATCTTCGATCTTTATTTAGGAAGAACCCTATGGTTGAAACATGTGTTTGAGACATGTTATGTTTGATGGATGCAAATGGATGCAAGTGGTGGCTAGTGGTTGCTCGTGGATGCATATACACACACCTTAGGCACTAGATCGGCTCAATCACCTTCATGTTGCATATAAATGTGTGTGCATATTTAAATTAATGGATGTATAATGGTTGTGTTATCATATGGATGCTGCATTTTTGGTGAATGGTTGTGCACATATGCGGAAATGATATGTATCGATAGGATTCTTTCGTATACATAATGGACGCATGGCACTATCATGATTTGCATTAAGGATGTCAACTGAATCAGTAGACCACCTGATTTTGCATTAGATAAGAAACATATACACACACTTTTTGCATATGTTCATACAACATTAAAAATTTTGTAAGGATAATGGATGCCTTTATTTGATGGTTGAGTAGATGGATGATTGGATGTTAGGATATGCATTCTCCTTAACTTGGAGATTTCGGGGGCGAAATCCTTTAAGGAGGGGAGAATGTAACACCCCATAATTTTAAATATTAAAGTTAACAAATTAAAGAATACTTAGTTTCAAATGTGAGAAACGGGTTACGCCATTGTGTTCGTCTCGGAATTCTAATTGAGATAGAGTCCGAGTTTGCGTAAATTGAACTTCGTATGAAAAAGTTATGGCTGTCGGAAGTTTCCAGAAAATTTAAATAATTTCAAACAGCTCGAAACAGATTCAAAATTCAAATCAGAAGTTAGAAGCGGGCTGGGCGGGAAAGATCCCGCCCAGGAACCAGGTCGACCTGGGGGTCGACCCTAGTGTCGACCTCCCCCCTACAGGTCGACCTGGGGGTCGACCTGCCCCCCCCCCCCCGCCTCCCCGGGCAGATCTGAAAGATGACGATTTTGTGACTCAGTGCTGAGTCATTAGGGCTGAGGTGTCACCCTATCTTGACTGAATGGTCCTGATTGATTCTAGGTTGATCGGATGGCCTAAATTAATCCTAAATTCTATATAAACACATGTAGACTCAAACCCTAAAACCTAATCAAAATTAGAACCATGGCCGTCATGCCATCACCTTGCAACCTAGAATAGCCATCATCAACTAGAGGAAAAGTTAAGCTAATCAACTCAATTCAACTCAAGTCTATAACAACAACAACGAATTTGTCTTCTTCAAAGGCGAGCTAAATCAATTTCAGAACTCAGATCCCAGAACTCAAGACCTTCTTTGAGTTGTGAGTTCAATTTCTTTAATAAGATAATTAACAAGTTAATTGGGTTGAGATATAAATTGGGTTATATGGCTATGTTTGTGAAACATTGGAAATTGTGGTATTTTGTGAATATATGCTAGTTGTTCATAATGACAGCCTTTGTTGTAGATTCCTTTGTATATGCTCAATCACCTATGTTCAACTTGATTCATGTTTGAAATCATTCTATATGCAAGTTTGGGTGTAGATTATATGCTAGTTTCTATGTGAATTGTACACAAGTTTACATGTGAATCAAATAAAGTGACTACATGCAAGTTTAGGTAGGAATTGGATTCACATATATGCAAGTTTACCCCTTTAGGTTTAGATCCATGACATGCATAATTTTATGCAAGTTTGTGACTATGGCCTATGCAAGTTTTGGATGAAAATTATGTTCATATATGCAAGTTTTGGGTGAAAAACTATATATTATATATATATATATGCAAGTTCACACCTTTAAGCCTATGTTTAGATTCATGACAATACAAAGTTTATGCAAGTTATGTTGTAATCCTTATTTGCAAGTTAGATCCATTTTGTGTGTTATGCAAATTTGCGATGTTTCTTCCCTTTTATGTGTTAGACTAATTGCTAGTCTAATATATATATATATATATATCATGATAAGCGAACGAACAACGTAGGGACGATGGGGGTAATATTGAATATACACATATTGAGAATTGGCATAGTGGCCTTAAAAAGGCATATGTTTAATATAAGACATAAATTGGAAAAATTGGTATTTATGGACATAATTTAGGTGACAATTATGGACATAAGTATAATTGGAATTTATTTACAAATTTGAATAGGGATATTAATCCACTTTGGGGTTAAATAAAGATGTGTAATAATTAATCGCCTGAGACACGAGGTTAGACTCGTTTGTGGTGTAAGACTGCCTGGACCCGCCCGGCAAATCCAGCAGCCACAAATGCCAGTCTAATGTGAGAGGTCAAAGGCATGAATTGAATGCGTAACAGTTTTAAAGACACAAGGTTAGGCTCGTTTGTGGTGTAAGACTTCCCGGACTCGCCCGGCAAATCCAGTAGCCACAAATGCCAGTCTAATGTGGGAGGTCTTTACAAGGTTACGGTTTTAATGAATTAAGAAACACTTAACCAGATAAACATGTGGTGGGACATGGGGGGTTAAGTGGGTGCCTTGGGTGGCATGTGAAATACGATTAGATGCACTTAACCAAGATTGAAACATGTAAGAAGACATGAATAAGAATGGGGTTAAGTGGGGAAAACCTTAGAGGGGATCAAGAATAGGTGGAAAGCTTGTGTCATGCATGGGGGCCCTTTTCAAACCAGTAACCCATTAAGTATCTTTGTGGGCTCGACCCAAGTCGAGGACGGGACAAGCGTACTGGGTTTGATTGTAAGAGGTCAAAACGGGTTAGCGGTGGCAACGCAAGTCCAACGTGGTCATGTGTTTGTGTGGGCCCGGGCTGGTAGGTAAGACGTTGTTGCATCGTGTAGATATAAGCCGTGCATTTTTGGTGGTATTGGGTTGCCACTTTGTGGAGTGATACACCCCACTGTGGGGCCAGCACGGGTATCTACGAGCTAGGGAGCCGATCGAATGGGGGGTAGTGGGTACACCTAGTGGAGATAGGGGCATGCGACACCTATGAAGTCAACTAGGGGTACACGAAACTACCATTATCATTATTAAGTTTGGTAGGCGGGATCAACTTTTAGGGTGTTTGGTGTAGTGCAATGTAGTAATTATCTTATAGTGATTAGGTGTGCCTTTAACGTTATCTTTGTTCATCTTATTTTCTTTGTTTGCTCTGTCATGCCCATTGTTCACAGTCATTTCCTTATTTTCCAGCTTATGCCTTATCCTAGTTACTTAATGATTATATTGTTAAAGTTATTGCACTCACCAGACTTTATGTCTGACCCCCTTTGTTTCCACCTTTTTTCTTCCTTCCACCCTCCCCTCACCCCCCAGGTGCTCAGGGTGGGACTAGTTCTAGTGGAGCTTGATTTGGACAGCTTTATCTCTTTCTTTTGGAAGTTGTTTGGATCGCTGAAGTAAAGTTCAGCCTATCTTATTTATGGCTATTTTATGTTGGGGTTATGACTTTTATTTTATGTACTCAGAGTTTAATTGTCAAGATGGATAATAAGTGTATTTGGTTTTGTAGTTGGTTTTTGATGTGATGTAACCAAACTATTTCTCCGCTGCAATAAGGTTTTTATTTTCCAAGTACCAATATATTTATCTGTCTTGTTTACTTTCTGTTCTATACACAATAAACGCTCCACCAAAATTAAGGCATTCCCTTTGTGAGTGACGTTAATGGAGATGTGGTGTCACAGCCACGAACTCGGCTATGTCCCTCTTCATTCCTTCCCAATGGAAATTCCTCCTCATATATTTGTACATTTTATACCCACCGGGATGTATGATTAATTTTGATCTATGGCACTCCTCTAGAATTTCTTTCCTCAGCCCTTCATCTTTAGTGACGTAAAGTCGTCCTTCCTAAAGTAAACTCCCATCATCGTTGATTGAATACCTAACCGAATGAGGATAGGTCTCTTTCATTCCCACTTTTTCCCTTATGCTTCTTAACTCCTCGTCAAGGTCTTATGCGCCTTGGATCCTTTCTCTTAGGGTAGGTCTAATTATCATAGCCCCAAGAAAACCATTAGAAGTGGTTGGTGAGGGTTGCAAATTAAAATTAGCGAGGAACTCTACTTGTTTCCACTCTGTTATTGCATTCAAAGCATCATGTTTCGTACTTAAAGCATCCGCCACAACATTCCCCTTGCCCAGGGTATATTAAATCGTAAAGTCAAATGAGGCAATATATTCCATCCATCGTTGTTGTCTCAAGTTTAGGTCACATTGAGAAAATAAATACTTTAAGGATTTATGGTCAGTAAAGTGTCCGAATTTCTCCCCCAAAAGATAATGCCTCCACATCTTAAGGGCGAACACTACTACGGCTAACTCAAGGTCATGTAGTAGATGCCTTTTCTCTGGATCCTTGAGTTGTCTACTAGCATAAGCAACTACTCTTCCTTCTTGCATAAGGACTGCTCCTAAACCGGTCCTACATGCATCGGTGTAAACGGTGAACAATTTTGAACCGTCGGGTATAATTAGGACATGTGCACTAGTTAATACTTCCTTTAATTTCTTAAAGGCTATATCTCATTTATTACTCCAAGCGAACACAATATGTAGCATTTCGAGGTATTAATATTTCCTATAATATCCGGTCAATCCAAGGAAGCTTCTCACTTCTGTAGCATTTCGAGGTATCCTTCATTCGTTGATTGCTTCGATCTTTGCGGGGCCTACGGCCAAGCCTTCGCTCGACACAATATGTCCTAAAAATCTTACTTCTTCCCTCCAGAAATAGAACTTCGAGAATTTTGCTTTCAATTGGTTCTTTCTCAATATCCCTAACACTTATCTCAAGTCATCTTCATGCTCTTTATGGTCTTTTGAAAATATAAGGATATCATCTACTAAGACTACCAAAATTTTATTTAGAATGCCTCTAAACACTCTACTCATGAGGTCTTCAAAGAAGGCTGGTGCATTCGTTAGTCCGAAGGGCATAACTTCCCATTGGAACAATCCACCTGGCGTTCTAAACGCAGTTTTATCCTTGCTATCCTCTACAATTCTTAACTGGTGAAATCTAGTAGCAAGGTCTAATTGGGAAAATACTCGGGCTCCTCTCAAGTGGTCAAAAAGGTCATAGATTCTAGGTAAAGGGTTCCTATTCTTCTTGGTCAATTTATCGAGTTCTCTATAGTCCACACAAAGTCTCGAAGATCCGTCTGCTTTGGTGGCAAACATGACAGGTGAACCCCTTTATGAGGTACTTCAATGAATGAAACCTTTTTGCAACAACTCTGAAATTAACTTATCTAACTCCCTTTTTTCCTTAGGCTCCATATGCCTCAAGGGTAGTGCTACAGGTCTAGCGTCTTACTCAAGGTCAATATGAAAAGAGATTTCTCTGTGGGGTGGATGTCCCGTGACTTCCTTAAAAACATCCAAGAACTCACAAACTATAGGGACCGAAGATAGTCCTTCAGAACTAGGAGATAAGGAAAATAATAAGGCTT
Source organism: Allium sativum (assembly GCA_030737875.1). NCBI lineage: Eukaryota > Viridiplantae > Streptophyta > Magnoliopsida > Asparagales > Amaryllidaceae > Allium > Allium sativum. The sequence goes on along the minus strand of CM060912.1, from coordinate 661,544,612 downwards.
CATCCTTGTTTTTAACATTGCAAGGAATACTTAAGCTACGTCCTCCTCAGCTTTTAAGACGAACGAGTCTCTTATCGCAATCTAGGACGGCTCTATAAAACGATAATCAATCCATACCTAGGATAAGGTCATACCCCATGAAATCCAACAGATACGCTTCACAATGGAACTCGACATTGTCGACCTACAATACTTGGTCTTTGCATAACTGTTCAAGAAACTTAGATCCTCCGATAGGGTTGGCCACCTCTATCGGACTATTCGCGATAGATATGGAAAGGTTCAATAGATTTACTAATCATTTGGAGATAAAAGAATGGGTCGCTCCGGAATTAAACAATGTGTACACTGGATTTTGTAAAATAGAGGTTATACCTTCAAGTGAGAGCTGCCCTTGGCCTCTTGGGAGTCGACTTTGAATTGGTGTTGCCTCTATTGCATAGTTCTGGCCAATCTTGACAACTTTGGGCTTTGGGAAGTCCTTGGAACATGTCCTTCTTCATGGCAGTTGTAACATTTTTCCTTGAACTCCTTTTTTGCCAATGAGGTCCTGTAATCCTTGGCCTCATGGCCCTTGTGGTTGCACCTCGTACAAGTCTTTGCATCCTTTTTTAATTTGTTCTTCTTCTTCTTGTTCTTCCACCATTCCTTCTTCTTATTTTTGTTGGAGCTTTCCCCTTTCTCACCTTCTTTATCATCCTTGGAGCCTTCTGTTGTGCATAAGATAGTTGTCTCTACTAGGGTTTTAGTAGCCCCCCAAACGTTACTTGGGCTAATAGAGTTTCCTTCAACGGTGAGTTCAGTCCTTTAGCAAATCTCAAGGCTTTGTTCATAAGGGTGTCCATCAATCATCTTCCAAACTTACATAATTCGGTAAATTTGGATATGTACTCTTGCAAGCTCAAGCTTCCTTGCTTGAGGTGGATGAATTTCTCGAATTGGATTTTCCTCCCTTGGCAAAAACTTCGCTTCAAAACGGGTTTTAAATTCGGCCCATGTAAATATCCTACCCTTGTTCTCTCCAAATATTAAATTCCACCATTCAAGGGCCTCATCTTTCTAGTGCCAAGCCAATATTCTCCTCTTCACTTCATCGGGTTAGCCAGTAGCTTAAAAATTCTTTCATAGTCCATAACCCAAGATTGGGCACTAGCAAAGCCTTCCTTTCTAGAAAATGATTTCCCTCCAAGATGCGTGAAAGTCTTACAAAGGTAGGAAAAATCAAAGGCTACCTCAGCGGCAGGAGCCGCTGGGGTAGGATTAGCGACAAGGACCTGTTCCACCGTACGGAGGTACTGCTGGAACCACTCGGGCAAGTATCGGGTTCTTGCCTGGTTACCCTGCTCAATAGTATTTTCAGCCATTCTACTATCTGAAAAGGAAGAATCCTTTAGTGGATACTCTTGAGATAGTATTTAAGCTGAAAAAGAAAGAAAATGATAAAGATGCCTAGTATAAATGCGTATGCTTATTGGGGGTAAATATATATTATAAATATAATTTGAAAAATCTCTTTCAAAATACAAATACGCTTCTCATACGTATAATTCCCTTATAATCGGGTAACCTATGCTCTAGTACCAATTGTAACAACCCGCCCGGAATGGGCCTAAGTTTCGATAGGTCTTTTCTGGGTCGAAATTTAGGCCTATTCCAGGCGGATTGTTACAACTCATCAATCTCTCTTTCCAGACCATAAAAGCTGCTCGCATTTTGCATCCGATGCGAAGACCTGGTACTTCTTCATCAATCAAGTCTGGTGCAACTATCTTCGAAAAGTCCTTGATAAATCGTCGATAATATTCAGCTAAGAAAAGGAAGTTTCTAACATCTCTCACACTTTTAGGTCAATCCCAATCCTAAATCGCTACTACCTTAGCGGGATCCACCACTGTTCCTTGACCCTATATAACATGACCCTAGAATCTACTTCCTCCTTTTAGAAGTGACACTTCGAAAACTTAGTTATGAGATGATGCTTTTACGAGATTTCAAAGCGATTCTCAAATGCATCTCATGTTCTTCCTCAATCTAGGATAAACCAATATATTATCCACGAATACAAGCACGAACTTATTCAGTAGATCTCTGGAAGCCCAGTTTATAATAACCACAAAATGTGCTGGCGCGTAAGTTAATCCAAACGACATCATCAGCCACTTAAAAAATCCGGATGGTGTCCTAAAAGCAGTCTTCGGCACATTATCCTTAGCCACTCTTAGTTGGTGAAATACCTTGGCTTCGTGAAGATGATCAAACAAGTCATTGATTCTCGCTAATGGATACCTGTTCTTCTCAGTCACCTTCTTCAACTCATGATAATCCACACACAATCTTAATGATCCATCCGCCTTGGTCGCAAATACAACTAGTACACACCACTTGGATAAGCTTCTCCAAATGAATCCTTTACTCGAAAGATCGTTAACCTGCACCTCTAACTCTTGTTGATCTCTATGCGTCGTTCGCCAAAGATACATAATAACAAGTCTAGCTTCATCCAGAAACTCAATTTCTCTTTGGGGCGACAGCCCTTTGACCTCGTCAAAGTCATCAAAAACTCTCAAACGATTGGCACTGATGATAATCCATCATGTGTAATTGCAAGCAAAATTAAAAAGCCGACTAGGACCTCGTCCTCTTGCGGATAGTGCATCACAACCATTTGCCCTTCCACGTTCTCGATCATCACGTTGAGCTTCTCGCAATCCACTATAGCTGCATATCTCTTGAGCCAATCCATACCCAGAATAATCTCAAACCCAACGAAATTTAAACAAAGCAATCATACACAAATCAACAACCATGAGTCAATAAGACTAGACCACGAAAAAGCATACAAAGGCTAGAAGAACCCCTACTTGGTTAGTCACCACCAATGTTCCATTAACAATCTCAAATTCTAAACCTTACTTGAAAACAAGCTCATTATAGATAAAAGAATGCAATGCTCCAACATCGAATAAAACTCGAAATAAAATGAACAAGACTTGTAGGATCGAGTAACATGGAAATACGTGTAATAAACTAAGTGCAAGAGATATAATAAATTATATAGAAGTAGTAAATAATAAGTAAAGACATCAGAGGTTTTTATACTAGTTCGGAGCACCGCCCTACATCCAGTCTTAAACTCCTTCTAGAATTTCAACTACTCAACAAAACTCACTTAACTCGAAGGAATAGATATTACAACATCTGAGTTGTAGAACAGGGACTTGAGCAGCATAACATGATTTCGCCTCAGCAGCTGAATTGGACTTGACGTGCCAGAGAAACAGAATAGGAGTTGAACTAATACAAAAGTTTTTTTGACTATAATTATGTTCTTAATAACATGGATAAGTCAATATATAGTACACCCTTCCTATAATATTCTCCTTTGAATATATATAGTGATAAGTAAATGAAGATCAAGAAGGAAAGTAATTTAAAATCACAGGACATTGAAAATGAGAGCGCAAGAGAATATTTTAGGAATATTTTCAAAATCAAAGAGTAATTGAATTAAGATAGTTTGATGATTTGAAGCATGTGATTCTGGAGTTTATTTATAGTGAATAAAAGGTAACTATCATTAGTTAAATCGGTTTAGTCAAAAGGTATGGACATAACTCTTCGATTAAAGAGTTATTTTTCTTTAAAATGTCGCAATCCTTCGGTTCAACGGACTAAAAATAGAATTCAGCTGGCTAAAAAACGGCTAGTATTTAAAAAAAAAAGTGCATGTACATAGAGACATGATACTTAGCCAACTAAATCATGAATTCAACCAGCTGAATGTTCGAATATAAATATTTGAACATTCCAGCATTCAGCCGGATGAATTCATGATTCAGGCGGTTGTTTGCACATGTAATAGAATGCATGTATTCAGCCTTTGTTTAAAAGCTATATATATATATATATATATATCTTAGGAGAGATTTTAACATTAAACCTAACTAAATACAGACTCAGATACAACAATAATATACCGATTAAACCTGTCTTCGAATATTCTTGTATTTGAATTATATTATTCACTATTTCTCCTGTAATAAACCTAAGTATATGATATTATTGATGTATAGTTGTCATGATCAAGATATAGCTTGAGAATAAAGGTTCTAACAATCTCCTCTTTTTGATGATGACAACTATATTAAATATTATTTTCTTCAGAAAATAGGTACTTATATATAACTTTGGCTAGTATGCACCATACTTTCATGGCAATGGGTTCTGACCGAATCGAACACACGACCTCTTGCATCATTTCTCCAACGTCTTAACCAACTGAGACAATGATGTTTGTCAACTATATTAAATATATATACAAAATACGACTAGCATATATATATATATATGTATATATATATGTATGTATATGTATGTATAATAAATAAAATAAAATATATTTTTACCTTTTCTCCCCTTGTCTATATTCTTTATATTTTGGTATTTCTCCCCCTTTGTCGATGACAAAAGGAGTTATAGCTAATATTTATAGGCATATGAAGTTATATATGAATAAGTAGGTCATGATCTATTATAAGTGAATTATGAACTTAGTTTTGATAAACTATTATAAATTGAACTATATGATATATGTTATAAAACTTAAATTATAATACTTGTTATATGATTGAAATGGATATGAATTTGCCTTGCCAAAAAAAGGATATGAATTTGACATCGTATAACATGTATGTAAGTGTGTAAGTGAATTTAACATCGTATAACTTGAATTAGAAGCATGAGGTATGCATAAGTGTATATAGCTCATGGCATTTATTTGTATGAAAATAGATTATAAAGATCAAGTATATATTATACTATAATCGAACTATAACCAACATAGTTACATATATATGAACTATATTTGTATATATAGCTCAATCTTGATGTAACAACTATTATAGTCACATATATATGAATTATAGTTATATGATGTTTTTTTTTAGCTTTTTAGAAATTACAAAACATTAAGTAATACAATTCCAAGTTCGCATCCTAATTTTATAAATATACTTTTAGGTAATGATTTTGTAAAAATTCTTATTATTTCTTTTTCAATATTATCACGTAGAAAGTAATGATGAATATTAATATGCTTAGTTCGTGAATTGTTAACTAGGTTTTAGATAAATTAATTGCACTATATTGTCATAATAAATAGTGGAATTTGATAAGTTTATTCCGAAATCTTTATGTGTTTGGTGCATATACATGACTTGAGCACAAGCCAAAGCTGTTGATATATATATATATATATATATATATATATATATATTCAACTTCACATGTTGATAATGGCACATAATTTTTTTTCTTACTAAATCAAGAGACTAATGACTTTCCAATAAAATGACATATTCCCCTCATACTTTTTCGATCCATTCGCGATCCCCCGAAATCAGCATCACTGAACGATACTAACTCGAGAGAACAATCTTTCAGATAGAAAAGTTCAAAGTCTTTGGTTTTACTTAGATAACGTAATATACATTTTACTGCTCGTAAATGCGATTCTTTTGGAGTGGCATAAAATTGTGCACATAAACAAATACTCATCATTATATTTGGTCGACTTGAGGTCAAATATAATAATGATCCTATAATACTACGACATAGTTTCTAGTCAATAATATTCCATTTTCGTCTCTATCGAGACGTGTTGTTGTACTCATAAGAGCTGGTTTAGCAAAAGTATTTTCCATTCCAAAATGTTTAATTAAATCATTACAATATTTTTCTTGATTTATAAAAATTCTGTTTGGTAATTGTTTAACTTGTAGATCAAGAAAATAAGATAATTCTCCCTGGGACATTTCAAATTCATTAGTCGCTATTTTTTAGAATTCTTGATAAAGTTTTTCATTTGTAGACCCATAAATAATATCATCTATGTATATTTGTATTATTAACATCATTTTTAGAACATTTTATAAATAATGTCTGATCAACCTTCCTGATTTGAAAACCTGTTAAAGTCGTTCGTACCAAGCACGTGGTGCTTGTTTTAAACTATATAAAGCCTTTTTTAATTTATATACGTGGTTTGGAAATTTTTCATGTGTAAATAAGACAGGTTGTTCAACGTATACAGTTTCTTTTATATATCTGTTTAAAAATACGTTTTTACATCCATTTGATAAATTTTGAAATTATGAAAGAAATCATAAGTTAGTAGGATCTGTATTGCTTCTAGTCTAGAGACTAGAGCAAACATTTCTTCATACTCTATTTTTCTTCTTGATTGTATCCTTGTGCTACTAGTTTAGCTTTGTTCCTGGTTATATTCCCTAATTCATCAGCTTTATTATTATAAACCCATTTTTACTAATGATTGCTTGATCACACGGCTTAGGAACAAGTTCCCATACTTCATTTTGTTCAAATCGGTTTAGCTCTTCTTGCATAGCTATAACTCAGTTGTCATCAGTAGATGCTGCTTTTGTATTTTTAGGTTCTATATCAGAGAGAAAAGCTACGTGATTTTATTAGATTCAAATGATTTATAGCTCGTACATTTGAATTAATCTCACCAACAATATTTTGAACATGGTGATTTCATAATATTTTTGGCGGAGATCTTAATTCATTATTATTATGAACAATGTTTTCAACTTCTCTAGTATTATGAACAATGTTTTCATCTTCTGTAATGTTATTATATTCTCCAGTATTAGTATTTTCACGATTTTAATATTATTTTTATTATATTATATTTAATTAAAATTTTCATTAAAAGACATGTGTAGAGTTTCTTTTATTTTATTTTTTCATTTATTAAAAATTTGATAAGCTTTGCTTAGGTCCAAATATCCTAAGAAAATTCCTTCATTGGATTTTGAATCGAATTTTCCAAGATGATCTCATGTATCTAAAACGAAACATTTTAAACTAAAGATTTTAAAATAAAAAATATATGGTTTTCTACCATCAAAAAGTTCATAAGGGATATTTTTTGTGAGAGGTTGAATAGAAACATGATTTAATACATAACAGGCAGTTACAACTGCTTCTGCCTAGAAATGTTTTGGTAGCGTGCTTACATTCAGTAATGCTCTAGCATATTCTTGTAACGTTCTGTTTTTCCATTCTATAACTCCATTTTGTTGTTAAGTCCTATGAGGCGAAAAATTATGAAAAATCCCATCTTTTTATAGTATTGGTCGAATACCTCATTTTCGAATTCTCCTCCATGATCGCTTCTTGAATTTTTTATTAATCCTTTTAAATTTTGAATTCTTTTAACAAATGTTTTAAAATGTTCGAGCGTGTCACTTTTATTTTTTATAAAAATAGTCCAAGTATATCTAGAAAAATCATTAACAATTATAAACATATATCTATTATGAATTATGGATTGAACTTGGGTCAGCCCAAATGAATCTATATGAAGTAATTCAAATGGTTGTAATGTTGAAATGACCTTTTTAGATTTAGATGGTGATTTTGTTAATTTTTCTAACTGACATGCATCACAAAGGTTGTTAACTTTGAATTTCATTTTTTGTAATCCTTTCACTAATTCATTTTTTGATTTATAGTTTTAAAGTTTCTATGGTAAAATCTTTTATGCTACAACGAAGGAACATTTTCTTTGGCTATTAAACACATATCTGGGTTATGATTAATTTTCATATTTTAAAAACATATTTTTGTCTTTATTACCTTTAAAAATAAGATTTTGATAAAAACACTATATTTATTTTCTAAAAATGAAGTTTTAAATCCATTATCACACAATTGACTAGTACTAAGTAAGTTATGTTTTAATTTTTTAACTAATAAAACATAAGTAAGAAGAGGTAAATTAAATGTACCATAATTGCATGAATCCACTTTATAAACATGCATATATATATATATATATATATATATATATATATATATCTAGTTTTGGATCTAACACAAAACATGTAACTTGCATATGAACACACACACACACATATATATATATATACATAGATCTTGACTTGGATCTAACATAAAACATGTAACTTTCATTAAATCATATGAACATATGTATAGATCTTGACTTGGATCTAATTAGCATGGATCTAAACACATAAAATTGTAGATCTAAACATGTAGGCATATGGATCTAACATAAAACATGTAACTTGCATTAAATCATATCATGAAAAGATTATCAAACTTATATGCGACATGATAGTTTCATTCCCCAAATCGTAATAGGTTCATCATCAATTCCTATACGATAAGTCCAATAAACCACAATCATTCCAAGACATACATGACAAAATTATCACAGGAAATGGACATGAATCAACATCATCATTATCATACAGCTTGGTACAATTCTATTTTTCATTTTATTACAAATCACGTCTTGAATTTGTTCACATCTAAAAGATAACTAAACTTACTAACAAAAGACGAACTTGATTTCTGGAATCTGTATTTTAAAGTTGAAATGCTCGCCTTTGATGTAGACTAATCGTTTTTTAAATTTAGATTTGATTTGATTCGTCACTTTTAATTAGCTTCTATCTTGCCTTTGAGTTGAAAGAGATGATGGCTAGGTTTAGATGAGAGTGAATAATAGAATTAGGTTTTAGGTTTCGGGTCCTTATATAGTTGTAGAGAGTGTTTTAGGACCATTAGATTAACCCTGAACCATCAGAACCAATCAGATGCCACATCTGCCTTAGAGCGAATCGGCCCACGGGTTGACAGCCAAACACCCTGAATCAACCCCTAGTCGACCCAGCGGAGCTCGGGTCGACCTCAAAAATGGGCCGATTCGGTTATTCCCCCTCTCGATTCGCTATTTTGAACTTTTTTGCATATTTATTTAATTTATATATATATATATATATATTTTTCTCATATGCATACAAACTTCAAGGCTTAATAACTTCTTCATAAGGTATCCGTTTTATGCAAACCAAATGTCTATCTTGATCAAAATTTTGAGATGAATATAATAGCGCAACCCATTTCACTTAATTCTTCTTCTAAAAATTAAGTGTTCTTGAATTTGTTAATTTTAATATTCTCATAAAATTCAGGGTGTTACATTCTCCCCTCCTTAAAGGATTTCGTCCCCGAAATCTTCAAGTTAAGAAGAATGCATCTTAACATCCAATCATCCATCTACTCATCCATCATCCACAAGCATCCATTGTCCTTAAAAGACTTCTAATGCCATATGAACATATGCAGAGTGTGTGTATATGTCTCTTATCTAGTGCAAAATCAGGCGGTCTACTGATCCAGTTGACCTCCTTAATGCGAATCATGAGAGTGTCATGCGTCCAATATGTATGAAAATATCTCTAATCTTGTAAATAATATATGTGTGCATATTCACTAATCCATATGCAACATCCATATGATAACACATCAAGTTTCAATTCATATACAAATACATTCATATGCATATGCAATATGAAAGTGACTGAGCCGATCTAGTGCCTAATGTGTGTATATGCATCCACGAGCAACCACTAGCAAACACTTGCAACCACTTGCAACCATCAATCATAACATGTCTCAAACACATGTTTTCATCCATTGACTTCTACCTAAGGATCGAGGATAGGACCGAGAGGATATACTTAAAAGATAAAGACTAACATGCAAATAAATATTACAGAAAAAGGAGGAATCAAGGATATACCCTCAAAAAGGGTATGATGCGCGTATCTAGTCTTCAGTCTTCTAAGTCGCATCTTCTTTGAGCTTCACTCCACTGTACCTTAACTAATTTAACTTCACGATTGTGAAGCTTCTTGACCTCCATTTCCAAAACCCACTAGAAAAGATAGGACCTCGATCATTTACTATGCTAGAGGGTATCCAATGTTGTCGAACTATCTTTCCAAGATAAACAGAAGTTAACCATGATACCAAGTGTATATACTAAGATGATTAAAGGTCTCTCTTCTACTTAGCTTATCCCTCATGTCACAAATCTGAGGGTCGATATCTCTCACGCAAACCATCCTAGTCGAACTTGGTATCCCTCAAGAACAAGCCCCAAAGGCCTAAACCAATATCAGACAAGCACCCAAGGAATACCTCCTCCGAATTTGGATGATTTATGTGAGATGATACTAGTAAAACAACCAAATAATTGAGCACTTAACCGACTCTGGCTATCCTCGCCAATCCTGCTCCAAAATTATCGTTGATCACATAACTGGCTTTGCATTGTCAACTAGATATATGCGGAAGTCTATCTCGAGTTTTTAGGGGGAAAACTCCTAACCTTAATAAAAAAACATCTGCGTACTCATGGACTACTCTAACAGATCAAAAATCGTCGATAAATACATAAAGTGATTCTAGGTACCTAAGACAAACTAATCCCTTAGGATCGTACGAAAATTCGAGGGTATTCCCGAGGCAAGTCGAAAGTCTAACTATCCTCCTTTCACAATTACTAGCTAACTAATTCATGCCTAGAATCAACCCATTGCCCATAAAACCAAAAACATAAGTATCTCAAATCCTTACAATCCAAAGATAAATGAGTTGAACCACAAATTGGACTTGAGACAATAATGGGATCCTCTACTATACAAGCTCTAGGGTGCAGAGACTCAACTATGGAAGCAGATATAAACGAATGCGAAGCGCAAAAATCAAAAAAAGTATTAGCAGGATGATCAAGAATAAAATAAACTTTTCAACAGAAACCTTACTACCTCTCTCTCAGGTATGCTGGTGGTGAGAGCATGCACTTGCCTTCCAGAAAATCATGTCTTTTGTTCCCCTTAATTATAAGACTCGTTATACCAAAATAAAGATACTTCCTCTTGTTTTAGGTTTTACTATTCTTTCCTTCCCTCCTTTGTGAACCAAGTCCATATCCATGAGTTCTTCATCCTTGTGTTGTGCTCCTTAGCCAAATTCCCTCATTCTCATCTTTTCCATCCTTGTGTAACTTGTTGACAGGTCTCTCGAAAGCCGCCTACATCGCACGGAGAATCCTACAAAGCTCGAAAGTCGCAGGTGAAACTACTACGGCTGTAGATGAAAATTGGGCACTTGTTTTCCCTTTGACAAGTGTCATAGTCTCGTCGAGCCTACAGAACCATGCCGCGATGAGGTTACCTCCCAAAAAGCCAGGAGCTCCGGAGACTCAGGAAAGAAGGAAACAAGGATTCAAACAGAGGATCAAAAGATAGTGCATATGGCTTTGGGGAATACGCCTTTAAAACAAAACTTTTCTTTTGAAAATGCTTCTTTTAAAACCGTTTTGAAAATAATTTTTCAAATCTTTTATTTGATCCGGTAACCTTCAGCTCTGATACCAAGTGAAACACCCTACCTCCGTTAAGGTCACTCACAAAGCGAATGCCTTAACTTCGGTGAAGCGCTTTAGGTAAAAGATGCAGATAAATTACAAGACAGACAAATAAAGAGCGGAAAATAAAGTCATTTTATAAACAACTTAATTCAGTCAAGCTTTTACAACAATTTCCTCAATCATACTTAAATGTAATACATAAACTTCTGTCTTGATTTAAAAATTTCCAAGAATAAAAGAAGCATAAAAAACATGATATTCCTCAATAAAGCATGAACCAGCCATAGCAGTGGAAGAGAGAGAGTCCAAAGCGATACACCAACTAATCTTCAAGCTTGGAAAGAGAAGAGGTCCAAGTTAGGCTGAGCTATTCCTTCCCTGACTACCTGGGGGGGAAATGGAAGAAAAGAGGCGAAAAATAAACTAGGTCAGACATAAGTCTGGTAAGTCCAGTGATCTTTCAGCATGCAAACAAGATAAAGGATCATGACATGAATAAACCGAAAATAGGACAATACCATAAAAACAAGGTAACTAAAGACAAGATAAGTGCAAGGTGAACTGAATGCGCTTCTACTTTTTCTCTGCTTTGCTACTACTCTGTTAATCTGATTTCTATATTTATCCCCGCACCACCTAACTAGTGTCCTAACTAGTAATCTGTATAAAATGATAATCGTGATCCCAACCCCCGTAATTGTGGTAGCCTTCAGGTGTACATCTATCGTGAGGATTCCACCTCAATCAGCCTAATTGCCATGAACATGTTAGATGTACCCTTACTACCCTATCGATCGACTCCCTACCTGTATTCATGTTCCATGTGTCTGTGTCAATCGGCCCTTTCTTGCGTGTAGATACCCTGTGTCGGTCCCACCATAAGGTGTATCAATCCTTATGATAGCGACCCGACACGATTCAAGATGTACAGTGTATAACTACTAGTACCCAGTGCCTGGTTTTTCCCACTCCGGAGTACGTGCACGCCCGTAAACCGTCGGAACCTACACTGACGTACCCCCTGCCGCTGCTTTGACCGCTTATAATCAGCCCAGTAATTGTGCCCCACCCTGCCTAGTTCAGGGTACCGTGATACATCCATGTGGGTTACTGCTGAAATGAGTCCCCGTTACTAGGGTTTCCTATTGGTTAAGTTTGTGGGTCTATATTTACTAATATTACCGACCAACCCGATATGTACTTAACCCTCCCATCGATTCAAGCATTTTTAATAAATGGTTAAGTTTTGTGGGCCTATATGTACTAATATTACCCACCTACACGAGATATACTTAACCCTCCCATCGATTCAAGCATGTTTATTTAATAATTAAGTTTTGTGGAACTATATTTACTAATATTACCCACCAACCTGATATGTACTTAACCCTTCCACTGATTCAAGCATGTTTATTTAATGGTTAAGTTTTGTGGGCCTATATTTACTAATATTACCCACCAACCCGATATGTACTTAACCCTCCTGCACATTACGCCATATTAGTTAAGTGTTGTCCGCTCATGTTAACTTAACCCACTCATTCATCATGTCATGTTGGTTAAGCATTTCTTATTAACTTGACCCTCCTTACTTATCATGTTGGATCGGTTAAGTGTTTCCTATTAACTTAACCCCATTCGTTCATCAAGTTATATTGGTCAAGTGTTTCTTGTTTACTTAACCCCACGTATTCATCTTGTTGTATTGGTTAAGTGTCATCAATCAATTCAAGTTAACTTAACCCACCTACGTGTCATGTTACTTTGGTTAAGTGTTGCCTTCTTGTGTTAACTTAACCCTACCACAAATCAAGTTATATTGGTTAAGTGTTGCCCTCTTGTTTTTACTTAACCTTACCACAAATCAAGTTATATTGGTTAAGTGTTGTCCTCTTGTTTTTACTTAACCTTACCACAAATCAAGTTATATTGGTTAAGTGTTTCTTATTACTTAACCCTACCCATTTATCATGCTATACTGGTTAAGTGTTTCCTATTAACTTAACCCTAGTCATTCATCTTATTATAACGGCTAAGTGTTCTAAGTTTGCTTAACCCCACCTTCTAGTCTAGTTAACATGTTAAATTGGTTAAGTATTCTAAATTTACTTAACCTCACCACTTGTCTAATTAACATGTTATAACGGTTAAGTTTTCTAAATTTACTTAACCTCACCACTTGTCTAATTAACATGTTATAACGGTTAAGTGTTCTAAATTTACTTCACCTCACCCATCAGTTTAGTTAACATGTTGAGTTGGTTAAGTGTTTCCTTAATTGACTTAACCCTACCAATCTTGACTTAGCTTTATTAAAGCACCAACCACTCACATTAGACAGGTATTATTGTGGTCACTGGATGTGTCAGTCGGTTCCGGGCAGTTTTACACCACAACTCAGTCTAACCTCGGGTCTTTTTTGGGCTCAATGCACTAACCACCCACATTAGACAGGTATTGTTGTGGTCACTGGATGTGCCGGTCGGTTCCGGGCAGTTTTACACCACAACTCAGTCTAACCTCGGGTTAGGCATATTCGTCTTTTGCTAAATTTACATGTTTGTCATTTATGTCAAGTATACATGTAAATTTTCTTCAAATGTTTTCATGTCACATTATTTTAATTATGTTCATAACTTAAGTTATGTTCATAACCAATGGTATATAAATTATACCATTTCATGGCCTTAACCATTTACATGGTTATGGGCCCACCTACATCATTAACATGTTATAATTTAATGTCCATCCCAACATTACCCCCGTTTATACGTTCGCATCAATCACATAAAGTAATTAGGCCCGCAAATTAGCCTAATTTATAAACAAGAGGTAAAAGAAGGCAACGTGCCTAATATAAATCCAACCAAACATATGTCATGTAATGTTGACATAGAACATCATTCATTTCAACTAACATGTCTCATGAACTTGCATATGAATTGGACTAAATAATCACAAGCCTAAACATGTTAATATGTAGATCTAGGCATATGTAAACATAACTTGGTTTATAAACTAGCATATGTCATAATCATGATATGTACATTACCAAAGCATGTATAAGTTTAACTTTAACATGTAGATGAGAACTAGATCTAACAATAATGATCATATGAACTTGCATGAATCCACTTTATAAACATACATACATACATATACATATATATATATATATCTAGTTTTGGATCTAACACAAAACATGTAACTTGCATATGAACACACACACACACACACACACACACACACACATATATATATATATATATATATAGATCTTGACTTGGATCTAACATAAAACATGTAACTTGCATTAAATCATATGAACATATGTATAGATCTTGACTTGGATCTAATTAGCATGGATCTAAACACATAAAATTGTAGATCTAAACATGTAGGCATATGGATCTAACATAAAACATGTAACTTGCATTAAATCATATCATGAAAAGATTATCAAACTTATATGCGGCATGATAGTTTCATTCCCCAAATCATAATAGGTTCATCATCAATTCCTATACGATAAGTCCAATAAACCACAATCATTCCAAGACATACATGACAAAATTATCACAGGAAATGGACATGAATCAGCATCATCATTATCATACAGCTTGGTACAATTCTATTTTTCATTTTATTACAAATCACGTCTTAAATTTGTTCACATCTAAAAGATAACTAAACTTACTAACAAAAGACGATCTTGATTTCTGGAATTTGTATTCTGAATTGAAATGCTCGCCTTTGATGTAGTCTAATCGTTGTTTTAATTTAGATTTGATTTGATTCGTCACTTTTAATTAGCTTCCATCTTGCCTTTGAGTTGAAAGAGATGACGGCTAGGTTTAGAAGAGAGTGAATAATAGAATTAGGTTTTAGGTTTCGGGTCCTTATATAGTTGTAGAGAGTGTTTTAGGACCATTAGATTAACCCCGAACCATCAGAACCAATCAGATGCCACATCTGCCTTAGAGCAAATCGGCCCACGGGTTGACAGCCAAACACCCTGAATCAACCCCTAGTCGACCCAGCAGAGCTTGGGTCGACCTCAAAAATGGGTCGGTTTGGTTATTCCCCCTCTCGATTCGCTGTTTTGAACTTTTTTGCATATTTATTTAATTTATATATATATTTATATATTTCTCATATGCATACAAACTTCAAGGCTTAATAACTTCTTCATAAGGTATCCGTTTTATACAAACCAAATGTCTATCTTGACCAAAATTTTGAGACGAACGTAATAGCGCAACCCATTTCACTTAATTCTTCTTCTAAAAATTAAATGCTCTTGAATTTGTTAATTTTAATATTCTCTGAAAATTCGGGGTGTTACATTTAAGAATGAATATCGTGCTTTGCTTCACCTTGTTTGTTCCTTCATGAGCAACTTAAAGTGTTCACCATATTTCGTACGTAGTGTTGCACATGCTAATACGATTGAACTCATTTCTATTCAAGGCATAATGCAACGTATTCATGATTTTAGCATTTGCAGTGGCATCTAGGTTTGGTGAGTTTGACCATTCAGAATAATTACTGGTAGGCATGTTATAATCAACTTGTGTAATATTCCATTAATCAAAACCATTGGCTTGCATGTAAATTCTCATACGTGTAGCCCAATAGTTATAATTCATGCCATTGAATAGTGGAGGTCATGCAGTGGAATTACCTTCCATAAAACCAGCGTTGGTGCTGGTGTTAGTGTTTTTTTTTTCATATTATTAGGATACCAAGTAACTGTTTTACGATTATAAAATGACCTGCTTTGATACCAAATGAAAAAAGACGAGTAGGATCGAGTAATATGGAAATATATGTAATAAACTAAGTGCGGAAGATATAGTAAACGATATAAAAGCAGTAAATAAAAAGTAAAGACACCAGAGATTTTTATACTGGTTTGAAACAACGTCTTACGTCCAGTCCCAGACTTCTTCTGGGATTTCAACTAATCAGCAGCCCTCATTTATCCCGAAGGAAGGAATAGATATTACAACATCTGAGCAGCAGAACAGGATTTTGCCTCAGTAGTTAAAGAGGACTTGATGTGCCTGAGCAGCGGAACAGGGATTAAACTAATACAAAAGTTTGTCTGACTATAATTATGTTCTTAATAACAAGGATAAGTCACTATACAGTACACCATTCTTATAATCTTCTCCTTTGAATATACAATGACAACTAAATGAAGAATTTAGAAGGAAAATAATATAATATTGAAATTGAGAGCACAAGAAATATTTTAGAAATATTTTTAGAATCAGAGAGTAATATAATTAAGAAAGTACAGTGATTTAAAACAAGTGATTCTGGAGTTTATTTATAGCGAATAAAAGGTTGCAATCATCCATGAAACCAGTTTAATCAAAATGTATGGACATAACTCTTCGATTAAATAGTTATGCTTCTTTAAAAAGTCGCAACCTTTCTGTTCAGTCGATTGAAAATAGAATTGAACTGGCTAAAATATGGCTAGAAAATTAAAAATATTGTGAATGCACGCAGAGATACGATATTCATCCGACTGAATCATGAATTCAGCCAGTTAAATGTTCAAATAAATATTTGAACATTTCAGCATTCAACCGACCGAATTTATGATTCAGCCGGCTGTTTGCATAGGTAATAGTGTACATGTGTTCGGCCTTTATTTAAAAACTATATATATATATATATGCACACACATCTTAGGAGATATTTTAACATTAAACCTAACTAAATACCGACTCAAATACAACAATAATATACCGACTAATCCTGTCATCGAATCTGCTTGTATTTGAATAATATGCTTCAGTATTTCTCCCGTAATAAACATTTGTGTACGATATTCCCAGTATATAGTTTTCATGATTAAAATATAGGTCAAGGATGGATGTTCTAACATGAAATACCTCTAATAGAAAGCATATCTTGCACAGCAATACCCTTCCCTTTCTCTACTGCAGTCGAAGCACTCGAAGAAGATGGCATGACATCCAATGCATATGCTTTCACAACCTACTTATCCCTTTGCTCTTCCAGGAAATTCTTCCTTAAATGCCCGGTCTTATCATATTTATAATATTTCCTTTCCGCCTTAAGAGCCTTACATTCCATAGAATAATGGCCCTTCTCGTGACAATTGAAGCAGATAACCCCACCCTTGGGTTTCTTTAGGCATTTTTTTCTTGTTGGTGTCGTTGCTTCTTCTTTCCATTCCACTTTATCTTATTCCTACCACCTTGTTGTGGCTTCGAATCCTATTGGATATCAACAACAACTCCTCCTTTCTCCAAGAACAAACTCTCATGCCTCAAAGCTTTCTCAACCAACTTTTCATACAGATCCTCAATATGATCTACCAATTTCTTCCCAAGACACTCATCCAATCCCATAATAAATTTCTCGTTCTTTTCTATGGAGTATTAATATAAGAATGAGCACACTTCGATAAAGTTTCAAACTCTAACATGTATTCAGCCATAGGTCTACTGTTTTGTTGCAGCTTAACAAATCTCTTGAAGAGAATCAACTTTTAGACCGTGGAAATAAACTTCTCCTCAAACTTAGTCTTAAACTGATTCCAATTAATCTAGTGCTCTGGAGTCTCAAGAGTGATGGAGTTCCACCATTACATAACTCTCCCTTGAAGCTGCTTCGACGTGAGCTTTCTTTTCATAGCATCATCGATCCCCAAGTCTTCAAAGATGCAAACACAAGTATCCAACCAACTCTGCACTTCAATCATAGATTCCGACCCACTAAACAGCTTGCCACCCAAAGAAGTAAAGTCCTTGCACAACTTGGTGAAATCAACAACCCTAGGTGCCTGCGTAGGAACACCACCATCTACTACCGCCTCTGAAGTGTGCATCCTCCTCAATATCACTATCATTGTGGCCTCGAACATAGAAGGAAAATTAGGGGTAGTGCCATCAACTCACGATTGACTACTCTCACCTACCCCATAGTATCGGGCTCGTCCTTTGCCAGCATTCCTTGTATTTCAACGTCTCATTCTTTATCTGAAACAAGAATGATCAGTCCACATTAGAGATAGGCCGCAATGATTCTCAAGTGCTTATAAACGTATTATATTATATATTATATAATATAGTTATCATCCAACATTAAATTACAAGTACGTCTCTCATACACTTTTATGTTGTTGAACTTTGAATAAAATCGATTAACCAAAGCTCTGATACCAAGTTTGACGACCTCCACATACCTTCTGCACTAAACTATAAAAGAGTTGTGCTACATGATGTGCCAGGCCAATATGGGATGATCATCAAGGAAAGTAAACCAAAACAGAACCTGTCACATAACTCACAATGCATGGATAATATATAATAATAAACTATATAACAAGATATAATAGTGAAGTGTAACAAAGTAGAAAATTCCATGTTCATAAAATCTCAGAATATCAGGTACAATACATCTCAGTAACTTAATATTCGAACACATCAAGCTTCATTACATTCCTCATCAGAGTATATAAAAGCAGAAACAACAGAAATTGTCCAAATAGCTATATATAAGAATAGTAATACATCATCCTCTTACTCGTCGTCGCACAACATCACCGCCACTAACCTGTCACCTGTACTCAGTCTAACTTAATTCCGTAGTTTAAGTTCATTCATAATAAGCCTCTCTTATTCCATTCCCCCTTTTAATTATAACCTGTGTTTTATACTTTACTGGTCCATATGACAAGTTTACCTATCATATTTCATTTTCATATAATTAGTAATAAGTTGCATTCCCCGTTCATTTCACATTACCATGGTTCCTTATTATTTTCTTTACATGACCTCTTATAGTTATATAATTATTTTACTTACTGTCTTTGTAAGTTTACCCATTTACAGGAGTTCACACACCTAATCTAGTTGGTTGCTGGAAATGTACAAAAAACTATTTCCATAATATTAATTAACCGAGACCCGTTATTGCAAGACATTCTTCTTTTTTCTAAATTATTTTTAGGCTATTAATTAGTGCATAATACGGCTAATCCCCTATTTCACACTAACCAATACCATTCCCCTTTTTCTTACAATCACGTACTCTGTATTCACCATGAACCTGAATATGGAAATGTATCCCTTTTTCATAACCAAATAATTTAGTCTATTACTAACTTTCCATTTACTTTAGGTATATTACTAATTCCTGTGCCCAACCCATTTCCACATTTTCACATAATTATTGTAATTCTAAATATAATCAAGTTTATACCGCTTTTCCCTTTCCCAGGAATTTAATGTAATTTACCCCAATTAGGTATTCAACCCAAAACCTTATCACATTACAAATTCACTATTTATAATGTATTATTTATAATAGAAAGAGGTAAAGGAAGGGACTGTACTACTAGAACCATTCCAAAACATTACAAAAATAAGTTTAGCGCAACTGGATAATTTCAGAATTATTTATCTCGCTAAATATTACAGGAATCAAATGATTATATACCATTACCAAAAAGGATAATTTAAATCTACTTCACTTGATTGCTCTCCAATTCCTGAATCTGATTCAGATTTTATCATCGTGGTCCTCCCTAATTGAGTATACTTATGTAATTACCACATATTTACAAGTCCGAGTTTAAAGAATGAAAAGAATTATACTATTTTCAAATTAATGGAATTACCTCATATGGATGGGGAATTTGAGCGCCTATAGCCTAAATCTACAATCTTCATCTTCATATCTTAAGTCGGAAACTCTAAGACTATTATTTTCTATTTCAGAAGAGTTTGGAGAAGAAATCGAAAGGAAATGCCTCCCCACTTGCTTAGAAAAATATGAGTTTGGTGGCTAGCTCTATACGTTAATTTATAGGTATTTAAAAGAATCATGTCCGTCTGGTTCATGTTTATGAAATCTCAGCCATTAAACTAGAGAATACATGTAATTTGGCCTCCGTAGGGGTCAACCCTTACTACCGTTAGGTCGACACAGGCCCTCAATAGGTCGGCCCATGGGTCGACTCACCCCCAAGTATGGGTCAACCCATACACATTTTCAAAACGTTTATTGGGCTATTTGAAGTTCGTGATTTTCTCTTTGCTAAACGTTACTCTTAATGTTAACATTCCTAATTGTTTCTATTTATGTCTTTCCTTTTTTTGTCCATTTATTTTAAATTTCAAACGACGTTACCCTTGGAATTTATGCATGCATATAGTTTAAAATATAAATTATATTTGCACATATTTATGTATAAATATTTTCCGACACTAAAATTTGTACGTTCACAACTTTTTGTACGAATTCCGCTTGGGACATATCATATATGTAAATTAATCAGAAAATTATTACAAACACAATGGAGCAAGTTTCGGAACCGAATTCCAATAATTCCATAAATGACCATCTTTCATTAATAAATATTTCTACAATTATTTAATGCATTTTTATTATTTAAATCCGGGGTGTTACATGGCCGTTCTCTGCAACTAAAGATTTAGCCCATAATAATCTCATTACATATGCTACTCGAACACATAGAAGTAGGCACTAGTCAGAATATGATTCCTAATCCCCACTTCTCTTTTGCATCCTACAGCGATAACCTACCCAGAGAATTAGAAGGGAGCACACAAGCAATCATAGCACCCATAACAAACAGTGACCAGGCTATTATCAGCTAAAGCCTTGAATACGTTGATATCGAATGACTGACCGTTGTCAACCATCAAGGGGTAATGGAAAACCTTGGTTCTAGTCAAACTACCACACGTTCCACATGTCTTTGCCTTCTCAAGATAACTATATCACCTCCTAAACGATTCGAGGTACTTGATCTCTTAGATCTTAACAGATGCCCCTACGGTACCCTTGCTTTGAATCCTTTAGAACCTTTGAACACTACCGATTCCTTAGCATTTCCGACCATATAACCATCCACGACTCCATCCTTTAGCACGAGTCCCACTCGAGTCAGCCCACTATCTCTTTTCTCGAGTCTCACTTGATTCAGTCCATTATCTCTTTGCTCGAGTTTCACTCGAGTTAGCCCATTATCTTGCAGTATCATTCTGCCTATCACTTTCACTATTGACCAGTTTCTCCTAAGTTCACAAGCAAATGATAAACACCACTTTGACGATAACTGCCACCCCATAGATGTCGACTATCGGAGACCACCAACATGCTCCTGAAGACTACATCTTCTCATGCTATATGACCCCCGACCCCCAACCATCAATCATGATGGACCGGTACTGGTCCATCCTTATGGATCAGTACTGGTCCATATACTTAGACAAAATTTGGCTAATTGTTGGACCGCTTTATTCGATTCCTTGAAAATATCCCTCCGGTCCATCCATATCTCGAATCGCCTTTCCGAAGCTTTTTCCTAGATGAGTATTCAAGCATTTTCTCTTAGACCCATCTCACCATCACCAAACTTGGCATATGACCTGCTATTGACCCCAATATGCTACGCACAAAGTTTCGTCTCCATTCGAACAACCGTGGTGGATCTGCACCGGCCCATAGCTTATGTACCGGTAACGGTCCATACACTGTGTATTTTTTGATGAAAATTCTCAAGCACCATCATGATGCTCTCTAGAGATCCTCCATCAAGTTTCGTTTGAATTCAATCATCTGAACCTCGGATTTATTATATTCTTTGATTCTAAGTCCAACGACACACAATTCTAAACATACAAATCACGCATGACATACAATTAAACCAATCAAACAATAATTCATCCAATTTTGAACATGAACAATCATATAAACACGTACAAACATGATACTTAGCAAGAAAATCACAAATCTAGCATAATTCGACGTTAAACACATAAAAACATGATGGATCTAGCGAACTACATAATATATGACCAAATTAGATTATCCTAGGGCGTTTAAATCTAAATTAAACATGTATGATCTGATTTTAAGTGAAATTAGCATAAGAGGAGTTTAATTAACCTAATTAACGCATATAATCTGTAGTAAGCATGTGAGAGATCTCTACCACTCAACAAAACCTAGATCCGATTCAGTATTGATGAAATCAATATAGACAGCAAAGAAACACTTAAATTCAATGCAAAACAACGAGATCCAATCTTCCTTAATGTAGATTTTGCTTCTAAATGCGATACTGAATGATTTGAGAGAGGAATTAAGGTTAGGGAAATCAGGTTGAACTGAAGATTCGTAGATGCTTAACTTAATGTATGGAATGAGGAAAAGAACCCTATTTCACTCCTTAAACCCACTACAAGAAAATGGGGTCTTTAACTACCAATTGTAAGTGTAGGTAAAACTAATCTAATGGTGGGTATATGTTTTAGCTACCGATGTTGAATTGGTAGACATTGGTAGGTAAATGTTAGTAGAGAAAGAGTCTTTACCTACATTTATTAATATTGGTAGGTAAAAGAATATGTGAACCCCATTAAATTGTGAATCAAATGATGAATCGTCAGTTGATGTGTTTGATGACGTGTCATCCTATGTGGCTGTTGACATGGTTGCCACATTAACACATACGCGGCATACATAATTGCTGCAACTTTGCATTTTATGGTTCATCCATGTATCAAATTACAATTTATCCATGCAACATCATTATTTGTTTTCTATTTTAATAATTAATATTCATAATAATGATTAATAATTATTAACAATACAATTTAAATATAAATCTCAATGATGTAACACTATTTATTGCATTAAAAATAGAAAGAATAACAAACTAACAATTAAATGAGCATAAATAGATTAATGAATGTTCAACAATTGCATATAATAATTTTTTTAAAATTAAATGGATGATTATATTATAATAATACAAGGTACAAAGAGAGGAAAGAGCTGGACAAAAATGACAAAGTAACACAAAATGAATACTATATAAAAATAAAACAAATCCAGCTTAATCCTTTTAAACGCTACAACATGGCAAAATAAGAACAACCAGAAAATACAACATGCAAACAACCCAAGAGACACATTATACACTAGGATGACCCTATTTACATAGCCGTTGAGCAATCTCCTTCAACAATACAAGTTGTGCTTTATCTCTGTCCATTGACATAATCGTCTGTCTCATACTCTCTCTATCAGCTTCCAATGCCTGCAACCACGCATACAATATCTTTATCTCCTCATCCTCATTTCCCGCCTCTTTCCTGTTTTCATCATTACCATTACCAATGTAAAACTCCCTTGGCGTGCTCACAGAGCTGGTGCTGCCTATTTTGACTCCCAGTGCAATTTCCTCAACGATGCCTATGTTTTTGCCATCGATATCCTTGTCTCTGCCACTTGACCATGACAGTTCTTCCCCAGTACCCAGACTCTCGTTGTTCTGTCATTTACCTTTCTTTCTTAGCTGTTTGCAGTTAGGTTACAATATTTCAGTACAAATAAGAAGGCAGAATCAAAGCAAACTCAAAATCAACGGACAAAGCTTCTTGTTTCAGTGCATTAAAATCTGACATGCATCGACGGACTTTAGGCCAATCCCGAACAGTACTAGTAACCAGAGTTGTGTGACTGGCTCGAAAATTTTGTGAATTCTACTGAAAGCAGTAAAGTTAAGTTTTAAAACATGTGACATTTTTTATTTTTAGCATTTGTGTTCCATATTGTGACTCTACTGTAACATTTTTTTACTTTGCAAGTGTGGCTGATCTCAGTTATTAGTTGTACATGGTAATAAAGGAAAGAAGGAATAATGGGAATGCAACGGTCACATTCCCATTATAACATAGCAACGGCCATATGCCCATTATAATAATGCAACGGTCACATGCCTATTATAACAATGCAACGGTCGCATGCCTATTATAACAATGCAACGGTCGCATTCCTATTATTCAAGCCTATTTACATTTTTTTCTTGTATTATAAATAGAGGACTTAAACAGGTTTTTGTGTATACCATTGTTTTTAATTTTCTTATTTATCTAATATATATATTTTTTGAAATTTTCTGACTTTTTTATGTTTTCCAGTATCTCTTCGGATTCTGCGTCTGCTACCTCACAGCCTTTTGCCAACTAGACGGGCGAGCGGGGGGCTGCTTTCATTGATGCTTGTATTGAGTTTCTGGAAGAGCATACATTTGGCGCCAGCAGTTTTTATGGTGCGGTCGCAGCGACTTTAAATGACCATTTTAATCTGTGTTACATAGAAGTCCAGATTAAAAATAAGTGGGATAATATGAAACGATCGTTTAAAGATTAGGATAAACTGCTGCGCACACCGGGTGGAGTATGAGATCCAATGCACGATAGGGTGGACGGTACCGACGAATGGTGGGCTAGTGAAGCAGTCAGACCATACAGGCGGTTCAGAAGAAGCCCATCAATGAAGTTTCGAGAGCAGGACTTACTTTTTGAGGGTTGTTTGCGTATGCCTGCTTACTTACATTTGATTCCTACTACTGCACCTCCACCTCCAGCTGTACCTACACCTGCACGACCTGCTTCTTTCACCGCTGCAGACGCCGGTTACTATTCTGACTGAATGACTACTGGCAACCTGCCTTCTGGTCAGCCCTTTATGCGCAGACACATCGAGCGTGAAAGTCCGAGCCGCTCTTTGGTGACCCCTGTAACACCCCGTGTATTATATAACCGTGAAATTCATAAATTAAAGTATAATTAATTTCAAATCAAAGAATTAAGGGAAATGGGATATGCCATTGCGTTCGTCTCGGAAAAATACGCGAAATAGAGTCTGAGTTTTCGAAAATCGGAGTCCGTATGACCAAGATATGGCCTCCGGAAGTTTCAGAATTAGGTTTAAAATTCGAACAGACGAAAACAGCTCAGAAAAACTAATTCAAAATTCAAAATCGGGCCCAATTGGCCAAGGCGGGAAAATTCCCGCCCAAAGCACCCAGGTCGACTTGGCAGTCGACCTGGGGCTAGCCAGGTCGACTGGGCAGTCGACCTGGGTAACCCGTGTCGACTGCCAAGTCGACACGGTGTCAACTGGGGTGTCGACCTGGCCCCTGAGCCAGGTCGAACCCAGCCCACCCTGGCTGGCCAGGTCTGTGTTTGGTCGATTTTCTGAGCCTTGCCTTGTCACTAGGGTAGGTGTCAGCTCCTGGTTGGTCTCTCCTTCAAACGAACGACTATTATTGAACCAAGCTTCATCGACGGTCTAAATCAACTCACAAACTCTATAAAAAGGACCTAAGGCTAACCCTAATTCACATAAACTAAAATGGAGATGAGACCGTCATGCTGCTGAGGAGAGACTGAAGATAGACGTCAGAAATAGAGAGACAACTAGGAGATAATTCAAAGCTTAAAGCAACATCAAATCAATCAAAGCAACGCCTACAACAAAAAAATAGCGTCTCCAAATTCAGAATTCAGATTTCTGAATTGAAGATTCGCCATACGCTGTAAGTAGAGTGCTATTCCGGTATGAATTAAATAATTGTGTTGATTTGTGTAATGTAAGAAATGGAATTGTGGCGATAATAATCTATATTTGCATGTTGCTTTGATGCAAAACGATTTGGGAATATTATGGTATACGATTGGATATTTGCAAGTACGCAATTTGCGTTGGAAACGAAATGGAATTGTGGCGATAATGACTTATATTTGTATGTTATTTTGATTCTAAACGATTTGGCAATGCTATGGTTTGATTCATACAAGTATGTGGCTTATGTTGACAACCACATGTTGTGGAATTTTGATTGGGACTTATGCAAGCATATGATTCGTATTGAAAACTACATATTTGTGGTAGTTATTTACAACACCCATTTGGTAAATGCTAGTATAAGATTCATGTTGAACAACAACTATATGTTGTAATAGTTTATTTTGAAATTCATGCAAGTCTATGGTCTATTGTTATGACAACATGATGTAAAATTCTATGGTCATCTTTAGTGTAATTTGATTCACCTAAGTATTATGATTCATATGAAGGTTATGTTGAAATTGGCATCATAGTTCAAGTATAAAAATCATGATTTTGTGATAGTGACAAAAGCAAGCGTCGTTGTAAGCTTGTATTAATTTTATGAACATGTCTAAGCTATGTTTGTTATTATGCCTAGTTAAGAACATGTTTTCTAAGCTTTTGTTGTTATCTTAATCATATGATAATATATTTTTTGGCACATAAGTTACATTAGAAATTTACAGTAGAATTGCATCCCCTTACAAGTTACATAGATTGGACAAAAAACCATGATTATATGAATAATAGGATTCATAATCAATTATGTTTATGCCATGACCATATAAGGACTCATGTTCAATTATGATTATGCCATAATTATATGATTAGAGTGGTTCATGTTTAAGTACTATTTATGCCATGACTACATGTTTCGTTTACACCATGATTATGTGAATAGAATGATTCATGTTTAAGTATTGCTTATATTATATGTTGTTACAATTGCAAGTTCACATATGCCTATCTTATGATAATTAGATCGTATGTTGCAAGTTCATGCGTTCACACTCCCCTTTTTATGTCACCTTATAAACACCATGTTATAGCCTCCCCTTTCATATGGCTAAATTGGGTTTAAGTATTAAACCCAACACACCTTACATTGGAACGAACGAATAAAACGGGGGAAATGACGTTTGGGTTAAAAATATAGAACATATGTGTTGGCTTGTTTGACGCACGCCAATAACTTTGAAAAACAATTAAGTGGCATAAATAAATCTTAACCAATAAAGATGAATTTGAATAATGGGACGCAAATATTAACATATAAAAAGAAGAAAGACAAAATATGTAAATGTAGAAAATACGATGTGTTTAACCCGAGGTTGGATTGAGTTGTGATGTAAACCTGCCCGGAACCGCCCGGCTGTCCAGTAGTCACAACAATACCTATCCAATGTGGGTGGTTAAACATGGAGCCCAATAAGGACCCGAGGTTAGACTGAGTTGTGGCGTAAGACTGCCCGGACCCAACCGGCAACAGGCAGCCACAACAATACCTGTCTAATGTGAGAGGTCAAGGCTTTAATAAGACAATTAAGGCTGAGTCAGGATTGATAGGATTAAGTAAATTATATTAATACTTAATCAAGATGGAACATGCTAAACTAAACAGACTGATTGGGGGTTAGGTTTATAACACACTTAACCAGCTTAGTATGTTGGCTAGAAATAGAAAAACCTAGTAGCGGGGGACCCTTTTCAGCAGTAACCCTATAAGGTATCATGATACCCTGAAACTAGGCAGGGTGGGGCACGATTACTGGGCTGACTGTAAGAGGTCAAATCGACGGCGGTGGTGCAGCAGTGTAGGTTCTAACGGGGTGCAGGCGTGCACACACTCCGGCGCAGAAAAATAAGGCACTGGGCACCAGTAGCATACCTGTGCATTCTAGGATTGTGTCGGGCCGCCACCATGGGACTTGATACACCCCATGGTGGGACCAGCATAGGTAACTACAACATCGGGGGCCGTAAGACACATGTAACTATGCGAGTAGGAGCCGATCATCATAAAATGGATCACTTCACCCTGATTATGGGGTGCCTGT
The DNA here is from genome assembly GCA_030737875.1 of Allium sativum. NCBI lineage: Eukaryota > Viridiplantae > Streptophyta > Magnoliopsida > Asparagales > Amaryllidaceae > Allium > Allium sativum. The sequence continues at coordinate 661,516,805 of CM060912.1, read as the reverse complement.
TGGGAACTAGTTTATATGGGTACAGAGATTAGTATGGGGTACGATAGTATATTCGACCCTAGACAACTTAACTAAGTTTATGGTGTTTTCCCATTTCTAGTTTATACTTATCATACCCAGTTCTTTATTCATAGACTGAATAGTCCTAGACTTACTCAGGCTTTATGTCTGACTCTACTTTTCTTTCGTCTTCTTTTCTTCCGTTCCCCCCTGGTCCACAGGGAGGGAATACCGCAGCTTGACCAGCCTTCATATCCAGCTTGAAGAGAAAGAATGTATTGCTTGGATCTTTTCGTTTTGGACTATGGCTTTGGACAACAACTATGGGACTTTTGCAGTTTATTTATGTTTTCTTTATGCTTCTTTAAATAATGTAATCAAGACAGTTATGAAGATGTTATGTTTTTTTTTTGAAGTATTGTAAGACAATTATGGTATGGTTGGTGTAACACGTATTTTATTGAAATAAAAGTTGTTGTTTTCCGCTGTTCAAAAATATGTGTTCTTATATCTGTCTTGTATATCCGTGACTTATACTTATAAACCTCCACCAAAATTAGGGCATTCCCTTTGAGAGTGACCCTAACGGAGGTGGGGTGTTTCACTTGGTATCAGAGCATAGGTTTACCAGATAAGATAAAAAGTTTTGAAAATTTATTTTCAAAAAAAAAAGAAATTTAAAGAAGCATTTTTAAAAGAAAAATATTATTTTATTTAAAAAAAAGGCAAAGTCCCCCCCAAAGCCATAGGTACTATCTCTTATCCTTCGTTTTGAATCTATCCTTTTTTGTTTCAGCATGTCCGAAGAACTTAACTTGCCAGAGGGTGTACCAATACCTGGTTGGTTTAGGCGGTTCTTAGAAGCAAGGGCCACTCAGCCAGGTCCTACCGTTCCTCCTCCCCCAGCTGCAGGAAATCATCCAGCTGCAGCAGCACCTCTTCCTCCACCTCCTCCACGGGGAAACACGTTTGCTAAGATATGTAAAGATTTTAAAACTATGGGAGGAAAGGATTTCCATGGAAATGATTCCTTCGTGGCAGCTAGAAATTGGCTGAAAGAAACTGAGGACTTATTCATCATCTTTGAGGTAGAAAATAGGCAGAAAGTACAGCTGGCAGTATGGTTGCTAAAAGGTGAGGCTTCCTACTGGTGGGAAGTCACTAATGCAGAAAGACCAGTGGAAACATGGGAGGACTTTAGGGAAAGGTTTGAGGCTAAATTTCTCTTAGATGCGGAAAGGAGTTTGCAGTTGGAAAAATTCTTATTTCTTAAGCAAGGGAACAAGACAGTCAAAGAGTATGTTAATCAGTTCGATGAGCTGGCTAGGTTTGGGCTGGACCTAGTCAACACCCCACACAAGAAGGCTCTCCGTTTTGTCAAAGGGTTGAATGAGCCATTACACAGTTTGGCCATGACCCATATACCCATGGGAGCTACGTATGAAAGGTTGGTACAGATGGCGTTGCTGAACGAAGAGGACAAGGGCAAGAAGGAGACAAAGGCAGAAAGCTCTCAAGGGAAGAAAGAGGGTTTGCAGCCTAAGAAGACAGACTTTAAGAAGGGCGGGAAAGGCAACAAAGAGAAGAGGAAGTGTAATTTCTGTGGCAAAGTGGGGCACTTAGTGAAAGATTGCCGGAAAAAGAAGGCCAAGGAGAATGGTGGGTGCTTTTCTTGCGGTGAGACAGGCCACAGGGCTAAGGACTGCCCAAAGAAACGAGGACAGGGGCAGAGGGCTGGATCCACCTCAGGGGCACAAGTTCATGTGCTAGAAGCGCCACCTCTGCAACAGCGAGGTATAAATACTTCTGTAGATAGTGTAGTTTATCTTTATGATCACCCCGTTCGCACTTTATTTGATTCTGGCGCATCACACTCCTTTATCTCGTCTGCTTTAGTAGAATCTCTGCACCTAAAAACTAGTATGGTAGAGGACCCCTTAATTGTTTCAAATCCAATTGGGGGCCCAGCTCATTTGTCTATGATCTGTTTGGGATTGAAAATTTCTATTCTAAGCGTAGAATTTAAATGTAGTGCCTTTGTTTTGGGCTTTTCGGGATATGGTTTGATTTTGGGCATGGATTGGCTATCCAGTAATGGGGCCATCCTTGATTGTGAGAAAAGGGTTGTTAGGCTCCTAACCCAGCTCGGTAATACTTTGGAAATTTCTTGTAATCCCTCGTATGCGGTTATGCTTAGTTACCTTGAATCGCTAGATGCCTCTGTTGAAAATTTGCAATCAGTTAGAGTGGTCCGGGAATATCCGGATGTCTTCGAAGAGGTGAAGGGCTTGCCTCCGAAGCGGGAGATAGACTTCCGCATATACCTTGTAGATAATGCAAAGCCCGTTGTGTTGCCCGTTAGACACATGGCTCCACGGGAAAGGAAAGAGCTCAGTAAACAGATTAAAGAGCTTCTAGAAAAGGGGTTCATTAGGAGGAGCATTTCAGAATGGGGCGCTCCAGTGGTGTTCGCTACAAAGGCGGATGGTTCACTCCGTCTATGTGTTGACTATAGGGAGCTCAACAAGCTAACCAAAAAGAATAGGCACCCTCTCCCCAGAATTGACGATTTGTTTGATCAGCTTGTAGGAGCGTCTGTTTTCTCCCAACTCGATTTAGCGACCGGTTTTCATCAGCTAAGGGTGGCTGAAGATAGTATCGATAAAACGACATTCAGAACCCCAGACGGCTTCTTTGAATGGCTTGTCATGCCTTTCGGCTTGACAAATGCACCTTCTTACTTCGTGGACCTGATGAGTAGGGTATTCAGAGATTTCCTCAATAAGTTCGTAGTGGTCTTCGTAGACGATATCCTTATCTTCTCAAAGAGTGAAGAGGAACATGCTCAGCACTTAAGGGCAATCATGGAAACTCTGCGAGTCCATCAGCTAAAAGCCAAATTCTCCAAATGCCACTTTTGGAGAGAAGAAGTGAGGTTTCTTGGGCACATAGTATCCAAACAAGGGTTAGCAGTGGACCCTGCTAAGGTAGTGGCGGTACAGGATTGGAAGACACCAAGGAATGCAACTGAGGTCCGAAGTTTTCTAGGACTAGCAGGTTTCTATCGAAAGTTCATAAAGGATTTTTCGAAAATCTCAGCTCCGCTCACGAAATTGACCAAGAAGAATCTAGCATTCAATTGGGACTTGGATTGCGATTTTGCTTTCCAGCGACTAAAAAGGGCTCTTACAACAGCCCCAGTTTTGACGTTGCCAGATGGAAGCAAGATGTTCACTGTTTATACAGATGCATGTGGGACAGGGTTAGGCGCCGTCTTAATGCAAGAAGGAAGGGTAGTAGCTTATGGCGGGAGGCAGTTGAAAGTGCACGAAAAGAACTACCTGACCCACGATCTTGAGTTAGCTGCCATCGTCTTTGCATTCAAGTCTTGGCGACACTATCTCCTAGGTGAGAAGTTCGAACTTTACACTGACCATAAATCGTTGAAATATCTTTTCTCGCAGAAAGATCTTAACTTGAGGCAACAGAGATGGATGGAGTTTCTTGCCTCGTACGATTTCGAGATCTCCTACACTCCGGGCAAAGGCAACGTAGTGGCAGACGCGTTGAGCCGAAAGAAATTGACCCTAAGCCCGCTGTTTGTTGAAAGACAAAGCCTAGAGTTTATAGCCAGCTTCGACTTTAGGCCTTCCTCCGATTTTGTACCAGGCTTGCTAGCATCTCTCGAAGTGCGCCCGACTTTAGTGGACTCAATAGGGACAGCACAACGCGAAGACCCTCAGCTTGTGGAAACGATTGATAGGCTAATTAGGGGTGAGACTTCAAGTCACCTCAACAAATACTCCATCGACGATAAGGGTTGGCTAAGGCGAGACGGAAGACTATGCGTCCCACAGACAAGGGATTTAGTAAAGAGGGTTCTCGAGGAAGCACATCACTCCAAGATGACGATACACCCAGGCGGAGATAAAATGTACAAGGACATAAAAAGAACTTTCTTCTGGAACGACATGAAAAAGGACGTGGCAGAATTCGTTTCTAAGTGTATGGTGTGCCAACAGGTTAAGGCGGAACAGAAAAAGCCTGGCGGTCTGCTACATCCTCTGGAGGTCCCGCAGTGGAAATGGGATAGCATCTCAATGGACTTCATCGATGGGCTGCCTAGGTCTAGGAGAGGCAACACTAGCATTTGGGTAATAGTGGATAGGCTTACTAAAAGCGCCCACTTTTTACATGTCAAAAGTAAAAGAACTGCCTCATCCCTAGCATCTCTTTACCTCAAGGAAATCGTTCGACTCCATGGAATACCATCCAGCATTGTTAGTGACCGAGACCCTATCTTCACCAGTGAGTTTTGGCGGAGTCTGCAAGAAGCAGTAGGAACGCAGTTATGCTTGAGCACAGCCTATCATCCCCAAACCGACGGCCATACAGAAAGAGTGAACAGAGTTTTGGAGGACCTTTTAAGACTGTGCGTCCTTGACTTCGGAGGGACATGGGAAGACCATCTTCCTTTGGTGGAATTTGCCTACAATAACAGCTATCAAGCAACCATCGGGATGGCGCCCTTCGAAGCTTTATATGGAAGACCGTGCTGATCGCCCACTTGTTGGTGGGAGTCTACTGATAAACTCATACTTGGACCAGATATGATCCGAGAGACTTCAGAAAAAGTAGACTTAATACGAAGAAGGATGAAGACGGCCCAAGACAGACAAAAGTCCTACGCCGACAAGAGGAGGACCGACCTTGAATTTGAAGTTGGAGACAGAGTTTTTCTTAAGGTATCTCCGCTAAGGAACGTTGTCCGTTTTGGAACCACAGGAAAGCTAGCCCCAAGGTTCGTAGGGCCATTCCCTATCATCGAGAAAATTGGGAAAATGGCCTATAGATTAGAGCTACCCGAAAAGCTGGCCGGAGTTCACAACGTTTTTCATGTTTCACATCTCCGAAAATGTCTACATGAGTCTGTTGAAGTGGTAGAGCCAAATATCCTAGAAGAAGCTGAAGTGGAACGCAAAGCAACCGTGAGGAAAGTTCCAACCCGCATATTAGGAACGGAAGTGAAGAAGCTACGCAACCGCGAAGTCAAGCTCGTCAAAGTTCAGTGGAGCGACGCCGAAGGAGATGCAACTTGGGAGATTGAAGCTAGAATACGCGCTGCCTACCCTTTTCTTTTCGAGGGTACATCTTTGATCCTTCCTTTTCCTTAAGTTGCGCTTTTATCTATCTTTTTTTAGGTATATCTCCTCGACCCTATCTTTTAGGTAGAAACTCTTTGGATGAAAACATGTAGTTGAAACATGTTATGGATGATGGTTGCAAGTGGTTGCAAGTGATTACTGGTGGTTGCTTGTGGTTGCATATACACACACAATCTAGGTTTTAGATCGGCTCAGTCACTTCATATTGCATATGCATATATGTTTGCATTCGTATATGGTTGAACTTTAATGTGTTGTCATATGGATGTTGCATTTATATGAATGATTGTGCACTCATGTAGAATCATGAATAGGAGGATTTGCATACATAATGGATTCATAGCACTTACATAATTCGCATTAAGGAGGTCAACTAAATCAGTAGACCGCCTGATTTTGCATTAGATAAGTACATGTACACACACACTTCGCATATGATCATGAAGCATTAGAAGTCTTTTAAGGACAATGGATGCTCGTGTTTGATGGATGAGTAGATGGATGTTTGGATGTTAGGATATACGTTCTTCCTAACTTGAAGATTTCGGGGACGAAATCCTTTTAAGTGAGGGAGAATGTAACACCCCGTGTATTCTATAACCGTGAAATTCATAAATTAAAGTATAATTAATTTCAAATCAAATAAATAAGGGAAACGGGATACGCCATTGCGTTCGTCTCGGAAAAATACGCGAAATAGAGTCCGAGTTTTCGAAAATCGGAGTCCGTATAACCAAGATATGGCCTCCGGAAGTTTCAGAATTAGGTTTAAAATTCGAACAGACGAAAACAGCTCAGAAAAACTAATTCAAAATTCAAAATCGTGCCCAATTGGCCAAGGCGGGAAAATTCCCGCCCAAAGCACCCAGGTCGACTTGGCAGTCGACCTGGGGCTAGCCAGGTCGACTGGGCAGTCGACCTGGGTAACCCGTGTCGACTGCCAAGTCGACACGGTGTCGACTGGGGTGTCGACCTGGCCCCTGAGCCAGGTCGAACCCAGCCCACCTTGGCTGGCCAGGTCTGTGTTTGGCCAGGCCAGGTCAGAAAAACTAATTCAAAATTCAAAATCAGGCCCAATTGGCCAAGGCGGGAAAATTCCCGCCCAAAGCACCCAGGTCGACTTGGCAGTCGACCTGGGGCTAGCCAGGTCGACTGGGCAGTCGACCTGGGTAACCCGTGTCGACTGCCAAGTCGACACGGTGTCGACTGGGGTGTCGACCTGGCCCCTGAGCCAGGTCGAACCCAGCCCACCCTGGCTGGCCAGGTCTGTGTTTGGTCGATTTTATGAGTCTTGCCTTGTCACTAGGGCTAGGTGTCAGCTCCTGGTTGGTCTCTCCTTCAAACGAACGACTATTATTGAACCAAGCTTCATCGACGGTCTAAATCAACTCACAAACTCTATAAAAAGGACCTAAGGCTAACCCTAATTCACATAAACTAAAATGGAGATGAGACCGTCATGCTGCTGAGGAGAGACTGAAGATAGACGTCAGAAATAGAGAGACAACTAGGAGATAATTCAAAGCTTAAAGCAACATCAAATCAATCAAAGCAACGCCTACAACAAAAAAATAGCGTCTCCAAATTCAGAATTCAGATTTCTGAATTGAAGATTCGCCATACGCTGTAAGTAGAGTGCTATTCCGGTATGAATTAAATAATTGTGTTGATTTGTGTAATGTAAGAAATGGAATTGTGGCGATAATAATCTATATTTGCATGTTGCTTTGATGCAAAACGATTTGGGAATATTATGATATACGATTGGATATTTGCAAGTACGCAATTTGCGTTGGAAACGAAATGCAATTGTGGCGATAATGACTTATATTTGTATGTTATTTTGATTCTAAACGATTTGGCAATGCTATGGTTTGATTCATACAAGTATGTGGCTTATGTTGACAACCACATGTTGTGGAATTTTGATTGGGACTTATGCAAGCATATGATTCATATTGAAAACTACATGTTTGTGGTAGTTATTTACAACACCCATTTGGTAAATGCTAGTATAAGATTCATGTTGAACAACAACTATATGTTGTAATAGTTTATTTTGAAATTCATGCAAGTCTATGGTCTATTGTTATGACAACATGATGTAAAATTCTATGGTCATATTTAGTGTAATTTGATTCACCTAAGTATTATGATTCATATGAAGGTTATGTTGAAATTGGCATCATAGTTCAAGTATTCATGATTTTGTGATAGTGACAAAAGCAAGTGTCGTTGTAAGCTTGTATTAATTTTATGAACATGTCTAAGCTATGTTTGTTATTATGCCTAGTTAAGAACATGTTTTCTAAGCTTATGTTGTTATCTTAATCATACGATAATATATTTTTTGGCACATAAGTTACATTAGAAATTTACAGTAGAATTGCATCCCCTTACAAGTTACATAGATTGGACAAAAACCCATGATTATATGAATAATAGGATTCATAATCAATTATGTTTATGCCATGACCATATAAGGACTCATGTTCAATTATGATTATGCCATAATTATATGATTAGAGTGGTTCATGTTTAAGTACTATTTATGCCATGACTACATGTTTCGTTTACACCATGATTATGTGAATAGAATGATTCATGTTTAAGTATTGCTTATATTATATGTTGTTACAATTGCAAGTTCACATATGCCTATCTTATGATAATTAGATCGTATGTTGCAAGTTCATGCGTTCACACTCCCCTTTTTATGTCACCTTATAAACACCATGTTATAGCCTCCCCTTTCATATGGCTAAATTGGGTTTAAGTATTAAACCAACACACCTTACATTGGAACGAACGAATAAAACGGGGGAAATGACGTTTGGGTTAAAAATATAGAACATATGTGTTGGCTTGTTTGACGCACGCCAATAACTTTGAAGAACAATTAAGTGGCATAAATAAATCTTAACCAATAAAGATGAATTTGAATAATGGGACGCAAATATTTACATATAAAAAGAAGAAAGACAAAATATGTAAATGTAGAAAATACGATGTGTTTAACCCGAGGTTGGATTGAGTTGTGATGTAAACCTGCCCGGAACCGCCCGGCTGTCCAGTAGTCACAACAATACCTATCCAATGTGGGTGGTTAAACATGGAGCCCAATAAGGACCCGAGGTTAGACTGAGTTGTGGCGTAAGACTGCCCGGACCCAACCGGCAACAGGCAGCCACAACAATACCTGTCTAATGTGAGAGGTCAAGGCTTTAATAAGACAATTAAGGCCGAGTCAGGATTGATAGGATTAAGTAAATTATATTAATACTTAATCAAGATGGAACATGCTAAACTAAACAGACTGATTGGGGGTTAGGTTTATAACACACTTAACCAGCTTAGTATGTTGGCTAGAAATAGAAAAACCTAGTAGCGGGGGACCCTTTTCAGCAGTAACCCTATAAGGTATCATGATACCCTGAAACTAGGCAGGGTGGGGCATGATTACTGGGCTGACTGTAAGAGGTCAAATCGACGGCGGTGGTGCAGCAGTGTAGGTTCTAACGGGGTGCGGGCGTGCACACACTCCGGCGCAGAAAAATAAGGCACTGGGCACCAGTAGCATACCTGTGCATTCTAGGATTGTGTCGGGCCGCCACCATGGGACTTGATACACCCCATGGTGGGACCAGCATAGGTAACTACAACATCGGGGGCCATAAGACACATGTAACTATGCGAGTAGGAGCCGATCATCATAAAATGGATCACTTCACCCTGATTATGGGGTGCCTGTTGGGAACTAGTTTATATGGGTACAGAGATTAGTATGGGGTACGATAGTATATTCGACCCTAGACAACTTAACTAAGTTTATGGTGCTTTCCCATTTCTAGTTTATACTTATCATACCCAGTTCTTTATTCATAGACTGAATAGTCCTAGACTTACTCAGGCTTTATGTCTGACTCTACTTTTCTTTCGTCTTCTTTTCTTCCGTCCCCCCCCGGTCCACAGGGAGGGAATACCGCAGCTTGACCAGCCTTCATATCCAGCTTGAAGAGAAAGAATGTATTGCTTGGATCTTTTCGTTTTGGACTATGGCTTTGGACAACAACTATGGGACTTTTGCAGTTTATTTATGTTTTCTTTATGCTTCTTTAAATAATGTAATCAAGACAGTTATGAAGATGTTATGTTTTTTTTGAAGTATTGTAAGACAATTATGGTATGATTGGTGTAACATGTATTTTATTGAAATAAAAGTTGTTGTTTTCCGCTGTTCAAAAATATGTGTTCTTATATCTGTCTTGTATATCCGTGACTTATACTTATAAACCTCCACCAAAATTAGGGCATTCCCTTTGAGAGTGACCCTAACGGAGGTGGGGTGTTTCAACCCCCATGTGTCGGACCTTTCTACCCGTTACTACAACATTGTTCGAGCAGTGACAAATGTCGAACGATGAGAGATTATGATGACTTTCCGCAATGATCCGCGAAATGTAGAGATTGTCGATGATCTTAGTGACGATGATGTACGGGGTGTATTTTAGTGGAGTTGAGCATATTGGAGCATCGTCGTACTTTTTAGTTTTTTATGCACTTGTTTTATTTTCAGTATTATTGTTGTACTTCTGTTACTATTTACATTTTTTAATAAAATGTAGTCGTTTTATTTCATGCAATTAGTATTTAATTAATTCAAAACAAAAGAAAATTAACAAGTAACTATACGTGCAAATACCACGCTCAAATAGCTCCTTCATAGAAAAAAAAGCATCATATGTTCACTAGTGTCACTCTTAGATACCATGCTAAATAGGATTTTTTTTTGGATTTGGCCCCCTTTTATAAACTTATAACACATTTAGCCTTGTTTGAAAACTTATTACGGCCGTAGCCTGGTTTATGTCACATCAGCTGGAAACAGTTATTTAACACAGCGTTATTTGAAATAACGCGTGAAGCGTTATTCAAGATAACGCAAACATGTTTTTAAGTTTAACCCCCGTGTTTCTCTGTAGAACACATGAGTGTTATCTTAAATAATGCTAGCGAGCGTTATATTGAATAACGCAAATGATTAGCGGTAAGTATTTTTGGAAGAACAGTTTAATGCGTTATTTAGAATACCGCTTTAAAGCGTTATCCTAAATAACGCAAAAATAAAATAATGGTGTGTTAAGTCTTACAGTTTCCTTTTGCGTTATTTCAAATAACGCTTCACGCGTTATTTGAAAAGACGCGCAGACGTGATTTACAGTCAGCCGAGAGTCTCTTCCTCCTCACTTTTTCTTAAAACCTATTTTTTCAAAACTGAAAACCCTAAGCTCTTAACCCTATTTGCTCAACCTAACATCAAATTTTAGGGTTTGTTGATCGAAATTCATCGCCATGGCAAGCTCATCAACACAAGAAGCTCCGGATGGTAAAAAATTCCTCATTTTGTTGATTTCTTATAAAATTTAGGGTTTGTCCATGATTGAGGAAACTTGTGAAATAGCTTGTAATTGCTTTAATGGGTTCAATGCATTTGAAATTATATAGGTTTCAACATTGATTTTGGTTTTTTTGCTACATTTGTGTAGAGATTGTTGAGATGGAACCGGGACCTGTAGATGAAAGTGTCCTATATTTGCAACACATGCATAGGTCGAGCAATAACGCCTTGATGGCGGTATGTATATACGGTGTTTGTATGTTGGCCTAAAGTAATTTCTTTTTTTTTTGTATGCATGTCTTACGTTGTATGTTAAATTTTATTTACAGGGAAAAGATCCCGTTCGGATTATAGATCACACAGTTTTCGTTGGCACGGTGACCTCCGCACATCCAGAAGTTTTGGCCTTACTTGATCGCGCTGGATTTCGACTAGTACACGGGTTGAAATACGTTCAACTCGATCGTTATCTCATCACTGCCTTAGTCGATAGATGGAGACCGGAGACATCGACATTCCATTTTAGAGGTGGAGAGATGACCATCACTTTGGGTGATGTGGCGGTCCTGCTAGGCTTGCCGATTGATGGCACTCCTTTGAGGACTCCAGAGGCCGGAGACTACATGGAGATGTGCCAGCGGCTTTTAGGTATTACACTTCCTGCGGACCAGTGGATGGGAAATGAGCAAATTATAACTAGTTGGTACAAAGCACAGTTTGAACATGACATTCCACATAATGCCACGCATGAGCAGATAGAACAGCGTGCTAGAGCTATTATACTCCGGATCATTACTCAACGCCTGATCTGCGATCATTCTAAGACTCGGGTGTGGCTGAAATGGTTGCATTTTATTGAGGATTTTGATCATTGTCGGCAATATTCTTGGGGCAGTGCGACATTAGCATACACATATACGGAACTTAGCATGACCGTTTTGCTTGAGAGCCCTTATATGGGAGGTTGTCCTTCTTTGATATAGGTACTTTATTTTCGTACGCTTATTTGCTTTTTTTTTGGCATGTCGTGTTTCTTTATCAAATTTCTTTGTAGCTATGGTCGTGGACGTATCTTCCCCTTGGTAGACTTGAATTAAAGCACCCCAATATTGATATTTCTTTGCCTTACGGGGCTAGGTAATTTTATTCCGTCAATTATTTATCTTATATGTGTTAACTTATTTCCTCTATCTCTTACCAAGTCACAATTACAGGTGGGTTGGAAAGAAGAGGACTTCGTCGACTCTGAGGCGTAATCTAAAATTCTATCGCAATGAGCTCGACGTGCTTAGTCCGGATGTTGTTACATGGACCCCATATGCTCAGGATTTTAAACAGCTTCCGGCCTTATGTACCGTGTCTTTCCATCTGTGGACCTCCCGTGTACCCATTATATGTTTGAACGATGTAGCATATCACCTTCCTGACCAGGTGATGCGTCAGTTTGGACTTAGACAACATCTTCCTGAACCAGCCCCACATTACAGGATTAACTTAAAAGTACCTGGGGAGTACGAGGCGGCCATTGAGACATGGAACCATCGGCACATGCACACGCAGAAGCAGCGGGAGTTCACCTTGTCGGACGAAGAGTATTACACATGGTATTGGCAGATTACCCGACAGTATATTCTTCACAGCGTGCAACCTCTTGGTGCTGTAGTGGAACCGTACACGCCTAGAGCTCCTCTTGAGAGGAATGTGGTATGAAAACCATGCTAACAAATGTAATTTTTTATTTTTTTTGGCAAGTTTAAGTTTTATGTAAGTTAACTTATAAAATGCAGGTGGATGGGGTGTACTGGGCTATAGAAATGGTTGATGAGTTATCTCATGAGGTTCCCGAACAAAGCAAGGGAAAATGCTTTAGCATAAAGCGCATTTTACAAACAATTTTGGGAAAGAACAGGCTTGCAAGACCAGCACCGCCTCCTCCACCTCCCCCAGCTCAAGCTTTAGCACCCGTAGAAGCTTCGGAGGCACAAGAAGTCCGCGACATTCCTCCGCCGCCAACTACTAAGGTTTATACATCAAGGAGGAAAAAGGTGGCATCAAGGGGAAAGGGTAAGGGTAAGGAAGCAGAGTCGTCTCAACCAACACAGGTTGTGCATGGTCCGTCACAACCCCAAGAAGGTTCCTCATCGTCTTCGCATGAAAATGTACCTCCAAAAACGAAGAGGAAGCAGAGAGAAACTCCTTACCAGCAACGGATCCTGAAGTAGTTGGTCCATAGGGTGGTGTTGTATTTTGTATGTTAACTGTTATTTTTAGCTACTTGAACTTTTAATTCGGATGTTGAAATTGTGTAATGTTTTGCGGGTTGTGATTAACTCGGATTTGGAGTTGTAACGTATGCTTATTTTGGTTTATGTGACATCTTTTTGGTTTGCCGTAGTAGGCTCCAATGTTTGCTTTTGGTTGTTTATCGTTATTGGCTTTAAGTTGATGAGTTTATGCATCACTGTGCAGGATATATAACCTGTAAAGCACCTGGAGCGGCATTTCGAATAACGCGCATAGCGTTATTCCAAATAACGCTTATACACTATGCAGGATATATAACCTGTAAAGCACCTGGAGCGGCATTTGGAATAACGCGCATAGCGTTATTCCAAATAACGCTTATAGCGTTATTTTAAATGACGCTCCAGGTTGTTATCTTTAAACCGTGCACAACCTGGAGCGTTTTTTAGAATAACGCTGTAAGCGTTATTTGGAATAACGCTATGTGCGTTATTCCAAATGCCGCTCCAGGTTGGTATCCTGTCATTAAAAGACGTGTCATCTTCACCAACCCACCCATTCATTTGTTACTTTCCCAAATCAAACCCAAAACACCTCACAATTCAAAAGTCTTATTTTGCTCACAATTGAAGGTACTCCACGGATCTTTTTTTTTAGTTTATTGTTTTTCAAAAGTAGTCCATAATGTAGGTTTTATTCATGCAATTATACTTTAGATGAATCAATGGGAACTTGATGATGAAACTTTAGCCAAGTACATGGATGAGTTTGAATCAATTGAATGCCGACCGGGCAAAGAACCACGATTGGAAGCTCTCATACCTAAAGAAATGCGACAAAAGACCTTTGTAGCGGTGGATGGAAACAGCGGAAGAAATAAGGGTAAGCCTTAACGATTGGTGAAGCAGTACCACAACAATATTGCAATTGTAATGTCTATTGTCATGTGCATGTTGCGAAGAGTAAGGCAAATGCTGGCCGACGGTACTACGCTTGCGGGCGATATCCGGTTTGGTTATCTGTGCCGCACTTGGTTACGCCTTGTCGTTACACGGAGTGGATTGATCCTCCATTATGTCGAAGAGGCCACAAGTATGCCCTGGAGATGCAAGAAGAGAATGCACAACTAAAGACCGAAATTTACCGAATGCGGGAAAAATATGACTCACTGGAGTCCACCATTCCTAGATATCCTAACGAGTAATGTAACGGTCTTGGTATCGTTTTATGTAGTATCCGAATGTATCGTTGTATGTAGTGTTCTAATGTATCATTTTATGTAGCGTTTGAATGTAGTTGTAATGGGTAGTGTATTGGCATTTAATGTTGTATCATTTCATTTTTCGTACTACCGTATAATGTTACCACTAAGCCAATTCTCCAAAACATATTTCATTTACGTAATACAACCAAGATAAATGTTACCACACACATAAAACAACAGGATAAATAGTTACGACATATGTCTTATACATAATAAAACCAAATAGAAACGTACGCAATGTAATAAAACATGATAGGTAAGTACTACATAACACTTAGTAAAGTCTATGTCACTGTAGTACAATGGCTCTTCTTATGGCCATTTACTCCACACTTGCTACACCTATTAGATCTAGAAGTCTGCCCCTCGTCCATGGTGCCTTTAATTCTAGTAGATCTAGGTCAGCTCGGTGCTCTCCGAGCTTGCGGGGGAAAAACCATATGTCATGAAGGTTGCGGCCAATAGCGCTTGTCACAAACTGGATGAAACTCGGGCGTGTAGGCCGCGTGATAACTTTGAACTGTGTACCAGTTGGAGGCGGAGTCGTGATGAGCTCTTTTGGCCCCATTTGCCACTGCCGAACATGTAGCCATAACATGCGCACAAGGAAGGTGCTGTAGCATTGGTATGTTACATGTACACGAACAAGTATTACCCTCTATCTTTACTGTAAATTCATCACCGTAGTAGTGTATTACAACCCATTCATATTCGCCGAAGCGAACTATTCTGCAACGTCTTGCTTCTTCGGCTCTTTCAGCTATTTTTGCCTCCCACTTTGGGGTTAATTTGCATACCGAACCAACAACATTTTGCCGCCTATTACAGAAATAATCCACCGATCTATACAAGGTACGTGCAACCAACGACTTAACTGGAAGCGATCGTGCACCTCTTAGCACACCGTTGAAGCTTTCAGAAGCATTTGTCGTCATTATATGAAACCTTCCGCCATCGTCTTTAAACAAAGCCCAATTTTCCTCTTTTCCTTCCAAACTTCTCTCAATCCGGTTATGAGCTCTTACGTTGGCCGTCTTAATTTCCTCCCGAAGCTTACGATACTCAACCTCTTCTGATGCACATGCCGCCGCGTAGAATAAACCAGTCAAACGTTGATCTCTATAGCCGGCTTTTTGAAAATTTGCTTTTAGATGCCTCGCGCAAAATCTATGCTTATGTTGCTCTACCCATCTTTCCTGCAATGCGATAGGGATTCCTTTCATTCTATCAGATATGAAAGTAATACGGCGATTGTTTACACTATGTATAAACCGTCTCATACAGTAAAAAAAACCAAACCCAAGATTCAGCCGATTCGGACTCAACAATGGCATACGCCAACAGATAGAGTTGATCATTTGCATCCGTTGCAGTGGCTACGAGTAGTGTACCTTTATATTTGCCATACAAATGGGTGCCATCGATACAAAGTAATGGACGACAATGTAGAAATCCTTCAATGGAAGGGCCAAATGCCCAAAATGCACGTTTAAATACACCAACTTCATCTGTTAATATATGGCTTACACTACCGGGATTTGATCTTCTAATTTCATCAAAATATGCCTGTAACAGTGAATATGACTACGCCCAATCCCCATAAACCATAACAATTGCCTTGCTCAGAGATCTTCAAGCTTTCATATAACCAATCTTAATAAAAAATTGTTCTTCAACCAACACTTGAACTGTTCTAGCTGATATGTTTAAATCAGACTTCACAAAAGGCATGATCTTCGAAACCAGAAATGTTGATGTCGCTGGGCAATTGCTTGAATTGACCGTTGGATTAACGCAAGTATGCTCCCCTCTATACTTCTTAACAACCCACAACTCAGTCTGCGATTTTTTGGAATCAATTGCATGAATTCTCCACTGGCAAGTATCGTCGATATTGCAAATGGCAGTATACATTTCTTTGTTGGACCTAATGGGCTTAAAAGAAACAGCATGTAAAATGGACCACTCACTTAGTTGTTGCAGAAATTTAGCTTTGCTCTCAAATACAAGACCAGGTTTAAAGCCATTTTGAACGCAGGAGGACGAGAATAATTCTCCCCTACTTTGCAAGTCCTCGACAACAGATCTGGCTAACATTTGCGCAGTACACATGTCCTCATCAAGGGGAATCTCCATCGCAGGTTCATCATTACCCCCATCTTCTTCATCATCTTCATCATCCATCTCTTCGGCTCCGAAGTCAAAGTTCAACGAATCATTATTTACTTGCATGTTGTCCAACCATGCGTGATTGTTATCGGGAATCGAAGCAACTGTCATGCTGTCCAAAGCAGGTCCAGGGTTCGTTTGTAGGTCTACAATTCCATCTACTTGACTCGCGTCATCGCATGCATTCTCTTCGAACGACGATTGCTCTTTCATGAAATCCTGCGGACAACTGCATCATGAAAATATTGCACTTTGATCAAACACTTAAGCATGACTCAAATAACAATACATTTCTGAGAATACTTATTCCTGACTCATATGATATAACTCAGATGGCGTTGGCTGCAATGGTTCTGCTACTTGTGTAGACGGTCCAACATTACTTTGTGTATGATGGTAACAAGGACCAAAACTACAAAATATATGTCGGGCATTAACAACAATTGGGAGAACCAAAATATAACATGTTTAGAAAACCTTTTAAGTTGGGCTTACCTCTGCGTCGCGCATCCAATACTTTCCTGCGTGGGAAATGGAAAGCTAAAATGTGGATTCTGTGTATAATTCACATGCGGGGGGTACGCATAGAACATTTGATGTTGTCCATACTCTGAAACGTTAGAAGGAGGAATACTATTTGGTGATGGGATTATATGAGTTGGACGGAAAGGTGCCGCTCGAACGGGTCCTGAAGCAACAGGTGCTTCTACCACTAACTTTGTCGTTTTCACAACAAATAACTCTATAGTCTTACAAGCAACAGAAAACATTAACTCAACATCACCATCGTCAGCAATTTTAATTGCCTTAGAACCAGAATCAGTCGGCCAGTTGCATTCTAACTCAATATCAAATTGCTCTGCATTAATCATTGTTGACTTGAATATTGAGGCTTTTAATTGCTTCAAGTTACAACCTATCAGAACTTTTACAGGTTTGAAAGATCCACCTTCGTATTTCCCACACTTTCTATCATCAATAACCAACTCACCATCAAAGTAGCATAGAATCGCAATAAACTTAGGAGCCATTCTAATTTACAATAACATAAAAGAATATACTACCAAAAGTTATAGATCCAGAAAAACTAAGATTTAGGGTTTTGAAATTCAAACCTTGTGATGAATCAAACGACGGAGAATAGAGTCCAGTTGACGTAAATCTGAAATTGCTGCTAGATCAGAGCTAAAATTAATGATTGGTTTAATTTCAGAATTTGATTTAAGGTATTGGGTTTCTTTTTTTCAATATGTAGAAAGTAAAAAAGTGAGGAGGAAGAGACTCTCGGCTGACTGTATATCACGTCTGCGCGTCTTTTCAAATAACGCAAAAGGAAACTGTAAAACTTAACACATCATTATTTTATTTTTGCGTTATTTAGGATAACGCTTTAAAGCGGTATTCTAAATAACGCATTAAACTGTTCTTCCAAAAATACTTACCGCTAATCATTTGCGTTATTCAAGATAACGCTCGCTAGCATTATTTAAGATAACACTCCTGTGTTCTACAGAGAAACACGGGGGTAAACTTAAAAACATGTTTGCGTTATCTTGAATAACGCTTCACGCGTTATTTCAAATAACGCTGTGTTAAATAACTGTTTCCAGCTGATGTGACATAAAACAGGCTACAGCCGTAATAAGTATTCAAACAAGGCTAAATATGGTATAAGTTTATAAAATGGGGCGAAATCCAAAAAAAATCCTGCTAAATATTCACAAAAAAACGCACCCTAGCTCTTTCCGGTCGCGCCCATACCTCTCCCGTCTCTTCATATTTTGTGGCCATCAAATTCTGGACAAGTAAAGCGGCTATGGCCATGAATTACCTTACGAAAAGCGCCTCACATTTTTTGTTATCTTCATTTCATCCTCCTAATGTTCAATTTCTCAATCAAGCATGTTCTCCTTAAATCCTAGTAATCCTCAATTTCTTTCTCATTCTCGCTCGAATCATCACTCCTTTTTCATTCCGAAACCTAAACTTAAAATACTTTCTCATTTGCATCCAGTAAAATACCAGTTCGGAAATGAAGAATTTGATTCTACTGAGAAAGAGAAAGACAAACAGGACAAGGTGATTAATGGGATACATGTGGCGAGGCAGAAGTATATTGATGTTCCAAAGAAAGAATTGCTTGATGCGATTGTTAGCTTGTTTGATTCGGAGGAGGATGCTGATGAGTTCGCAAAATTTGCAGTGTTAGTATTTTCGTAATCAAAACATTGGGAATTAGAAGGGTAATCTATTGAATATTGATACTATAACGGGGACACTCACTCCAAACAAATAATTTACTAAAATTTGAAGATTAGTTAAAATACCCTTACATACTAATTGTGTTCCTATTGTCGTTTATCTTCTCCCTCTCTATAGAAGATGTTAAGAATAGGTAGGGGTGGCAATTAGACCCGACCCGATGGACTCGGACCCGACCCGGTGGGTCTCGGTTCTAGGTGGGTCGGGTTTTGTTGGGTCTAAACTATACATTTCAAAAATCTGGACCCGACCTTCGGTTCGGGTCGGGTCGGGTCGGTTCGGGTCCGGTTGAATAATAACACTAAAAATACATATATTTCAATGTTTTTTGGTCGAGTCTTTCGGATCGGGTCTATGCGGGTCGGATTTGATCTGTTCTTGATCATATTTTTCATCAAGACCCGACCCGAGACCCATCGAGTTCGGTTCCGGTTTGGGTCTTTTCGGATCGGTTCGGTTCAGATTTTCGATTCTTGGTTTGGATTTTCGATTCTCGGTTTTAATTGTCAGTCCTAAGAATGGGTCTTCTAATTTGTAGGAGTTGAGTTTGTCTATATTAGCATGTTTAGTACATGGTGTTTGTCCTAATCTTCAGGGATAGTTGTCCTAGTTTTGTGCACATTTAGTTTGTGTATTGCCTTATAAAGGCTTCTGTTTTGCTAATAAAATAACAATCTATCGGCTTTCAGTTCATCTCTTCCATTTCTATTTCTCTTAATTTCAACAATTGGTATCAGAGCCTAACTGCTCATACGAGTTTATTTTCCAATCTTGAGTATTTCGTTCCGACGGCGGCAACCACCATAAAGGGTTGTCGTCCGCCAGACCAGATTTGAGTATTCAATAGCTTGGAATTCCGAGTTTCAAATAAGAGAGATTGTTGGTGGATGAAGTGTATGTAGATCTGTTAGTTTTGGTTGCCATGAGTGAGAGATGTGTTTAATAGCAGTAGTGGCTTGTGATTAGAGTTTGTGAAGACCTGAGCAGCTAAAGTTAAAGGAGTGATGTAATCTGCATCGGAGTGTTAAGAAGTCCAGGGAGCAAGTGGCTGATGCTGAGACATTGCTTGACATGGCTAACTCTCCAGGCACATGGTTTAAATCTCATACCAGTGGAGGAGTAACACCTTCAGATTTCATGGCTGCCTTACCCGGAAATTTCAGATGCTCTTGTTTGATAATGCAAGGTTATTGGTATTGGTGATGTTGTCGAACTGAACTTTGGTGAAGGCTGCTGGTTATTGAACTGGTGTTTAGTGATCGTATTGTATTGGAGGAGCCGTAACCGTATTAAATATAGGAGAGGAAGTTACAAATAGATGGAAACAAAAAATTTGGGTCCAGGTGAAACGAAAGGTCCCAATTAAAAATACAGCACTGTTGGAATATTACAATAAGGCTGAAGAAGCAAGTGGCTCAATCAGAGGTGCTCGTGCTCGGTGTGTTCATCGTGATGAGTTCAAGTATTGTGTCAAATGCAGTAAAGCTCGTAGATTTCAGCTTCAGACGAAGGAAGAATGCCGTGTATATCACGATGCAGAAGAAATGCTCACTGGAAGTGCTCACATTTTCAAGATGGCAGGATGAGCTGCGACGATGAAGAAGAGCGCGCCTGTCGAAGACTTCTAAGAGGCTGCGTTGTGAAGCCTCACTGCAAGGGCTGCCTTCAGTGCTCGTGCATCGGCTGCGAGACTTGTCGCTTCCCAGATTGCAACTGCCAACTCTGCACCGACTTAAAATAAAAGACAGGGAAATAACTTCTCCAATACTTCATGTTTTCTTAATGTCAGTTGGAAGCTGATGTATAGGATAGAATTGGGAGATGGAGCTGTGGTTATTGGTTTGTATGGACTATGGAGTTTGTTGTTTGCTGGTTGGAATTTGTGGTTAGGCAGGGTGCTTTCAGGTAGATGGTTTAGCAAGGGAGTGTTTATTGATGAATGAACTTGTGGATTTGGGGTTAAAGCTGAAGGAGCAGTGGAATGTTTCAATGATCAAGGACGATGAACTTGAAAGGGTGTTATGAAGTTTCTGTGTTTGGTGTTCTGTTGCAACGAAGTGAAGGACGTCGAAGGGTAGGGAGATGCGGTTGTATTGTGATTGTAGATTGATGAACATGCTAAAATTTGTAGTTTGTGAAGGGTTGTTGTTTGGTGATGCAACAAGCGGACCAGTTTGAAGTTTGGTGAAGTTGCAAAGGTGAATGGGTTATGTCAGGCGTTCAGACTTTGAAGCAGTGATTATTTTGTCTCCTTGAGTTGCGGTTTCTTAATTGAGGCTGATTGTTTTGAAGCCTGTGGTCGAAGGTGTTGAGCGATGGTGTAGCTAATGAAGTGATGCAGGCGATGACAGTTGTAGATTGAAAGATGAAGGATTGGTGGTTGACTAGAATGTAATTGATGGTGTGGAGATTTGTATGGGACGTGGTTTTCAGGATATAGTTGAGTTTAAAGGAGTGGTTGTTATGTTGTCAATGTCATGGGAATTTAAGCAAGAGAGTAGCTTGCATGCAGTTTCGTAGCAGGAGTTGTAGATGATGTATGGTTTCAGAGGGAGATGGAAGATTGTGTGACAAGGGTGATAGGCCGAGACTGTTCAGCTGTGTATTGCGTGAACTATTGTGGACAGAGGTGAGATTGCGTGGCCGTGGCTGCACACTAGCTGTTGCTGTGTTGATATTGCAGCATTGATGAAGTTGAAGACGATGAAATGTAGAACGTTGGTTATGGGTTGGACATTTATAGAGAGCGCTCGAGAATTGTTTGATGATATGCCTAAGAGGAGATAGTCATGCCTACATGCGAAGTAGGTTGAGTGAAGAAACTTGGTTTTATGTCATCCAACAAGTAAGGAAGAAGAGCTGCGGTTCTCACTTGTTGGGGAGATGATACATACATACATACATATATATATGTAACATATATATATATATATATATACATACATATATATATATATATATATATATATATATATATATATATATATATAAGGGAAGACCCAAATGGAGAGGTCAGCGAATCCCTAAAATGAAACCGAGAGTGTTTGTTGATGGTTAAAGTACCAATCAACATGAAATACAATAAACATGAAACAGTTGAGTATGTCCAATCAGATAGAAGTGAAAGTTGAGATCAAGTTCGTCTATGCAAGACGATGATGAAACCGAGAAGCATGATTCATTGCTTTATAAACTGCATGTTAGCACACCTAGTTTAAGGGAGGATGTTAAGAATATGTCTCATAATTTGTAGGAGTTGAGTTTGTCTATATTAGCATGTTTAGTACGTGGTGTTTGTCCTAATCTTCAGGGATAGTTGTCCTAGTTTTGTGCACATTTAGTTCGTGTATTGCCTTATAAAGACTTCTGTTTTGCTAATAAAATAACAATATATCGGCTTTCAGTTCATCTCTTCCATTTCCATTTCTCTTAATTTCAACAGAAGAAAGGTAAAAAGTTCAACTAAAAATGGGAAAAAAGCAACCACCAAGATGTTAGAATGAAGAACTATAACACGACTTAGATAAGATCCTAAACCAGTGAAGATCTTTTGTTCAAATATAAATTGATTCCATATACAAATAATTACAGAGATATGACTTGACTTAACTTCGAGTTTGATTTCCTTTACTTTTAGATATTGACAATGTCAAACAATTTTTCGGTCTTAGAGTTGATTTGGATTTGAATTTCAGTTTGAGGTTATAGAAGATTAACAAATTTTAGATCTATTCCGAGTTTGAATTTGATTTAATCCAAATAGGTATATTTATGTGATTTCGTTTAAGTTGTTTATTTTTGGTTCTTATGTCTTTAGATTTTTTACATATTCAAACAAAATCAGGACATTTTACCCCTAGTACAGGAAATAGTGTCAAGGACAAAGTCACGAGCTTTTTCCGCCGTAAGGACGGCCTGTTGAAAATTTATTCTAAAAGACAAAACATTAGATTTTAGGTATCAGTTTTACAATGTGCATGGTATCAAAATTTGACTACCAGTTTTCAAGTATCAATTTTACAGTGTGCATGGTATCAGAATTTAACTATCAATTTTACGGTGTGTATGGTATTAGAATTTAACTATCAGTTTTTTGGTATGTATGGTATCAGTTTTTAAGTATCAGTTTTACGGTGTATATGATATCAGTTTTACCGTGTGTATTGTTTTTAGGAATAAATCATAGTTGTTAAGGCGCGCCTAGGCACGCCTAAAGCTCAGGCGCAGGGTTTGCGCCTTGCTGGCCTTCGAGGCACCTCGGCTAACCAAGGCGCAAATAAAGCGCGCCTTTGGCGCTTTTTCTCTAGGCATCGAAGCTCAAATAAGTGTGTGTCGAGAAATAATTGATTTTATGTCAAATCCACTTTCGTTTGGACCCGATCTGACTCTCAGCTTTCAAATTCCAACTATTTTATTCGATTTGTAGGGTTTCCTTTTTAATTTTAATGCATTCAACATTAAAAAAGCTGTTGCTGCATCAGCCGCTGTTGCTGCCACCCTAGGGGTGTGTGTGTGTTTCAAATACCAGCAACAATTTTTTAACTGTTTTTCATTTAAATTAATTAGTTTAAAGGTTTAAACTTTAACCTTAACTTGTTAGTTAATTTATGTGGAAAATAGGCTGAAGGACAAACTTAGCAAAAAATTTAGTGAAAAGTATACGAAGTTTGGAATTTAGTCAAAATGACACATTTTAGTGTAAAAGGGGAAATGACAGTAGGCCCCATGAATTCCTCTTTTGCACTAAAATATGTCTTTCTCCCTAAAAACAAAACTTTGTTTACTTTTCACTAAAATTTTGGCTAATTTTGTCCTTTAAAAGAAAATCCTCGAGTTGTGTTTTAAAGTAAAATTAAAATTTAGATATGTTTAAAATGTATTGAGTTATGATTTAATTTTAAAGTTTAAAGAGTTATGTTTTAAATAGTTAAATTTATTGAACTTGTGATTGTTTTAGTTCCGAAATTGCATTTGTGACTTTGTACCTACTAATCTATGTTTTTTATCACTAAATTTATCATTTTTCGTAGCATTTTGTAGTGCGGTTTTTTCTATCAAAAAAGCCCACACTTGTGTAAAAGTCACACAAAAAAGCCCAAGGCTCAAAAAATCCCACACTTGTGTGCACAAAAAAGCCCAAGGCTCAAGCCTTGCGCCTTAACTACTATGGAGTAAATTTTTGATTGGTTTGTCCTTGGGTTTATAAAAGTCATGAAGTTTGTCCTTCACAATAAAATCTCCTTTTAAGTATGATTAGGTTTTTATGTGAAAGTTGATTTGAAATTTAAGCGGATTAACAAGTACCCGAAGATAAGTAGAAAACAGATTTTTGTTTTGACAGTTTAAGGTTGAAAATGTGCTTGTTCAGGTTATATCTATTTTAATTAAAAAATTAACCCTCTTTGTATTAACAACACCCTTCAAAATTATTGAACCTATCAGAATTACTTTGAGGACAAATTTATCCTTCTCGATTACAGCAATAGTTTCTTTTAAACACATTCATTTAAAACCCTAAACTAAAATACTTACCATCCATTATTAGATTTAACTGTTGAATTCCTTATTAAGCATGTAATCAGATTAGACTAATTAAAGGCAGCACTGTTATTATCATTATTCGTTATTTTTGTTTCAGTTAATTTTTTCCAATCAACCAAATCGAGTTCACGATGTTTGAAAGTTGTTGATGGAGCTTGTACTCTAAGGATTAACATGAATTTTATTTATTTATTTATTTTTATTTTTTGTAAGACCAGCGTAGCATATCTTAAATTTGTTGTTGTGGATTCTAGCATTAGGAAGTTCGTTTGAAAAGATGAAGAGATAAGTACGGATGTGCAATCATATTAATATGTACGTGTATTTTTGTAGTTTTTTTGATGCAGGTAAAGCAAAATTTGGTGCATTTGATTTGTTTTACTTCTCATTGTAAAAATGGTAGTTTTTGGTCTTTGAATATAAGTTTCCTTTCATATTTCAAGGCCGTATCATTATTTGTAGTATAAAACAAAGTGCCTTTTTGTTCAAAGTCGCGATCTGAAAGTTTTTTTTTCTTTTTCCAATCACGTTCAAATTATATCATTCTACCTCTAGTGGCTTTTATCGTGTATTGACTATCATAATGCAAGCTAATGGAAATTTCAATATATTTATTTCCGCTAACATTTTTCGTATTATATAACTAAAATGATATGTTATATGAAGATAAATGATACAAATTTCTGAATGTTTATATTCATGTTTTTTTGTGCAATTTGATTGCTTTTGTTTTAGGGATGACTATTCGTGTGTTGAACTCCAAAAATAAATAACTACATGATAATATATTGAGTGAGAAGGAATTCTCACTTTGGGTTCCACTCCGCCAGTCTTTAATTGACGGTTTTGGTACCGTTCGGGTTTGTATTTGCCACAAATTCCAACTTGCTTCAAATTGGACCCAGTTAGTTTTGTTGTGAAGCTCTTGACTTCATGATCACAACAGATCCGAAATCGTCAGATTTCGACCTCGTATGTAAAAGATATGATGTTACGAACTTTAAATACATAATTAATTAATTAAACTATAATTACCCTCCAATTTTTGTTTTCACGACGTTCTCTTCGTTTATTAGTTCGCCGCCGCCACCAGAGGAGGCCAACCACCTGGCCGACCTCCCCGCTCCTTGCCGCGCCTCCACCAGTCGCCGCCCCTTCCATCTCGCCGCCGTTGATCCCAATTTGGCCAAAGCCCCAATTTCCATTCGTCTGAAAACTCTCCGCCACCACGCCACCATCGGATCGCGGACCAGGACGCATCGCCGCGCCTCGCCAAGCCCTACCACTTTCCCTCAACCACCTCCGCCTGATACTCCAGTTCGCCGGAATTTGGCAAAAATCATTCGCAGCCAACCGAAAAACATTGCCCTCCGTTCATCTCAATTTTCCCACCTCCTAGATCAGTTTCAGGTCAAATAATATAAAGTAAAGTTGTCGATCTTTGTCTTCTCTACAACTTTGCCTTTGGTGCCACTATCAAATACTCGCTGGATTGATCACAATTCCACAAAAACCGAAACCCATTTTCTGGCGTTGACCGTCGATTTCTCCCAATCTGTGCAACGGTAGGTCCCCAACTTTTTGTGGTAGGTAGAGATCATCATGGTCTACAATAGCCAGAAGCCGTTTGGGATAATTACTTTTGGATTTGAAGATATAAATTGTTTTGTGATCAGGGGCTTTTCTGCAAAATTGACGAGGGAGAGGGAGGGGCTGCTGCTGAGTTATTTTGGGAGAGGAAGAGAAGTGAGGGTTTGTGGAGAGAAATGACATTATATAGTGGGGGTTTATTATTTTTAATATTTTCCCAGTTAGCGCTGTTTCCAATCGACATTTATCGATGCCACAGTCACATACGAACTCCGTTGACGACAAAAATTGACATGCTGCTATGTCTTGACGATACAGTCCCAACAAAACTAGTTTCGTCGAATTCCGAGTCTATTTGCTCAAAAAGCCCAGTTTTTGGCTTAAATAGCTGATCGATTCACAATTTATTGTGCACGGCCACGTACTAGCTCCAAAAATTACGAAACTTGGAATTCTCGTTATGTTTTTCAAATACGATTTCAACAAAACTAATTTCGTCGAATTTGGAGACCGTTTGAAAAATGTTCTTTTTAACTGGTCGATTAAATTTAAACTGAAATTGAAAACACGTTTAAATTTACTGTGCCCACATATTAATTTCAAAAATTACGAAAATTGGAATCTAGCAATAATTTGATATTCCAGATCCAACAAAAGTGATTTCGTCGAAAACGGACGTCGTTTGCAAAATAGCTATTTTTAAGGGTTATATATTAAAATATACATAAATTCCATAGCGACTATTTTAAATTTTAAACTGGACATAACTTTCAATTTATATTATGAAATTTGAATTTTTCACATTCATTAGAAAGATATTATTAAACAGATTCAAATGTTTCTTGTTTTATTGAAATCCGATTTATTTTGAATTCTGTACGTTCAATTGAAATTTAAAATCGAATTTTCAAACTACCGCGTCATTTCAGGATCGTTTTATAATTAAAATAAATTTATACGTTCTAACTTCGATTTAAATAAATTTTTAGTCGTTATTATTTAAAATAAATTATTTTAAATATTCAAAACCCATTAAAAACAGGTAAAGTAAATATTAGATGATGAAAAATAATATGAAGAGTCGATCCAACCCAAGCGATTAGACAAAAAATAAGAAATTATACACTATTTTAGTTTTACTAAATCAAATCCGAACCAATCCGACACAAATTGAACCTCAAGTCGATGGTTTTGAATTATACTATTTGGACTCGACAAAACCCACTCAGCTGGAATTGAAACTCGAGTCCAGATCCGATATGACGGGTCTAATTATCATCACTGTGTCGAATAAGTAATCTCGAATGGTTGCATTTTTTAAAATTAATCTTGAACAAGTTTCAAACTCTGTCCTAATTACTGTCGTTCCAAACAAATAATTCCAAGTAGGTATTTGTTTCTAATTTACTCTCCAAAGAACTTTGAAGTGTGTATTTTTAATATGATCGCACCGAATAAACTGTCAATTGATATGAAACATATGAGGAAGTTGATGAAGCGTATGAATCTGCTGGTGCATATATTCATGTAGAAATATAATGGTTGAATTAGATTAAAATTTTTAGTATATCATTAATATGTACTATATCATTAATATGTACTATATCATTAATATGTACTATTATCTTATATTTTGGCTTATGAAGTGAAGACTATTATACTTGAAATTCTATGTTTATGATTTGTATGTTTGTTTTATTATTTTGCAATAACACCCAAAAATATTCTTTATTAGACATGTTTTAGTAAAAAATGATAATATAAATTATACCGAACTTTTTAGATCAATTGTTATGTACATTAAATTTTCATAATTTTTTTTAAACATGCACAGTAAATCGAAAAGGCGTGTACTATTTGCCGCGTCGTACGCCAAAGCTTTGGAGAGGCTTTGCACCTTTTTCGTTGTGCGTCATTAATAAACGTTATGTAAGTCATGCATGCACTGAAAGAAGGTCATTCTTCAACTGTGGAAAGTGATAAATATCTTCAAGTGACACTTGATTAGAACCATATCGAGGTATCGAGATATGCAGATAGTGTTGTTGAATGATTGGTACTTTTGAATTATTTGCTGTTACTACCATATAATTTTCTTTATACTCTGTCATGTTATGTCTTGGAACTTCTATTTGCTGTCTGTCATGTAATTTGAACATACAGACTGACAATCCCGTCGCTATCATTGTGAATTCTTTTCTTGTGTCACTGATGTAAACGCTACCTCCTTTTCATTGGAGAGACAGACCTCAAAAACCACGTTGTCTTTGTGTTTCTCGTTTGCGTTAGGTGCAATAGTGTTGCTCTCAATCGTCCATTTATTCGACCGACAGTTTTTCAACCTGTGGACCTTCTTTCCAGTTGTAAAACTTGCCACCACCTTGATGGTTACAATGCTATGAAGCTCTCCTTTTTTGAGAACTTGTATTATCTCTTAGACGCTTTGCTTTTATCACTGTCTATGTTATATATGTTAACATATCATTGACCGCCTTTACTTTTTTCGGTGTAGAGTACCTCCTCGTTGCTTTTGAATGAGATGCCTGCCAATTTGCTTATCCAGTGCTTTTTGACTGGGCAACAAAATTTATTGCTTTGATCACGACGAAATTTCAATATGCAGGTTAGACCTATGAATAATTATTCTTTTTTATCTCAAACTCTGATAGCAGCTTCTTGTTCTGATTCAAACAGTGACTTTAGTTTGTGAACGTGCTGAATAATTGTCATATCGCATTTTGTACTAGATAGTAGGCCATTTTCGAGAAGCTGAAGTATTGGATTATTTTGGAAGAGAGTGCGGTGAATGTATCTGGAGGTAAAAGTTCCGTACACATGGAATTTTTGAGCCATTGTCATGTTGTGTTGTTAATTGATAGCTCTTCTCATGCTAGAGAAGTTGAAGTCTTGTATAATTCTTGTCAGGAAAATAGCATGGAAAATATACTTTAAGCTTCTTTAACGGTTTTGACCTTCTGTATATGTTCCAACATATCTTCTTCTCCAGTTATGTTTAAAGCAAACATGGCCTTGGCAGCTTTGACCTTCCGTTTTTTAACACATCATCGTGTCATTCCTCGATTGCCGCAGATGATATCCCAAAGGTCTTGAGCTTGCAAGGAAGATTTATGCATGTTGTTGCATACATCTACTTTTTGTTGTTGAGCCTCTTGATTCCTTCAACTACTTGAAGAGATCCATGTTGCCTTGAATTCCTTTAATATTAAAAGAACGCTCTTCTGACAATCTGACTCAAATATCAAACTGTTGAACAGAGAAGCAAGGAACTTCTAAATGTTAAGTTGAAGAAGATAAACAAGTAAACAACGCATTACACTAATAAATTGTTATACTGCAACATTAACACAATGAAACACTCTTACTTGTTTATAGTCGAACTCTATGGCGCTCATCAACGACGAGTACTCGCTTATACTCCTGGTTCAGTGTGGTGCATATATTATGGAAACACCTGTTTATAGAGAAACTTTGCTTCTTAAAGCTTACTCTAGAATATTTCTTATAAGAACTATTTTTGCTAAACTTCCCTTTGTTCATTTCTCTCTTGTCGCCTATTGCTACTAGGTCTTTCTTCCTTCATGTTTTCTCTCATGTATTCTTCACAATATCTCTTGCCGTCTTCACATTCAATACCCTTTTTTGTGAAATAATTTATTTTATCGTGATTATATATGGGTTTGGGCTTTAGCTAATTGATGTCGATTTTATAACAGTATCAATGTCGTTCTAATATGAACATTTCAACCTTAAGGACACATAAAGTTGTATTCCCTTCTATCACTTGAATCCTGTTATGACGGTGTTTAATCATAACAATTTTAGACATACATGGTAACTTGAACATATCATCTTCTTATCTGTCATATCCTTGTTCAGGTATATTAATTTACAGTTGGAGATAGAAAAATATTAACGTCCTGTAAACCTACACAGTATTCTTTTTATTATAAAAAAGGACTCATATCCCCCTTTTTTTTCATTATGTATTTCCTTTTCCTGTTGCAAACTGTATTTATTATACTGTGTTTTGTTCTTCCTTTTTATGGACAAGAATGACTAATATAATGGCATAGACACACATTCAGATATATGACCAAGCAATTTACATGTGAATGTAGGTGCCTGGACTCTATTTTACATGCTGAGCACAAAAGTATACTGGAAAAAATGAGATTATATTATTCACTTTCTCATTCAGATGAGAAAATCTATGAGGAACGGCTAGCTACTGAACTTGAATACACATCTGCAAACGCTTCTGTTGGCACTAGTGACAAAGAAAATATATTTGGAAAATGGATTGAGGATGATAAGTTGAAGATTCATGGATTGAATCTCAGAAAATTATTAAAGTCATTCACCAGCATAAATTCTTCAAGTTCTGTTCTGGAGTCAAGGTTGCCGACTTTCCCCCCTTTAGCTTTACATATATGCACTCACGATCATGTGCAATATTTTATACTTTTTATTCAATATAGTGATGACCATAGTATCCATGTTTGCTTATGTACTAAAATAAATGAGTTGTGGGTTTGAAAAGCTTTACTAGTGATTGGCTACAGTGCACAAGTATTTCATGGAATCATTTTAAACTTAATATCTTATGTGCTGCACTCAATGTTCCATTTTATTCTTTTTGGCCTCATTAGTCATTACTGAAGCCTTCTATTTGATGATTAATCCAATTCATGAAAGAATGAGCGATCAGTCAAATGAGTCCATTTAGATGTAGCAATCTTTATTCTACGTACCACCAAACCGGTTTATTTGAATTAATCTTTTTTCATATCATTATTCTTATGCTGGCGGCCTTATTATATCTAAAGTTAATTCAGCTGTGCATTTGCTTACTAATTTCCATTGCTATGATTTATGTGAGAACTCTAACCTCTGAAAATGTGAATATTGTGTAGAGTTGCTATGGCACCTGAATTTCAGAAGTCGTTAATGGAACTTTTGAGTGATGCTCAATTCGAAGAATTATCGGCACAGGATTTAATGTTAACGTATGCATTAAATAGCGATTATCTATTGACATTACCAATATATGTTGACTGGAAAAAAGCATCCGAATCAAATGCAATAATATTCAGGTACAACCAGATCCATGCAGCACTGGTCGCATTCACCGCATATTTTCGTTGTGTATCATCCTTTTTCAGTTAATCGGTTTATAAAATACTTTTTAGTTGTGATATTTGCAAATAATTGATGCTTAATCATTTTAGATGAAAATTCTTAATGAAACACATTTAGGAAGTTAGGGATGAATATTTTTACTTTTGTGTGTAAAAGGCTTATTTTAAGGTTTTGGCTGAAACAGTTGCCTGGTTTTGGTTTCACTAGGGGTTGAAACGAAAACAAACCAATACCGCATTTCAACAAAGGAAAACCTACTGATTTCAAAATTTATAGAAGGAAAAAAAGTTTTTTATATATAAATATTCAAAATATAAACTTTTAACTTCGAAAACATGCAAAATCACAAAAATATGAATAGTGCAACTTAAAAAAGAGTTGAAACTTGAAAATAAAGTAATGAATAGATATGTATCAGTGTCCTGAATCTTTATAATCAGTCAGTATTGTCTGATTATATCTATATTTTGATTAAAAATATATTATTCATTTTATTCTAATTAGTTATAAAATTGTATTATATGAAAACTAAATGATATAATCTGGAACAGAAACTGGAAATTGTTTCCCCAATTTTATGAATTGGATCGAAATTCCTAAAATTACAAAAGACCGTAATCAGGATCAAAACCGAGTTTTCGAACCTTGATACTAACGTGTATTACAGCAGCATGGCTTCACGCGCACTCACTAAACGTTACATTTCTCATGTTACTCACAATAGTGTGGACCCTTACCAAAACTGTTTATAACATCTTATTCTTAATGTACAAAATATTGAAATTTGTTTCAGCAGTTTTGTTACTCTTTTGATGATTGTATTGCATGTATCCTTAAAAGACTCATTCATACTAGGGAAAATTTAAATTAGTGATTTTTAGAGAGGGAGAATACTATTTTGATTCATTACTGAAACGTGTGATGTAAAAGTATCCAAATCGGAGACATATGAACTAAAATTTATGAATATGTGAATAACACCTGCTTTGTACTGACTATCGGACACTGTACTAACCACTGTTTTTTTGGTAGAGGCAAGCGGATAACATTTTGTTGCAATGAACTTATTGCCAGAAAATCCTTTTGAAGCATATGGAAGTTTTGGAAAGAGAGTTCAAATTTATACTTCTATAGTTATGACATAGTAAAAAAAACTATTTTCAGGCGTGGATACACAACCGAGAGAGAAAGCGGTTTACTCATAGTGGAGAAACTTGATTATCTACAATCAAAACTCTTACAGGAGATATTCTTTAGCGTATCAAAGCCATTGCAAACATTCGGAAGCTGGTTGAAAAGGGTAATTGGCTTGCATTTTCAATATCTTCATCTAGAATTGTTGTGCATAAATTCTTGGTCACTTTTTTATGTTTAATATTGGGAACATGAATTTTTAGATAGACTATAATAAAATAGTTGTGTGGTCTATGATTTATTTTTTATTATGTAAACACAGGTATTGAAAGAATCTAATGGCGGTGAAAATGTCGAAAAATGGATCGAGAATTTGAAAGTTTGGCTTAACGATAAATATTCGCTAGATAGGAGCTTGTCCTCTGGTGAAAGTCCATATGGCAACCAACTGATGCATACTAGTATTGAGGATAGTGACCTTCCTATATGGCTTGCAGCACAGAAGGCAATTCCTAGATATGAAGGTTTTTTGTCGTCAATAGGACCACGTGGTAGGCTTATTAGAAAACTGCTAAATAAGATTGGATTACTCCCTTCAACGTCGGAAGCATCTACTAATGTTGAAAGTGATTCCAAAAATACAGAGCCTTTTCTTAAGTAAGCACAATGAAAATTTGAGCTAGTCAGCAATTCCATTATCATACCTTCGATTTTCTTTGGATACCTTCATACGTATGTCCTTTTAAATTATTTGCTGGAAAACCCTTCAGGAAACGTTTTTATCTTTTAGATGGTTTTTTTTTAAATGTTAAGCAGCATTAAAATGGTAACAAGGATATTAACTGCCATAAACAACTGATGGAATATGAAAACTGGCATTAACTGATAACACTCCATGGATGTTGAAAACTAATAATGGTCAACCCATGAGCATATTGAAAACAGATAAAGCATTAAAACAGATAACACTTCACCACATGAGGCATGTTGAAGACATTCAGAGCACATGATACATAGATTAATAATCCTGCATAGGTTTATATTACACGCATGTTGATCCTAATTGATTATTGTAATTTAGGCTTAATTTCTTACGGCGGATAACTCTTGGCAACATATGGGAACCTGCTACGGTAAAGTCATGTGGATACAATGTTTGGAATATTTTGAAGACATCTGTTTCTATTTTATTTTCCCAGTCAACGTTACAGGTAACAATGAATTACCGATTTTTTTTTTCAATTTTATTACAGGTTTTCCAATTTGCAGTGAGTCAAAATTAGTTCCTAAATCAACATATTAGCTCCCTTTTTCTCAATTTAATATTTTACTTACTAGGATATCTGATCTCTTCCGTAGTTCCATTGCTGTTGAACATCAAGTCTAAGCTGTACACACCTAGACATTTACCTGGGCGGATCCTGTGATTTGGGTTACCTAAGACAGCATAAGCAGAATGTTAAGAGTTAAATCCACCATATTACATTGTTCACATACGAAAAATGTAGTTAAGACAAAATGTTACATTACAAGTATAGCATCCTCACATATCATTTCAACCCCAAAAAAGGTTATCTTCTTGCATTCTTTGTAGTAAAATTTTCAATTATGCCATCATAATTTAGTACACAAAAATATTCATTTTCGATAGGACTCATAGTTAATCTGTTTAATCTCCCTTGTGGCATGATAGTCCAAAGATGACTATACAATTAACTTCAGTTTCGAGTATCTTCTTTCAGCGGAAGCAACCGTGACCGGTAGTCAACAGAATTCTATAAGCCACCCACACATTCAAAACCCAATTAATTACAATAAGACTTGAAAAATATATTCAAGAATGTCAATTGATTTTATAACTACTGATGCAAAATTATTTTCCGTTGTCGAAGTTCATTAAATAATTCTTCTCCACAAATATCACGTTCTTCGTTATTTTTCAAGAAACTTTCTAAATTGAAACATTGCACTTTTAATTCTTCACATTCAATATTTTTGAATTTAGGAACCCAAGTGTCCCTTCGTAAAACTCAAATTGCTTAAAATCGCTCTTTTGAAGAAAGAACATGATCGATAATATGAAGAAAGTAATAATTTGAATGTTGTCTTTTGGAGACTGGACATCAAGATTGTTTCTTTCAATGCATAGCTCTCGTTTTTCTTCCTTTAATTTAGGATCCAGAAGACCCTCCTTTTCTCTGAGTTCCTTAGCTTTGTTCATAAAACTTTGAAATCTATCTTTAAGTTTTTCAAACAATACAATAAGCTAATTTACTCTTGCAATGACATCTTTCATATTTATATGCTCTCGTTGAAGCATTTAGCTAAATTGATTAATATTATTAAGTACAAAATGCATTTAATCAAAAATTCAAACTTCTCTAAAGCATTATGACGCGAATTTTTAACCTTCATCATTGGGGTAACATTACAAGAATTATTTGCGATTTCAATTAGTGCATTTGTAAGCTCCAGATCTTGATTTTATATTGTTTTTACACTTTCGATATGGCTTTCCCAACTTGTAGCGAATGACGATTTTGGAGTGAAATCTTTCACATAATCTCTAATTTATCGCATCGATGAGTTGAATCAGAAAATAATGTATAATTTTTTTGCTAATAAAGAAAAATAAATTCCAACTTTAATACATGATTGGTCATATCACTTATCGCAAGATTCAAGCTATGTCATCCACATGAAATATAGATCTTCATTGCCCTAGGATTAATATCAAGCGATTTTTTTGTACATCTTGATGTTTCACTACAAAATTTAATAAGAATATGTTCAATCAAAACATCAAAAGTGAACGTGTTAACCATAATGAAACAAGTCATACCTTTCATATTTGAATCATTACCATAACTTTGACCTCTTACATCATTGATATTGAATCAAAGATCCACCAACGCATTTTCAATTCATTTAAAAAGACCAAGTCCCGATGTATCATCCACTTTAATATAACCAATAAAGAATTCCTCCATTTTTGTATTTCTTGCATCGTCAACATCCACACATCTTATTATAATCGACATTTGTTTTTTTGGCTCAAATCCGAAGTGCAATTAAGGATAATGTAGAAAAACTTTGCTTATATATATTTTTTGGCCATCCTTTTATCAATTTAAGATTCCATTCTTTGCTAATAATTTCTTTTTGTTTGAGCCTTTAGTGTTGTCAACTTATTTTATATGATTTCCAGTGTGTATTAGGTTACTTTCTTTATTTCTAAGTTTTGAATAAATATTATGCTAATCATTTATCCTTTCTTCTGCTATCTTTAATTTTTTAAGTGTGTTTGAATAACATACAAAAAAACAAAAATCTTTTTCACATTCATTTGAATACGCCAGTCATTTCTTTCATGCTATTCTCCACGTGGATGACTAACGACACAGCATTTGATATTAAAGAATCTATCGTTAGCTTTGCTTTTTAGAAACATGCCATTTTCTTTTATGATTTTAATAGGTCATTGTTGAACATACAGATTCTCTTTGTGCTGTTAATTCTTCCTGGCAATCCCGGATAATAATTAACGTTAACTTTTTTATATAAAAAAAGATTAAAAACAACTTTGTCATTAACATATTCATGGGTAACATCATTTGTTATGATCATCCATGAACATATCTTCGCTCTGATCCTCTTCATTAATAACTATGTCATTGATATTTTCATCTTTATTTGCTAATCTAACGTATTCAACAAGTCCATCAATTTTGACTTTTTCATTAATGGATTCATCTGCTCCATTAGTTTCTCCATTTTACTTGAAGTTGAAGACTGAGATTTTTGAGCTTTTGCTTGAAATAAATTAGAAATTGAACCTACTAATGATTTAGCTAGTTCGTCCTTTTGTTCTTTAATTTTCTGTTGTAAGCTCCGGAATTTTGTTTTTGGAACCTACTATGATTTTTGTCGGCTTCATTTTTCATCATTATCCTCTATTTTACAGTAATAAAAAATTGCATCATAAACATATTTAGAAGTTGGGTAACCAATATATCCAAAACTGTTAATATTCACTTTTATTTACCCGTCTAATAGTTACTCCCTCCGTTTCTAAATATAAGATGGTTTTAGAAGTTTGGTTTGTTTTAAAATATAAGATGTTTAAGGTTTTAAAGCCCTCTTTATCCGTTATTCATAATAAATGATGTGACTTTTTATGTATTTATTCATGTTTCAACCAATAGATGCACACGAGAAGAAGTTAATTCAAGAGAGAGCGTTATTTTGAGTATGAATTCAAACACCATTAATTGATTCCTTAATTCTTGTGCAAACATGTAAAACATCTTATATTTCGAATTGGAGGTAGTATTCAAATTCAAAATCATAAAGAAGCAGAGCATAAGTTATTAATTTATTGTTGCTAAGAACTGGAATGAATTTTTCTAAACCAATATTTGCCTCCAAAATTTGCTCCAATTCTACTTTGAATCTGCTTCAGTTCACCGAATTGTACTCTCTCTGATTCAGCAGGTCAATGGATAATGGTTGCTTGCTCTCTACCTAAACGAGTTTATAATATATCATCAGTAATACACTGAAACTCAATAATTAGCCCCAGATTGAAATCAAAATAAATGAATTATCTGCTGCTGCCTAGCTTAGGTTGATCTCCTCTTCTGTTTGTCTCATCTGCGCACATCTGCCCCTTTTTCTTTCCCTCCCTGCTGTGTGTATTTCTCTATACGGGTATGTGTGTGTGTGTGTGTGTGTGTGTGTGTGTGTATATATATATATATATCCATTCTTTTGTGTGTAGGGGGCTGATGCTGAGAAGTGGGTTGCCCTAGGCATTAGTCTCAGTTGGCTTATGGCTGGGGCGGACCTGACAATTATCGAGTATTCTCATTGTATGAAGTTTTTAATCATTGATGATTCATGTAAGATTCTGTTTTAAAATTAGGAGCCAGCTTTTCAAGAGTTGATTCTATTTTACAATGAGATTGATGGGCAAAGCAAAACTGGGGACAAAATGAAGGTTCTGCCCTTGCAGCTGAAAATATATGAAAAGATACCTATTCCAGATCTTCCGGTAATTGATATTTATCTTTATATTGTATCATAATTTCTTTTGGAACAAAATTTGAAACTGAATCCAGCATCTCCTTTTAATACAGTATGATAAATGACACATCTCTCTTTGTTTCGCAGGTTATTTTTCCACATAAGAAGCTATCTTTCAGAATTCTTGACACTGTATAATCTTCTCCCTTACCATTAAAAACATTTTTTTTTTTTTTTTACGAAGTATAAATAATAAAGAAGGGATGTTATATTCCACGTGATTCATTGGACTACATGTCAGAAATCATATCGTCTATATTTGCAGGTCCTGTGATCTTATACCATATTTACCGTGCACACAAAGCATTCTGTATATTGGAGAATGTAATTGTGGGAAATATAATCTTCTTTTACCTCATTCTACAAGATATATAGAAAGATAGATCATTTACCAAAGGGACTCCACTTTTAGATGAGGGTTTGTTTTTGATGGGCTTGGCCACTGAATTTGGGTAGATTTTTCGATAGTTGGCCTCCGAGCATATTGGGATATTGCACTCATTAATTATTCATTAAATATCTTTAAATACTAAGAACAAGTGTTACCCAATAGGTGCGTTTGGATATTGCAAGCATAGTGGGATTATTGGCGGTTTTGGTCAATTACAAGTTTGAAAATATTGCCTCATCTCCGTAAGTATGTCCAGTTTTTTTTCCACCCTCGGTCTTTAGAAATGCAGCACTTTTATCAATTACAGTCCTTTTAGGATACGGTTAATTGGTATCTATTAAATCATACCTTCTGATATGTATGTTTGTGCATTCTTATGCAGATCTGCGTTCTTGCTTGATCTTATTGCTACTAGTGCACTTATTATATACGCTAGTCGAGTAGCCTTGGGCTATAAACAGACTTGGGACCGTTATCAAGTATGTTTCTCGCTGAATATTCATAGATATTCCAACTTGTATACGGTTACATACTCATTGCAAGTACTGATGCCTCATCATATATTCATATGCTAGATAAAATCAAACCAGCTCATTAACTTTGATTTTAAATTCCACATTCACCATATAGAAAACTATTTTCTTGATATCTGTCTACACCCATTAAATTCTCTAAATCAAATATAGGGCACAACCGATAACATATATGTTGCTGCTGTCTAATGATTATAGATGAGGTCGCATGGCCTTTTCTTTTCCATATGAGTCACAAGTCAAATCCTTTTATGAAAGCCTTAAACATCAACGCTATTTTGAACTTTTCTATTATATCGTTTTGCACTTCATTCTGCCCATGCCAATTGTACTGTGTAATAGGCTTAAATGCACTCAAGACTGATAACATCCGGCTGCATGTTTCTTGTTTAGCTTCTGGTAAACAAGACGCTTTATGAAAAAACTATTGCTAGTGGCTTTGGTTCAGTTTACTTTCTTCTAGATGCTTCCGAACAACAAAAAGTAAGCAATTTCCCTCCCGGTGTTTATATTATAAACTAAATGGATATTTAAATTTTAAATTGCAAATGTTCAAGCAATACCTAATCATCTGTCTCCCTTGTTGCAGTATAAGGAAGCAATTTTAGTCTATGGACTAGTGCTACATTCCAAAATGCATCAGGTGAATAAACTGTCTAAAAGGCTTTCCATGTTTGGCTATTCTTATAAAAAACTGATCTGTCATATGCAGCAAGAATGATTACATGATTAAAATAATCATCTCCATTTCACATAAGAAGTAACCATCGTTCAATAATGTTATTTGCAGGTATCCACACATACTAAAATTGCGGAAGCATGTGAGAGGTTCATATACGAGAAGTTTCATAAAAAGGTAAGAAGATTGTCATTGTTTCTTGGATGAAATAGCGTAATAGTTCCTGACTCCAGATGAAATCGACTTGAACTAGGAAATCTGCAGTTTACCCTCCATTCAAAAATAAACAAACAAACATGCAAATGTCATTTGAAAATTGGAACGAGCTATCATGAACATAAAACCAATTTGAACTTTTCAGAGTATTAATGTTCATATTGGCAAGGTTCCATGGTTCTCTATCGTTCTTGAAATTTCACTTTTTTACAGATTGAAATGCCAATTGACAGCGCCATAGATACTCTTCAAAGACTGGAGCTCATCACGGAGATTTCAGAAGAATACAACCGTAATCTGAAAGTTGTCCCTTGTTCAAAGGCATATGTGACATTAAAACAAAAATGGGATGCTTTACTCCTACATGAAATGTAAAAAAATCTCATGGCTACAGTGCAAGCATTTTTGACTCAGGTTACTTAATTACAGAAGCGAATTGCTTTTCATCGTGTTGCATG
This sequence comes from Allium sativum, assembly GCA_030737875.1. NCBI lineage: Eukaryota > Viridiplantae > Streptophyta > Magnoliopsida > Asparagales > Amaryllidaceae > Allium > Allium sativum. The sequence goes on along the minus strand of CM060912.1, from coordinate 661,477,516 downwards.
TGTTTCAATTAACTCCATGTAGTCTAACCCCAACATGATTTTCTTTTAAAATTTCACCTAGTGTCACCCAGCTGCTTCTGCGCAGAGCACATGTTAACTCCTGCGGTCAAAGCAAAGCAATCTCAGATTCTCAAGTGATGTCGAAGGTGGTTTGAATGTGGCATCGATACGGCATAAGTAAAGAATTACCTATGAACTGTTACCAGCTTCGTACACACCAATAAAATAATGTTGGTGCACCGACGATGCAACATTTGCCCTTTTCAAATTTAACCTTGTTGCCTTCCCCATTCAGCTTCACTATCGGAGTGTAATAATAATTGTGTATGGCCCGCCATCACCGTTGCCTCCCTTAAAGCTGAAGTCGCAAACATCCATGGTCGCACCCCTAGCTTTCCTTTTGTAAGCACCAATGATCGAAATCGCTAGCCGCTAGCTGTTGCAAGTACTATCAGCCACAAGCACCTTGTCAGTCATTGCATGCTTAGCCCATCACCACATCACTGTCATAGGCAATCATCGAAGCCTTTCCCGCCAACAACTCCTTCGTTAATATCCTTAATTAATCATTGTTTTAATTAATTAATTAATTAATTAATGCTATTCTGATCCGACGAGCGTTTATTAACCCTGATTACCGGTATCCTGATTAGTACCATTCAATTAATACTAATGTAGAGCTTTACTTATGCCACTATTTTATATATATGGTATTTTTAATGAAATATTATAAATATATAATTTGTTTTGTCTCACAAGTGGCTAACATTGATATTCGTTTTATTAATTAAAACTTAAATCAATGTTCACCAAATATGTTATTTGTAATGACCTGCATTTTTTATCGTTCAATTCGATAATAATCCACACGTATCAAATCAAATGAATTTGAAAACATGTAGTTATTGGAGTAGTAAAAAAAAGAAAGGAGAAAAACAAACATCGAATCTCACAGCAGAAGGACAAAATATATTAATCGAATAACATTTCATGAAGTTGTTAAAATATACATTTGATTATACTTTATAAGAATTATCGGAGTTATACATACCTAGACATAATGCAATAATGCAGCGAAACATAAATGTTGTAGTGGGAATATATAATATATAATATACCAAACTTCGTCTTCATCCTCCAATATAATGTGGTCTTTCGTTAATCGAAAAACTCAGGTTGACCTGAGTATAAGTGAAAAGACAAAAATATTTGGATCAGAACTAAAATATTTTTACATCAGTCAAATCAAAATCATTATGTAATAATATGATTGTTATGTCATCAGGGATACTAATGGTAATTCACATATCATATCCAATGTGTTCGTGAGTCAATAACTTAAGAGATGTTATGGAAATTTCTTTCTTTTAAGGATTTGTTAAACTATTTTTATATAATGGTATGCGCTATAATAGGTATTGTATATCAGTAAAATAAACATCAAAATAGCATTAAGGCTTTACATTGATTCACCTTAACATATTTAATTTAGTAACCAAAGTCGTAATGGACTCGTATAAGGAAAATATGACAAGGCATGTGAAACGATGTCCAAGGTAAGGTTCTACCAATTTACACTTTCTAGTTGGTTGTAATCCATCTGTGGTCGGGCGTGACTATCATTCCAACGAACAAGGGTGCACTCATCGAGTACAAAATTATGATAACAATGCGAGTGATCAACGTCATTAGATGTAGCATTGGTCAGACATGGACTCCTATTTTAGTTATTTTAATTATGACATGAATGTCAATGCTATCCATCATCGTTCCATTACTTCATTCCAGTAAACGTTCGTCAATTCAACCACTCCACTTCGAATACCATCCACCGCGTACACGGTTATCAAAATGTTTCCAATATTGACAGGGAGTATGCCAAAAAGAGGTCCCAATCTCTTTAACAACTAATCGTCATTTTACACACTGGTAGGTTCTTTTACATTTCAAAACGATTCACATTTGATATCGAAGTGTCATGTTCGTTTCAAGAATCGATCCGTTTTGAAATCATCATATTTATTTCAAAATCTCTTCATTCAAAATCACATATATACCTAAATATGTTATTACGTTTGAAAATATTATATTCAATTTCTAACTTAGGTTATACCTTCATTAACCACATTTGCATTTATATCCACGATTTAAAACATAACTTTCCACCCTTTACAGTTTGAATTTCTTAGAGAAAAATATTTTGAATAGTAATAAACAGTTTAAAATAGCTTAAGTATTAAAATGATTTATATACCAAAATAGTTTGTAAAACCAAAATAAATTGAGTAGTCATAAAATAAGTTTTAAAATAATTTGTATTAAAATAATAAAAATTAAAAATACATCAAATCAAACTGTTTCCTTCATTCCAACAAATCTGAGCTCGTGTCCAAATTTCGAGTCAATAAACTCAGTTATCGATTTCCTACAATTCCATTTAGACCAAATTTCGATTTAGTTTTGATACATGACTTAAATCCCGATTCGAACAAATCTCATCCTTTAAATCGTACATTTAAAAGTTAGATTCGACTCAACAAATTACTTTCATAATTTAAAATTTTTAAATCCATTCTTACTGTAAAACATTTCAATTTGTATTGATTTCAAATCAAATGTCAAATAATGATTTAAACCACGTAAATCAAATCAAATTCCATTTTTTAAATTTTAAAGTTCAAACCTTTAAAATAAACTCGTTTCCCGGATTAAGTCCATATAGGGATGACAATTAGACCCGGACCCGACCCGGTGGGTCTCGGTTCTAGGCGGGTCGGGTTTGTCGGGTTTAAACTATGCATTTCAAAATTTTGGACCCGACCCGACCCGAACTTCAGTTCGGGTCGGGTCGGTTCGGGTCCGGTTAAATAATAACACTAAAACTACATATATTTCAATGCTTTTTGATCGGGTCGGGTTTGATCGGGTCTTGATGGTATTTTTCATCACCTAGACCTGACCCGAGACCCATCGGGTTCGGTTCGGGTTCGGGTCGGTTCGGGTCTTCGTTTCCCGGTTCTAAGTGCCAGCCCTAAGTCCATACACCAGTCATACCTTCATATTTCCAGTTCAATTCTTTTAAACGGTTTCTACTAACCAACTCTCGTTCCAGTTTCAAACTAACTTCAATTTAATTCTAAGCTAATTTCAATTTTAAATAAATTTTGATTCCAATTTCAAATTAATTCCAAATCTAAATTAATTTCGATTCAAATTTCAAATTAATTCCAAATCTAAATTAATTCCGATTCCAATTTCAAGTTAATTACAATTCTAAATTAGTTTCGATTTATAACCATTTCGAATTCGATTTCCAAATTTATTGATTTTAAATACTTAAATCAATTTTCCTTCAATATCCAATTTAAAATCTAAAACTTTAATTATAATTCAGTCTCAAACTCAATTTCAAAATATTGTTTTATATCACTTTTACTTAGCTATATTCAAAGTTCAAATAAAAGTCTTCAACAATTCAATCTCTGAATTTCAAATCACATTTCAATTATAACTTCTAAACTTAACTTCGATTATTGAAGTAATTTCATTTGCCAAATTTAAATTTCAGCAATTCGAGCTCTAGTTTGAAAATAATTTGATTTCCATAAATTCAATTTTTTCCCAAAGTAAAATCATTTCAAATAATTTTAAAACACTATTCAAAATCGTTTAATTTAACCAATCCGGTGTTTGTATATAATTTTTTATCCTATGGTTAAGTGCTACTTAAATTTAATTTTAGTATTTTAGGATGGATATATCCCATTTCAATCTAAATAAGGGGGTCATAGGTATTTATCATTTCAACCTATGTTCTTAATTCATTTTAACTGATTAATCCCAAATTTGTTTGATGTCCGTAACATCTATGGTAATGATTGTGATTAATCAACACAAACAATAGTCATACGTAAATAAGGTGAATAACAGGGTGAATCACACAACTAAACATCGATATATCAAACATATCAATTCAAGGCATCCGTCAAAATCAATCCATCCAAACAGTTCAATATCACAACCATTTACTAGTTATCAGGTGTCGGGTCAAGCAAGCAATTAAATTTCAAATTTAAACTAATTGTAAAATATAAATTAGAAGAAGTAAATTTATACTATCGGTGCAAATCAACATAAATATGCATTTTAAACTACCAAACAACAACCAATACAATCATATCATAACGTGATTTTAATTTAACTAATAATCGAAAATTTTAGTTTTGCGTGAGTGAGTTTAATCACTCACCATTGATTTTGTCCCCGTTGGAAATTCAAATAAAGGCTCAGAATTTAACGGTCTTAAAATTCGTCCAAACCAGCGTCAAAATGTTTGGAATTTCGATACGCTCGCAACAGAGAAAGCTGCATCTCAATTTGAGTTCGTACGAAAAAGTTATACACGTTCAAACATTGGAGATTTAAATTAATATAAAATCGAAAAAACAACCTCACTCAATCATACACTGCCATGTCACACCCCCCAATGCTTCTTCCTCCAATTTAAACTGTGTAATCGCCTGTAGCATAAGTGTTAAGGATTGCGGAATGTATTGTTAAGATAAAACTAACACTAGAGGGGGGTAAATAGTGTTTTTGAGAAATTTAACAAAATCTAAAACTTATATGATATACTATATGAATCACACACCACAGAGATAATCAAAGACACAAAATCAAGCACAAAAATAAACAAAAATAAAATGCAGAAAAGGAAAGAACACACCGGATTTTATACTGGTTCAGATTACTCCTGCGTCGAGTTCCACGCAACGCTGGATTGCGCAGAGGTTTATTACTATATCAATATCCAAGTACAACCCTTGATTTCGCGGCTACAAGGTTAACACCGATTCCAAACACCCTTGATTTCCTGGCTACAAGGTTAACACCGCTCCATTTCCTTGATTTCAAGGCTACAAGGACACACCTTTTCCCAAACACTTCCCAAATAATTACAATAACCCTATAACTCTTCAATAGCACTTTGATTCAGAGGGTCATGAGTAGAGAGTGAGAAGAGAAGAAGTTTTATGTGAATAGAATTGAATTCGACAGAGTATAAGTGTAGAGATCATAAAAATAAGAAATAATAATGGTGTAGAGAAAGAGGATGAAGATGGAGAAGAAGAATGGTGATTTTTTTTTGAAATCAACCCCTATTTATAAGATGTGAAAGGTTGTAACGTACAAATAGTTCCTTTCAATTTTAAAAATAGGACAGTTATATGTCGACATACCCAAATATGTATGTCGACATATCTACTATATTTTTTATTTTTAAATCATTTTTTAAGTATTTAAAACAATATATATATATATATATATATATATATATATATATATATATATATATATATTGGAAATTCCTGAAACGAAACTAGCTGTTTTAAACATAACTTTTCAAGTATAAAAACATAAGAAAATACTATTTAAACATATGATTAAAAAATTAATGTATATGTGATATAAAAACTATATATAATATAATTATAAACATATATAATATAATTATAAACATATATATTGGAATTTATAAAGAAATATCTAAAACTATATAAACAAAAGGTTATATGAAGAATCAAATATGAACTTAGTAAAATATATTTAACAAAACTATAAAAATAAGAATACTTATAAATTAGGAAGTATATTTGCAATCATAAGTTTGAAATTCTTTAATCAAAACTTAATAATATAAATAAATATTCTAAAGTGTAAAATCATATGAAATCGTATACATATTTATAAAGTTACAAGGTTTAAAACTATAAAACTATGTAACTATATAAACTTATATAAACACACACACACACACACACACACACACACACACACACACACACACACACACACACACACACACACACACACACACATATAAACTTTGAACTTATATGTTTGAAATCATAAGTAAAATAATTTGAAATTGGAATTTGAAAATCAGAAATTTGAAATTTTGAAAAAGAGAATTTGAATTTTGAAAAAAATGGAATTTGAACATGTAGTGCTATTCAGAGTCTAATAATATATATACTAGACTCTATTACTATATTTGTCTTGAACTCTTGAACTCCTGATAATCTTGAGTCTTGCTGGATCTCTTGAAACTCTAGTCTTCGGTATTTAAGTCATGTATACAAATCCTGCATATATATACACACACACACACACACACACACACACACACACACACACACACACACACACATATATATATATATATATATATATATGTCTATATATTCTAGATAGAGATGTTAGAGTGTGTGTGTTTTACTTATGCTTTGTATTCACGTATCAAACCATACGAACTCAATGGATCTAGTCTTGAATCTTGATTCGATTGCTTGTGGAAAATCACCATTGGAATCATTACCTGATTAATCAACGATTAATATTTGAATAAAATATTAAATATCCAATCGATAAAATACAGATTATTATATTTGGAGTTCATTGCATTTGGAGCCCAAACATCAGATCCAAATATGAAAGCATCAAAGTAAGACACAAGGGGACCTACCTTGGGGTTTGCACCCTAGAGGGTGCAATCCCTAAGGGATCGGTAATAGTGGGGATTGACACCAATCTCTTTAGAGAGGGTGATATGGGTTGCATAGACTAGGCTCGGTTGTCTCATCTCGGTGGGTCTCTCTACATGATCCTATAGCAATCCGACTTATAAGTAGGTCAATTGGACTTTAGAAAAAGGGATCAAATCTTCTCTTGGCCATGCAAATTTTTTGTTAAACTTTGAAGATAACTTCTTCTTCTACTACTCTTTTTCCATTAATAATGTAAACAACTAACTGCTCCTGTACTCAACAGTATAAAACAAAATTTACTAAAGTGGACGAGTGACAGAAATTGCTAAACCACAATAAAAGCTTTATGTTTTTTACAGCTTTCATTACCTATTTTTGTTATTCTGCAATTATGATATGTGAGTTTTTTTGTGGTTTGTTCTATAATTGTATCAACTGAGGTGTTAGGCCCGATTGATCAAGATATAGTTTAAGAGTATCAATGTGAAAAAGACATTTGTAACGATGTAAAAGGGATTTTGCTAAGTCGATAGCACGTTGTCGAAAAGTCCAATTTAGCATTTTAATACATCTGTACAATGTCATCAAATACAATTTTATAAATGTAGGTATGTCATACACACGTCGTTGGCAAGTTGGAATGTTATGTCCTTGAACTGATATCGAAACAAGCATTGGTGAAAAACACCCGTAAGTATTAGTCGGACGACGGCAATGCGGAGCCCACAAAATAATCAAAAATACCACTTTGATAAAAAAAGTTTTTATCAAAAAATACATCAAAAAAAAATAAAAAAAAATAATAGGAGGTCCACCCCTTGAATTACACAAATACTCCTCTTGAATTCAATGCTTACATCCTTGAATTTCGGATTTACCCCTATTTCTTAGTTTTTGACAAAAACATTTTTCAGGTATTCTAGCATAACTCTAAAATAATTTGGACGTCTTTTAACGGGATTGATGTGGCGTTGTATTAATCTTGCCTTTGGTCATGCTTTTGCTTGAAGAATTCACGTCAGTTTTGCCTTTTGCGCTGGTGGAGTCTTTGTGTAGGCCACTCATAATATTTGATCTTTGTTGATTTTTCTTTAAGAAATTCAAAACTTTATCCACAGATACCACCGAAACTTATTTAGTATTATCACCTGAACGTAAATTTTAACTACTAATTTTCGTTTACAAATTTGATTTTACTGCTAATAATATTATTAAAAAAAAAAAAATGCTAATAGAAAATACGATGATGCAACTTAAAAAATTCAAATGAACTGGTGTATGTGATTTCAATGTAAAATTACAATAGAACATTTTACACCGAAAGAGTTACACGTGTATAACCTGTAAAAAAACATGACATGCAAGTTTCGGTCAGGTGGCAACGTATTTTAATTTGTAATAATTAAAGTATCCACGTGTTTGTTTTAGCATGCAGATCAATTGAGCCTTGGGGCGACGAAAACATTTATGATGGTTCAACAGCCGAACCTACAGCATTTATGAAACAACAATAAAATTTGTTTTATGCTCCAGCGTTTGCGTTTTCCAGCCATGTTTTTACTTGTAATTTATGATTTAACCAATTCATAATTAATAATTTGTTTTGTTCTACAGTATGCATTTAATATTTGCAAATGAACAAATCAAAATCAACTCGATTTTTTATTCAGTCACAATACGATTTTAATTCAAATACTTGCGAACGAAATAAATAAGAAAACAAATTGTAGAAACCACACCAAACCAAATAAACTTAAAAAAAAAAAAAAAACCTTATTAATAACCATTGCGGAATTTGTACAATTAATAACTAATATACCCAAATAGCTCTTCGTCAAATAACGCCTTCAGCGTATTCAAGACCGAGGAATCCATAACAGCTCTTAAAAAATTTAAGTTGCGTCTGCAAATTACAGAGTTCTGTTGCTACTTTTATACATCTATCCTAATTGCATTTAATTTGCAGACAATTGCAATACTCCAATATTAAAACAGACCGTTAATTATTGGTAGTGTTAAGACCAGCTGGGTTGCTTATCGACCGTGTTATTATGGTTAGATAGATATCCGATCAAGTAGCAAAATGGATACTGTGTTTAAATTGCTCATCTGTCTACGAACCATGCAAGCAACTTAATGGCCAATAAATAAATGCGTACTTATTATTATGAATATTCATTCTGGGTCACGATCAAATCATGTGTTATTGCTGTTAAACCTTCTTCTCACACGAAACAATTATTTGAAGTCCAAAGAGATTGACAAAATTCAAGGTCAGTTTTCCCGACAAACTTCCATAACAATGTGATCCCGGTTGGGGTCGTTCGAGTTTAATCAAATTTAGATGAAGTTACTTATAACACGAAAAGCGTTAACAAAGTTGTTAAATTGCTCGAACTATCCTGAGTTCCACCTCTTAATTTTTAATATAAAAACAAAATATGTATTCTAGATAATTTTGTTTGTCTTGTGATAAATAAATGACAGTCAGTATGATTCTCATTTAGCAAAAAAAATAATAAGAAAATATGTCTATTCGAAAATGTTTGAATATTTTTCTACTGTTCGAACGTTATTTGTCCGTTACTCGGTTTATACGAACAACGTCCAAGCCAACTCTGAACACTTTATAATACATAACATGAACACCCCTTTTTCGGTCCGTTTCAGTCTGCCTAATTAATACCTCTAGGCGTGAAGATAAGCATCAACGTAGAGTGTAGTTGGTTCAAGATTACAGGTGTCCAGAAATATGTGTTTATTAAATTCAATTCAATGATTGGGGGGATGCAGCGTTTTTCCTTCTATTCGTACGTCTAGTCAATTTTGTCAGGGGAAGGTGGCCGGTATGCTGCAGTGTTTTGATGCGTATATATCTTTAAATGCAAATAATCAAAACTGTTACCATTTATATTTTCCTATTGAACACCCTGAAATCCAATGATACTTCATCACTATATTTCGATATTTGACAAATTAATAATAAAGTAACAAAACTAGACTTGTTTGACTCGCGAAGACTGGGCGTTCGTTGAATGACACCCGGGACATGCTACAAATGCAAGTAAATCCAAGAATTAGGTAGAGTTCTCAGCCATTTTTTTTTTTTTATTAGGTCCAGACGCATCTTACATATCAGATGCATTACGTGTAGAGCTCGCTTAAACGATTCATTTGGGGGGAAAACCAACAATTGAATACTTGTCAACAGCTCATTTTCTCTCTACAAATCACACTCATATACAACTGTGTATTGAAATATTAATAAAACTAGAAGTATACTCTTTGAAGAGGTTTGAATTTGTTGTCACCAAATTTGTGGAGTTACGGTGACCTCGGCTCCTGATTGGTGGAAATCAGGGAGAGTCCATATGAGTCTCCCTGATTTTCACCAATCAGGAGGTGAGGTCACCGTAACTCCACAATTTGTGGCGTTAACAAACTCCTGTTGCTCTTTGAGGTGTAAATTTTATACGACTGCCCAGTGTCGGTTCGGTTTACAGCTTCAAGATTTTCAAAAATTGTCCATACTATTATCATTTATGACACAAATTAGAAAAAGGAATTTTTTATGAAATTCGTTTATTGAAAAACATTTGATATTTATTCAAACATTGTTCACTTGTTGTTCAACTCATACAAACAATGTTCAAACTTAAACTTTATTTGAACTATGTCCGTCCAATTTTCTTATAGAACATAACATAAACACATATTTTGTATAGCCCAACCTGAATTGTTTATGCCCCTGTATACTTTAGGAGTAGAATTTATTGTAAATTATTAATTCTTTGAGAAACCATATTCGAAATTAGAGGTGTTTTATTGCTGGGAAACTCTACTTAAACACAAAATGATGACACAAAATTGGATACAACAAATCTCAGCCACTAGAACTCCCCATGAATTCCACTTTCCACATAAAGACAAACAAATCCAACAGTTCAAGCTTTGTGTCTCTAACTTTGTGTTTAATTTTGTGTCTCAATAGACTCTCCCTTTATTGCTATTTAAACTTATCGTAATGTATTATGTTAACTTATTATTTAATACAAGTAATTTAAAAGAAAATCCATAAATTATGGGGTATGAGAGAACAACTGCAATTTGTCATCATATGAAATTTATGAGAACAAAAATTAACATATTAGTTCAAATATATAAGATGATTCCAAATACGATATCAGTACACCCGTTGAGAATAAAATACGTAAAATTCTAGAAATAATGGGCAGTGTGTTACTCACGGTTGTTGGTGGTAACTAAGCGTTTACGCACAAATAGCAAGATTATAAAATGGTTAGGCGAATACTAAGCAGTAAGTGTAGATTATAGATTATTCATTTAGGCGGTGATTAATCAAAGATAATCTAAGGAAGGCATTTTGATAACTCAAGTATATTTTGGATCAAATATTAATGTTCTATTTAGAATATATTGGTACAAACTGAAAATTTAGAATTTTTGAAAGTAGCCATTAAGGCAATATCGTTTAAAACTAGCATATTGGTGCTTGTACATGGCATTGAACTTTAGGTAATATAATACGGATACCTAGGTGCATGTTAAGAGTCTTATATGCGGCAATAAATCTTGCATATCCAAGCTAAAGGATATCGCATACCATAACCCTAGTTTCAAGCCTAGGCAGGGCGTACTAGGAGCCTAAAAGGACTTTACCAATGTTGTCTAATAATTAGTTGATAACTACGACAATACTCACTCGATAGTTTCCGTATGTTAAAATAACTAAGGTCAAACAAGTAATGTAGAAGTAATAATATTAAATAATTCCCTTGACATGTGAATACTATTGAAAATCAATTTGGATACCCTACTTTGATTACGGTTAAAACAAGGAACATAACCTGTTGATGTCTAAAATTGTCGTCAACACCCGAGAGTTCCAAAAATTTATAACAAAATGTCCAAAGCGAAAAAGTATGGGAGATACAGTAATAATGTACGGAAAAGTAAACAACAAAATAATTTATAGCGGTTCAGTTCGGATTGAACCTACGTCCACTATGAAGGTTTTGCAGATTTTATCCCCTTTCAACAAAGTATAGTAAGACATCATTAAAAGAAGTTACAATGATTGTTAATGTTCAATAAATTCTTGTTGTCGAGCTTCCTTGCTGGTCAGGAGCAATCAAGGAGTTTTTGAGGTCTGGAGCGTGTCGGGAAGTTCCAAACTCCAGGCGGCGTTGGGAGTTTCCGAGGTCCGGGATGTGTCGGGAGGTTCCGAAGTCCGAGAGACGTCGGGAGTTTCCGAGGTTCGGGATATGTCAGGAGGTTCCGAGGTTTAGAAGGAGTAGGGAGTTGCCGAGGTCCGGAAGGAGTCGGGAGTTGCCAACGTCCGGAACGAGTCAGGAGTTGCCGAGGTCCGGAGGGAGTCGGGAGTTGCCGAGGTCCGGGAAAAGTCGGTAGTTGCCGAGGTCCGGGAGAAGTCGGGAGTTGCCAAGGTCCGGGAGAAGTCGGGAGTTGCCTAGGTCAGGGAGGAGTCGGGAATTGTCGAGGTCCATGAGGAGTCGGGAGTTGCCGAGGTCTGGAAGGAATCGGGTGTATCGAAGGTTTGGGGTGCACCGGGAAATCTGGAGTCCGAGGTGGACAGAGAAATCTGGAGTCCGGGTTGTTCCGGGGAAATCTGTCGTCCGGGGTGTACCAGGAAATCAGGATGTCCGGAGTGTACCAGAACATCTGAAGTCCAAGGTGTATTGGGAAACCTGGAAGTCCGGGGTCATCTTCTTCCCCAAAGGCTATGTTGTCATTAATGGAGTCTAAGGAGTTCTCAAGCCAAGCAGATGCCCACCCTTGTAATGAACGAGGTAGGGAGTATTTATAGGAAGTGGAGTAGGTGGAGTAGGTAAAAATGGAGTGGGAAAAGGGATAAAAAGGAGTGGGGTTTGCATCATGGAGTGATCAACCAAAAATAGGTGATCGGCGTGTGTCAGTCAACTATTTTTGGTGATCAACATGGTCTGGAGCTTGGCAGGGAAAGCTTTGGTTATTTCGTATCCCAAAAGGAGGGAATACGAAATTCGTATCCCGAGTTGGGATACGAAATTCGTATCCCGAGTTGGGATACGAAATTTTGTATCCCGTGTGAGGTACGAAACTTCGTATCCCGTATGGGATACGAAACTTTGTTTTTCGTATGGGGATACGAATTTCGTATCCCGAGTTTCATATTCCATATGAGGATACAAATTTCGAATCCTGAGTTGGGATACAAAATTTTGTATCATGTGTGGGATACGAAATTTCGTATCCCATGTATGTATACAAAGTTTCCACTCTTGGCATGATTGTTAATGCACGACGCTGTGTGATCCGGAGTTTCGAGATATGAAAAGTGGCTTGTCGAGGCAAGGTTTGGAGAGTGAGCCATGGCAGACATGGAGTTCTTCGCATCCAAAAGAGGATACAAGATTTTGGTGACGAGATGTTGTTTGTTGGAGAGAATCGAATTCTCTAGTTTCGAACCCAGCATTTGAAATATCTGATATGCAGGTCGAGGGACTCGAAGTACTTGCGGGATCCGAAATGCTTAGGGATCCGAACTGCAGAGGGATCCGAAATGCTGAGGGATCCGAAATGCAGAGGGATCCGAAATGTTGAGGGATCCGAAATGCTTAGGGTGCGGTGTTCTGAAGCGAGGCAAGGGATGTGATACTTCAGGGGAGTTGATGCCGGATTCTGGAATCGATCAATGCGTGTTGCGCAATCTTCTGGAAATGATTTGCATGTCGGGCTAGCAGTATTCGGTGTTGGTGAATTTTATATCCAAGGGATATAAAATTCAGCTAGTGATTCGATCTGAGTCCTCTAGTATTAGAACCATGATTTGCTTGATCCGTCTACACAACTTTGAGTGCGTACATCTGGCCCGAGGCGAGTAGTCAGTCCCAAGGGCCTAGTTTTTGGTCCAATCATGTCGCAGCCGCAGTTCCACCCAGGTGTCGCTATAGCGGCCGACGATGACTTTGGTTTTAGTTGTTAAAACTAAAGGTCATCATCATGTTTCAAGGTGCTTATGTGATGATCTCTAACGTCAGGTGATGCTGCAGTTAGCTCCTTTGGTGCTAGGAATTCAGATTCAGACCATCCTCTCCGCATGGTGGGATCGCTCCCAAAAAGGTCGCTCCGTTGTGGTAGGGAAGATGTTGGTGGTGAGGATGCAGGAACTAGTGAAGTGTCGGTGCCCCCGGTCCTGCCCTCGGGTGGACTTCCGATAGCTCTTCCAGTCGTCCCCCCAGATAACTAGAGGGTTGGCAGAGCTCAAAAGGAGGAACATGGTTATAACGCGGCGAAGAAGAGGCATCTTTTAGAGGAGAGGGTTCACTTTCCATTCCCACTTCACGTCTGATAAGGGAGGCTAAGGTGGGAACTAGCCACAAGCCGAAACCATATAAGATGACCTCTGAGATCACTGTGTCGTAGAAGGTAGTTGCAGGTGTTGAGTCGAAGCGTCGATGGTTATTTTGATTTATGACAAGAAGAAGCTTCTACATCGACAAAAAGAAGACAAGATGACTTCATAGGTTAGAAGTCGATTATTTAGAGTTATAAAATGTTAAAATCTATCCTCAAATAATCATACTTCTAATTGTTTGAAAATACTACTCATGAAGACATTTTTTTATGCATATGACCGAAAACATGTCGACCTACAATTTTTTATAGGTCAACAGGTTTTTAAATTGTAACGGTCAAAAATAGGTCGACCTATAAAATTTTGTAGGTCAACAGGTTTTTGAATTCCAACGGCTAAAAACATGTCGACCTATAAAATTCTATAGGTCAACAGGTTTTTGAATTTTGACCGTTATATTGAAAAGTCGTCTTCTTTCTTCAAGAGTTGCATCCATTTTTCTTCATGAATAATCACTCCTTTTAGATGCATCTTTTCACCAACATTTGCAACCTCTCGATCTCTATAAATACATGATTTTACAATCATCCAAATCACCGAAATTTCTCTCTATTTTCTGATCTATCTTGCAATATTCTTCTCATTCAAAAAGCACTCAAAAAGCATTCATTTTATCGGTTGAATCTCCAAGCATATTTCATACACTTGTGATTCAATTCGATATTATACTTCCTAATCTTTCTAAACATCAAATTTCATTTGAGGATAAGATTATAGGAAGGGTGTACTCAATCGTTGGCTAATCAGTGTTGAAAGAAGAACACAGTCAGAAGTCAAACTCTTGTAATTGTCCTGTGTGGGTAAGCTTGTAGCCCGTGAAATCAAGTGGGTAAGCTTGTAGCTCGTGAAATCAAGTGGGTAAGCTTGTAGCCCGTGAAATCAAGTGGGTAAGCTTGTAGCTCGTGAAATCAAGTGGGTAAACTTGTAGCCCGTAAATCAAGTAGTGTTGTGAACCTGTTCCTCCGGGTGAAGAGAGGGCGTTGTTTAGTGAAAAGCCGAAGAGGAGCTTCGGGACTGGACGTAGGACGGGAGGTCCGAACCAGTATAAAAATTCTGGTGTCGTTACTTTACTTTACTTTACTTACTGCATTTATATTTGTTAGTGATATATTTCTTGTTTGCGAATTTTTACCTGTGTAGCTATTGTATAATTTAGATTATCATTTACTTCCGCATAGCCATATTATAGATCCTGCACAAGTCGGCACACCCGACATTTTCATTTGGTATCAGAGCAAGGTTATCTTATAACCGTAACACAGTTATTTGATATATTCTAGTAATATGGCAAATAACGCAAGCACCAGCACTAACACTTACACTGAAGGTCAATCAACACAAAGACCTCCTTTCTTTAATGGCCTAAATTATAGTTATTGGGCAACACGTATGGCTTTCTATATGCAATCAACAAGTTATGATGCTTGGAATGCTACTCAGAAAGAAATAGTTAATCCAACTACTGAGTATGCAGAATGGACTCCTGCTGAGAAAACAGTAGCAGCAGTAAATGCAAAAGCAATAAATATGTTGTTTTGTGCATTAGACCAAAATGAGTATAACCGTGTTAGTATCTGTACCACTGCTTATCAAATTTGGCAAACACTAAAAACAACTCATGAAGGTACTAACAAGGTTAAACAAGCAAAAATAGCTTTGTTGAAAAGTCAATTCCAAAATTTCAAAATGAAGCCAAATGAAACAATCAATGAGATGTATTCAAGGTTTCAAACTATTCATCATGCTCTTATTGGGTTAGGACAAAAATATTCTGACTTTGATGTAGTTTCAACAATCCTACTCTCACTGACTAATGAATGGGAAGGAAAAGTATTAGCTATAGAAGAAGCTAATGATCTTTCTACCATGAAGCCAGATGAGTTGATAGGAAATCTAATGTCCTATGAAGCAAATTTACAGGTTAGAAGAGAACAAAAAGAAGAAAAGAAAAATGTTGCTTTTCATGCCGAAAAAGATGAAGACATTTCAGATTCTGAAGATGAAGACTTAGCACTTATTGCAAAAGGCTTTAAGAAGTTTTTGAAGCAAAGAAAAGCTAGTCGATACGACAAAAGGAAGTTTGGATCAAATAAACCATCATCTTCAAATATGGAATGTTTCAATTGTCACAAAAAGGGACATGTGCATAAAGATTGTCCGGATAAAAAGAAGAATTCCGAAAAATTCAAGAAGGACAAATCAAAGAAGAGAGCTTTCTCAGTAACCTGGGATGATTCAGACTCATCTTCATCTGATAGCGAAAGTGACTCAGACACTAAACAAGCAAATGTATGTTTTATGACAACAGAGGATGAGGTACGAATTCCTACTCTTGAGGATATGCTTGATATTTATGATAAAGTAATGATTAAACTTAAAGATACAAAATATCAGTTAAAAGAAGTCAAGACAATGTTGAATAGATCCGAATTAGAACGAGATATGTTAAAAGATGAGAAGAAAATATTAGAAGAAGAACTTGAAAAGGCTCAAGAATCGTTTTCTAATTCTAATTCTCAACTATCTCTTTTGACTCAAGAAATTGAAGTTCAAAAAGAGAAGAATGATATTCTCACTACTGAAAATCATGAGCTTAAAGCAAAAGTCAAAATTCTAGACCTAGAAAAAACTAGCTTACAAACTAAGTTAGATAACATCACTCAAAATGTTTCTAACTTTAACAAAGGTCGAGAAAATTTGACAAAAATCATCGAGAATTCACAATCTACTTCAAATAAGAAAGGTTTGGGATATAAAAACCAAGAAATTAAGAAGCATCTTGGTTATGGAAAGAAGAAAACAATGCAAAAGAACAAAGCTAAGAAAAATCTTAGTTTATCTTCCAAACCAAAACCGGTTGTGAAATCTCAAAAGAAAAATGTCAATAGCGACTTTGGAAATAGTACTAGATATGCTTTCATGTACAATAAGAATATCACTGCTAGTACTAATACACATCCTAGATCCAGTAATTATAGAAATTCGAATACTTTTATGACTAGAGATTTGTATAATAGATCTAGAAGTACGAAAAGGAACATCAATAGAGATTACTTAAGTATTTGGGTTCCTGTCAGTTGGAAAAATAGAGAAAAATATATTGATGATTATTTTGATTCAGTAGTTAATAATGAAAATTTTATCTTTAAAGGTTCCATTAAACCCTCTTGGGTATGGTTACCTTTGATCTAACCTCTGGACCCTAATGAAGTAAGTGGGTACCAAAAGTATACATGTCATATAATTTTTGCAGGTACACCACAACAAAGAGAAGGCTATTCGGTATCTCTAAATATCTTTGAATACAAAATTCAGTTTATCAAATTGCACATGATCTCCCGAAGGTACTTTAAATTATGTCTTATATTCGATTACTGTTCTATCATGACTTTTATTCTTTTTAATCAACAACAAAGAGGGAGAAATATGCATATATAATAATAAGTGTTTTTTGAAAATTTAAAAGACAAACCAGAAAAACAAAAATTTTCAGCACCTGTCGACCGCCTAGTAATATGCTGTCGACCGATCAGGTTCTTTTTGTTTTTAATTTTCAACCAGAAAGTTTACCTGTCGACCGCCCCAAATACCTACTGTCGACCGGTCACCATAAAAATAGTTGTTTATATTTTTCAGAACTTTTACCTGTTGACCGCTCGTAATACTTCTGTCGACCGGTCACCATAAAAATGGTGGTATATATTCTTCCAGAACATAAACCTATCGACCGCCCTTTCTCCTTCTGTCGACCGACTTCTATTTCACTCGTCAAAACCAGATTTTTTTTGTTTGTCGACCGCCCTAGTTCTCCCTGTCGACCGATCAATGATTATAATGTTTTTTCATTTCAAACAGAAAACTAATCTGCCGACCGACCTTTCCTCACTGTCGACCGATTACATATACTTTTTAAAAAAAATTTATGCTTAATATGGTAAAAGTATATGTGTCAAAAGGTAAGATTATTTATATTATAACAAATGTTCAGGGGGAGCTTTATATTCAGAGGGAGAAAACCTTATGGTGATATTGTTGTTACTATCATTTTTACAATACTATGTACCCTTTTTGTCGATGACAAAGGGGAGAAAATGTTACTAACGACTGTTATGCAGATTATATATATAATTCAGGGGGAGCATATATACAGGGGGAGCAATATACAAGGAACAATACCTTTATTATGCCAGGTTGTCATCAATCAAAAAGGGGGAGAATGTTGAGTCGAAGCGTCGATGGTTATTTTGATTTATGACAAGAAGAAGCTTCTACATCGACAAAAAGAAGACAAGATGACTTCATAGGTTAGAAGTCGATTATTTAGAGTTATAAAATGTTAAAATCTATCCTCAAATAATCATACTTCTAATTGTTTGAAAATACTACTCATGAAGACATTTTTTATGCATATGACCGAAAACATGTCGACCTACAATTTTTTATAGGTCAACAGGTTTTTAAATTGTAACGGTCAAAAATAGGTCGACCTATAAAATTTTGTAGGTCAACAGGTTTTTGAATTCCAACGGCTAAAAACATTTCGACCTATAAAATTCTATAGGTCAACAGGTTTTTGAATTTTGACCGTTATATTGAAAAGTCATCTTCTTTCTTCAAGAGTTGCATCCATTTTTCTTCATGAATAATCACTCCTTTTAGATGCATCTTTTCACCAACATTTGCAACCTCTCGATCTCTATAAATACATGATTTTACAATCATCCAAATCACCGAAATTTCTCTCTATTTTCTGATCTATCTTGCAATATTCTTCTCATTCAAAAAGCACTCAAAAAGCATTCATTTTATCGGTTGAATCTCCAAGCATATTTCATACACTTGTGATTCAATTCGATATTATACTTCCTAATCTTTCTAAACATCAAATTTCATTTGAGGATAAGATTATAGGAAGGGTGTACTCAATCGTTGGCTAATCAGTGTTGAAAGAAGAACACAGTCAGAAGTCAAACTCTTGTAATTGTCCTGTGTGGGTAAGCTTGTAGCCCGTGAAATCAAGTGGGTAAGCTTGTAGCCCGTGAAATCAAGTGGGTAAGCTTGTAGCCCGTGAAATCAAGTGGGTAAGCTTGTAGCCCGTGAAATCAAGTGGGTAAACTTGTAGCCCGTAAATCAAGTAGTGTTGTGAACCTGTTCCTCCGGGTGAAGAGAGGGCGTTGTTTAGTGAAAAGCCGAAGAGGAGCTTCGGGACTGGACGTAGGACGGGAGGTCCGAACCAGTATAAAAATTCTGGTGTCGTTACTTTACTTTACTTTCTGCATTTATATTTGTTAGTGATATATTTCTTGTTTGCGAATTTTTACCTGTGTAGCTATTGTATAATTTAGATTATCATTTACTTCCGCATAGCCATATTATAGATCCTGCACAAGTCGGCACACCCGACATTTTCAGCAGGACTAGTAACCTTGGGTCTGCTTCCATGCGTGCCTCCGGTAGTACTTCCCGGTGTGCCCCAACTAACTGGAGCGTGGCCAGAGCATCAGATAGAGTAAAATGGATACAACACAGTGAAAAGGAGGTGCCTTTTAGAGAAGAGGGATTGCTTATTGTTTCCATTTTACTTCCGATAAGGGAGGGAAAGGTGGGAACGAGTCGCGAGCCGATAACTCTGATGGCGAAATTAGAGACCACTGCTTTGTAAAGGACGGTTGCAGGGCTTATGGAGGACCAGTAACCTTGGGCCTGCTTCCCAACGTGCCTCCGGTAGTACTTCCCGGCGTGCCCAGCTAACTGGAGGGTGGCCGGAGCATCAGATGGAGGAAAAAGGTCATGGCACAACTAAGAGGAGGTGTATTTTGGATAAGAAAGCTTGCTGTCCATTCCCGTTTCTCCTCCGATGAGGGAGGCAAAGGTGGGAATAAGTTGCAAACCGGTATCTTTGGTGACAACCTTAGAGTCCACTGCACCATGGAAGTTGTGGTCCCAAGTGCCCGAGTATCATTACTCTGCGCTACACTCAGGGTTTGGTCGAAACTTCACTCTCGAGGGACTCAAGTCGGGTGGAGTTCAAGGGCGTCGTAGGTTCTCCGAGTGCTTCCCGAATCCAGACCCTTCGGGTCAGATGGAGCCAAATGAGTGGTCAATGTCACACCCATTTGGCTGATGGACTGCCTCTAAGTCCGAAGACTTAGGAACGAGGTTGTTATGCTCGGCCTCCTCGTCGATTCGAGGCTCGGGCTAGGAGGTTGTGTTTACACCAAAAATGGTCTAAACACCCAAGGTACTAAACTGTACTTCACCAATTTGGTAAGAAATAAATGGAACCATGTTTAATCAGCAATTGAAAACGAAAAATGCGAGAAAAAGGTAAAGTAGAGACGAGATTTATAGTGGTTCAGCCGTTATTTAGGCCTATGTCCATTGTAAGGTGATTTTCAATCTTATAACGAGGATTACAAAATACATCAATTCTCTCTTTTCATACATCCCTATATTCACTCAATATACCCTCATTTATATATTTCAATCTTGGAATTATACAATAGAATGGTGGAATTTGAGGTGAAGAAGGATGGATGAATGGTTGAGAAGGAGGATGTCTTCGTCTTCCATGATCACAAGACTGTTCTTGACACCGTGGCCAAATTTAACAGCACTTCGTGGTTTTCCCGATTGGATCCCCTTTATGTTGGCAGTTATGGTGTATTTATAGGTGAGCTTCCCCTGGGAAATGATCTGAAATCCATTTTTGTAGGCTACAGATCGTTCATTCTATTAATTACAATCATGCCATCGGCTAGCTATAGCCAGCTGTCCAGATCTGTATTTGGTCGTCATGCGCGAGTGACTCAATGGAGCGAGCACCTTAAGTAGTTGAGCGGGTCCATAGGAGCAGGCGTCCCTGTAAGAGTGAATGCTTTGGGAAACTTGGAAACTCTTATAAGAGCGAAACGCGGGACTGGACCTGACTTTCCCATGTTCCTTGCGCGACCGACCTTCTTATTTCAAGGGCGCTCGTCCTTTTGCTGCTTTTACATGGCGCTTTTTGTCCTTATGGCTATGTTATGAGGTCACTTCCGCCTATGTTGAATGGACGACTTGCTTTGCTTCTGTGTTTGAGCAGCTTTGTCTCAATATGAACACCCGACCTTAGCTTCTGCACCTGAGTCACGATTCGTGTCTAACTTTGGTTGGAGACGTACTCACATAAGATGTTGCAAGCGCTCGTATTGCAGCTCCATTTCAATCTTGGTCTTTTGATGGGAAATCAGTGAGCGGTTTTACAGGATATACGATCTCTATCCTTTTTGGGCCGCACTTCCCATTACAAATCGCGCCATCATCCTCGGTCGTACCGGTTGACTTGACTCGTTTTGGGTTTGATATTTGGCTGTTTAAGTACCTGGGATAACATTGCGCACGATCGACCCTGATGATGTCCGTTCTGTATCCTTTACTCAATGTGCATATGGATTTTTTAGGGATTAACAGTTTGGTTCCCACGTCTGAAATGCTGATCCAGTGTAATGCGCTTGTGTATGCGAATTAGCCATAATGGTTGACTATAGGTCGGATATAAGCCTTCTGGAAGATTTACAACACTTGAGATTTAATAACAACTAAATTGGTACAAAAGACAACCCACATGAGGCGAGTCGTAAGGCACAGATGTTCATTGTTGCTGCAGTTATGATGAGCGGAGGGGACGACCTTGTGGGATTTAGTTGTCAGTCGATGTCCTGGTTAGTTGGAATCTTTGATGAGAGTCGTGTGGCTCAGGGATCCCATGTGGTGGACCATGCCGGTTCTGCTCAAGGCGACCCTACGAATGAGTTTCTTGATGTTGTCCTATAAATGGCGACACCTATTTGTTTCATGTCCGCGGACGCTGTGGAACCAACAATATTCTACAGAGTCTGTTAGAGCGCTTGTTGGACCTTTAGGCCTTGGCCTTTCATGTGGTAGGAATTACAGGTTGCAAGGTAGATGTTGTTGAGGGTGTCAATGAGAGGAGTATAGTTGCGAAAAGACGAAAATCGGAGATGCTTCCTCTTATTGTTGTGTCAACCTATGATGTTGCTGACGTGATCAAGATTACGCAGAGCGATAGGATTTGGGTTGTTGAAGTTTTGGGCTTTGTCTTGAGGCAAGATGTTTAGGTGAGAAGCTCGATTCCTTTTTGCTAACTCTTGGAGTAGGAAGTAGTTGGCATTCTCGTAGAAGATCTCCAGAATCTTCGGTTGCTTTCAATCGATCCATGCTCTAAATTCGGAATCTGGTGGTATGCCCTTCGCAAGTTGGACAAGCATGGTTCGAAGGTAGGTTCCTCGACTTCGGCCAAGGTGGTGTTGAATCTTTCGAGGTGGCTTTTTAAAATTTCACTAGTGCCTTGGTAAATGTTCGAGACTGAGAGGATATCTTTGGGCATTGCGACGTGTACCCTGGATTGCACAACCAAATTCCTGGTGAGTTGTTCAAAATTCGAGATGGTACCCGACGGGAGTCGAAAGAACCATGATAGAGCCACGTCTTGGATAAGGACGGGGAAACACTTGCACTTTACGGCATTGGTAGCGTGTGATGAATTCATATGCCATTCATGGTGGTTAATGATGTTTCTAGGATCATAGCTTCCTGACTAAGAAGTGAGTTTAGGCATATAGTAGTTCTTATGCCATTCGGTATTAAGGATAGCCGAAGTAAAGGGGGTTACGCCTCGTGCGTTTCCCAAATGTCATTGGCATGCCCTGGCGATTCCCTCATGATCCTACAGATCATGTCAGCAGGAATCAAAGGTTGGATTCCTATCGTATTATGGCGGTCATGATCTGGTTGAGGAGTTTGGAGACTAGGTTGTCTTCTTGAAGGAAGGTCTTTTTCGTTATGTGAGTCTCCAACCTCGATTGCACGATTTTGTGGAAGTTGGTTGTGGTGAACTTGAGCCCAATTGGATGTTAAAAGCGTAGGCGGCAAGTCCGAACTCGTGGCAATATGAGTTTGACTAGTGGGGGCTCGAGCGTTATTCCCTTGGTCGAGATTAAGTTCAGGCTGGGAATGGCCGAGATGATGCGTTCCCTCTTTGATGGTGATCCTGACATTGCCTAGGTTGATTCTATGATGAGGGATTCGGTTGTCGGGAGGAGAGACGGATATAAAGCTCGAGGAGGCACAATTCGAAGGACGCGAATGCTCCTACTTGCCGTAAAACGGGCGTTGTCTCGTTGAGCTTATTGTCGGAGTCGACGCATTAACTTCATGTTTTGCCTTATTTGGGCTTTGAGCTGTCGCTCGGTTTCTTCCAATCTCTGGGTAAGCGCGAGGAGCTACGTTTGAGTCACTGCGGCATTAAGGGTCGTAGGTAGTGACATGTCAACAGTGACTAAGATGTCGGAAAAAGGTCGTTGATGAACTGAAGTGCCTTGACTATCGTTAGATGTTCTGCCAAGGATAGTTTTCTCTTACTCGTCGTTGTCGAGATGTTTGCTCGGTGGACAAGATGGAATTCAAATAACACAAACAAACTTGTGGTCGAGAATCGGGGGAAAAGTCGGCTTCATTGAGTTTGAGCGAAGGTATTGGTTGATGGAGCCTGAGCATCTAAGTCTGCCTGAAGGTGGAGAATGTCTCATTGATTATATGGTTGAAGTCGTTGTGTTAATCCGATGTTTTGGTGGATTTTTTTCGACAAGGTATCGTTGAGTCTCGCCCAAGTTTCATAATGTTTTGTTGAATTAGGCTCGATCAACGAATGCGTCAAGGTTGGAGCATTAAGATTGGTCGGAGCTTTAGGGAGTCGAGGCTAAGGAGAAAATTCTGAATCAGGATCGACAGTGGAAGGTTCGGCCATGGGTTCTTTCCTTTGCTCACCATTGTCGATAGGCTTGATCGGTGAGTCGGAGAAAACTTAAGTAGCGTCCCAAGTCTTTGTGACTAAGTAGAAGGAGAGGTGAGGTTTTGATTTGTCGAAGGAAGTGATAGAAAGTCGACCGTAGATGTGTGCTTTACTCACCCTTTCCTAGCATGCCAAAATGTTGACGTCTAAAATTGTCGTCAACGCCAAGTTCCAAAATTTTGAAACTAAATGACAAGAGCGGAAAAGTATAGGAGATGCAGTAATAATGTGCGGTAAAGTAAAGGACACACTATTTTATAGTGGTTGGGTTCAGATTGGATCTATGTCCACTTTGAAGGCTTTGTAGATTTTATTCACTTTCAACAAAGTATGGTAATACATCATTACTAGAAGTTACAATGATTGTTAATGTTCAATAAATTCTTGTTGTTGAGCTTCCTTGCTGATTAGGAGTAGTCGTGGAGTTTCTGAGGTCGAACCATGTTGGGAAGTTCCAAAGTCTGGGCGATGTCGGGAAGTTCGATAGTTCGGGCGGCATCGGGAGTTTCCGAGGTCTGGGAGGCGTCGGGAGGTTACGAGGTCTGGGAGGCGTCGGGAGTTTCCGAGGTCTGGGAGGAGTCGGGAGTTGCCGAGGTCCGGGAGGAGTCGGGAGTTGCCGAGGTCCGGGATGTGTAAGTAGGTTCCAAGGTCCGGAAGGAGCCGGGAGTTGCTGAGGTCTGGGAGGAGTCGGGAGTTGCCGAGGTTCGGGAGGAGTCGGGAGTCGCTGTGGTCCGGAAGGAGTCGGGAGTATTGGAGGTTTGGGGTGCACCAGGAAATCTGTAGTCTAAGGTAGATCGGGGAATATGGAGTCCAGGGTGTACCAGGAAAATGTGTCGTCCGAGGTGTACCGAAAAATCAAGAGGTCCGGAGTGTACCAAAAAATCTAGAGTCTGGGGTGTATCGGGAAATCCGGTGGTCCAGGGTCATGTTCTTCCCCAAAGGCTATGCTACCATTAATGGTGCTCAAGGAGCTCTCAAGCCAAGAAAATGTCCACTGTGACACCCTACGTCCGTTAATGTCACTCTTTACCAGAATACAATAAGTTTCGTGAAGCATTATAGGTAAACAGAAACATCACAAGACATATATAAAACAGCAACGGAAATTTATAAATTTATTTTCCAACAAAAAACATCGTAGTCCAAAAATCCAGTTACGACAATAGCTGAAATACGGAAAACCAACTACATCAAATAAAAGTACCTGCCTTGTACTAATACCATCATAGTACAGTGATATAAAGTCATAGTCCCAAAAAAGAGTCATAACAGAGTAGACAAGTAGTCAAAACAGTACGTCTTAGTAGCTCCAAGCAGAAACAGAAGAGAGAGATTCCTCAAGCTTGACCGTTCCCACCCTGAGAACCTTTGAGGGAGGGAGAAAAAGGAAGAGAGGGAAAAGGAAACAAAATAGGTCAGACATAAAGTCCGGCGAGTCCAGTTACTTTTATCATATAAATAAGTAAAAACATCATGAGAGACATATAAACTGGATGAGAGATAACAATATCATATAATAGGTATAACAGACCGAACAAGATAAGAAGGTTGAACTGAACAGATTACGCTTCTCAAATACTTTTCTCTGCACCAATAGTAGTAAAACAAATATGACCCCAAAAGAAACATTTGGTAAACTTAGGTGTACTTCTATTAACGGGCTTTACCCCCAAACAGTAATAACAGGCACCCCAACAGAAATAACGGGTGTTACCCGAACAAAAAACCACGAGTACCTAAACTGGCAGGACTAGATGTATCTTAATTACTAACCCAAATCAATCGGCTCCTATCCCGTAAATACCCTGTGTCGGCCCCACAGTAGGATGTATCACTCCCTAAAGTGGCAACCCCCCGTAGGACATAGACTTATTTACTGGCGTTATAGTGTCTTATTTTCCCGAGCAAGCCAGACCCATGCACGCACATGACTCCGTTGGAACGCGCTATCAGAACACCTCCACCCATATAAACCTCTTATAATCATCTCAGTAAGCGTTCCTTGACCCCTACCTAGTTCGGGGTCCCCCTTTGATACCAGAATGGGTTATTGACTTATACGGGTCCCAAGCAACTGATGACACAAGCCACCCCCTAGGATTGTATCCCCAACTACTAGGATTTTGATAGGTTATGCCTAACAGATTAACAAGCCCTCATAACACCAACAGATAAAACATGTTAAGTTTATCGGGTATAACCCCCCCACAGATTTAACAAATTTACTTAACCCACATAGATTTAACAGATATACTTAACCCCGACTATTTAACAGGTTGATATAAACCCTTACCGATTTAAACAGGTTAAGTATTACAGGTTAATAGGTTCATATAACCCCCCACAGATCTAAACAGGTTTCACATGTTATTTAAGGTTTCAGTACATGTTCTGCTTAATCTATAAATTAAGCCTACAGATTTGCATGCCCCAACCCTCAAGTCATATTTCACAGTATAAGATATTCCCTAACTTTTAGTCATACTTCATAGTATATGTTATGCCCCCAAATCCCAGTCATGATTCATAATACGAGATATGCCCCAATTTATCCTTCCCAACAATTCCCAATTTCGTTCATTCGCATATTTCAGCGATAGGCCTAGGCTCGAAGGTAGACCAGGCTATAAAAATAAAAGAGAAAGAGGGAGTGAAAAGAACAGAAATAGTCATAATAATAGAATAGGAATATGATAACAAAAATAGGCATATCATAAATATGCATATAAGAACTGAATAGTAGATCAGGTGTACATGTCGTGACATATCAGTTTAGGTATGAATTAGATTCTTAATAGGCATAAGTTTAGATCAAGATTTATAAACATGTCAGGATTACTTGTTAAATGTTTATATCAGAAAAAAACATAAACTCACAGAGTCTGGATCTAAAGAACAGAGAATAACAAGCAGATGCTGCAGAAGAATTTCTTGTATGCGTATAAGCTGTTGTTGAAGAAAAATAGGCTAACCCAATCCAAGCAGGGGCAACAACTCGTTGTCCCCATTGTTTTTTATGTGTAAAACAATAGAAATAAGGTCCTATATATAGCCTACCGCCAACGAATCTCGTTTAGGAACAAGTCCAGGTTCAGAAATGAACCTGGATGGATCTGGGGTGGGTTGACCACGGTGTCGACCCTAGGGTCGACACCCCCTTGAGTGTGTCGACCCATGAGCCGACACCCCTGGGGCATGGGTCGACCCTAATGGGTCTCAATACCGCGTCAACTTCCCGCTTTGATTTTTGATTTGTTTTGAAATTCTGGACTTGATTTGTTTATATATATTTCTCTTATACATATACAAACTTCTAAGCTTAATAACTTTCTCATACGATGTTCGTTTTACGCAAACTCGGAGTCTATCTTAAAAAGAATTCCGAGACTAACGAAATTTACAGTATGTTTTACTTAATTACCAATGTTTAATTAAGTATTCTTTAGTTTATCATTATAGTGTTCTTTAAAATTACGGGGTGTTACATTCTCCCCTACTTAAAGGATTTCCTCCTCGAAATCTCCAAGTTAAGAAGAATGTATATCCTAACATCCATCAATCATCTACTCATCCATCAATCACATGCATCCATTGTCCTTAAAAGATTTCAAATGTTTATACGAAAATATGCAAAGGAGTATATATATGTCCCTATTCTAATGTGAAAGATCAGGCGGTCTACTGATTCAGTCAACCTTCTTAATGCAATGTCTGTTAGTGCCATGAATCCAACATGTATGCAGATAGTCCTAGTATATCATGTAAAACTCTATATGTGTGCACAATCATCCATCCAAATGCAACATCCATATTATGATACAGTCATTTCCATCCATAAAATTTAAAATGCACACACAACCATATGCAACATGTAAGTGATTGAGCCAATCTAGTCCCTATTGTGTGTTTGTATATGCATCCACGAGCAACCACTAGAAAACACTTGCATCCACTTGCATCCATCAAACATAACATGTCTCAAACACATGTTTACATCCATTGATTTCTTACCTAAAGGACGAAGGTTCGATCGATAGGATATACTCTAATGACAGAAGCAAGTATGAATAAAAGCTTTGAAAAAGAAGTTAAGAACATACCCATGAAATGAAAAGGGCACGAAGCACAAATCTTGTCTTCAATCTCCCAAATAGCATCCTCGCGGTCTTCTTTCTACTGAACTTTCATCAACTTGACCTCTCGGTTTTGTAGCTTCTTAACCTCTGATCCAAGAATACGGGTAGGAACTTGTCTAACTGTCGCCTCCCGTTCTACCTTTACTTCCTCAAGCATACTCGGCTCAACTACCTCTACGGTATCACGCAGACACTTCCGCAAATGAAAAACATGGAAAACATCATGAACACCTGCCAATCTTTCTGGTAGCTTTACTCTATAGGCCATTTGACCTATCCTTCTGCTATGGGAAATGGTCCTATGAACCTTGTTGCCAGTTTCCCTACAGATCCAAAGCGAACCACATTCCTCAAAGGTGATACTTTGATTAAAACCATGTCTTCCACCTTAAACTCAATATTGATCCTTCTCTTATTTGCGTATGACTTTTGCCTATCCTGAGCTATCTTCATGCGTCTGCGGATAAGATCAATCTTTTCTGAGGTTTCTCTAATCATTTTAGGTCCAAGTAGAAGCCTATCTGTAGACTCCCACCAACAAGTCGGTGATCTACAAGGCCGTCCGCACAATGCCTCGAGGGGTGCCATGCCAATACTAGCCTGATAACTATTTTTGTAGGCGAACTCGACCAACAGAAGATGCTCTTCCCAAGTCCCTTTGAAGTCTACGATACGCAGCCTCAAAGGATCCTCAAGAACTCTATTCACCCTCTTAGTCTGCCCATCGGTCTGAGGGTGATAAGCGATGCTCAGACACAACTGTGTACCTAATGCCTCTTGCATGCTCTTCCAGAACTCACTAGGAATGATGGGGTCACGATCACTCACTATGCTAGAAGGTACTCCATGTAGACAGATTATCTCATGAAGATAAACTGATGCCAGCCATGCTGCTGTTCTCTTAGTCTTAATAGGAATAAAATGAGCGCTCTTAATAAGCCTGCCTACTATAACCCAAATATTGGTGTTGTCCTTCCTCGATCTGGGCAAACCATTAACGAAATCCATAGAGACGCTCTCCCACTTCCACTGTGGAACTTCCAAAGGATGAAGCAAACCCCCGGGCTTCCTTTGCTCAGCTTTGACTTGCTGGCAAACTAAACATCGAGGGACAAACTCTGCTACATCTTTCTTCATCCCAACCCAAAAGAAAACCCTCTTCGTATCTCTATACATCTTATCACTGCCTAGATGGATAGTGATCCTAGAATAATGGGCTTCCTATGGGACTGTCTTCAACAGACTCCCAAATCGGGGAACACAAAGCCTTCCATCCCATCGCAACCACCCTCTATCATCTGTGGAGTATCTACTTAGGTGACTAGAAGTATCCCCTCTACTGAGCCTATCCAAGATGTCTGCTATCTGTGGGTCCTCTCACTGCGAATATCCAATATGATCCATAAGTGTAGGTCGCACCTCTTAGGATGCCAACAAACCAGGTATAAATTCCGTATATGGCCTAAAATCGAAGGTCGATATGTACTCCAAGCTCCACCTCTCTACGAATAGAGGACTCAAAGTCATCCTCTACTTACTCAATGCGTATGCCACCACATTACCCTTTCTAGGGGTATTGGCAAACTAAAATTCATAGGACGCTAGGAATTTCATCCATCTCTGATGTCTCAAGTTGAGATCAGTTTGCGAGAACATATATGAAACACCCCACCTCGTTGAGGTCACTCACAAAGGGAATGCCTTAACTTCGGTGGAGGTTTATAAGTAAAAGTCACAGATAAAACACAAGACAGATATTAACACATATATATAAGCAGCGGAAAACAAACAGACTTCCATTTCATAAATACGTGTTCATACAAAACATTTCCAAAGTTGCCTCAAAACAAAATTCCAATTGTTACAACCATAATCCTATCTTGATTATTAAAACTTAAAGAAGCATGAAACATAATTTAAACTGCATAAATCCCATAGAATGTCCAAAGCCATAGTCCAAACGAAAGAGATCCAAGCAATACATTCTCTCTCTTCAAGCTGGATGAAAAATCTATCTTAAACTGAGGTGTTTCCTCCCTGTGGACCTGGGGGGGGGGGGGAACGAAAGATAAATAGAGTCAGACATAAAGCCTGGTAAGTCTAGTGACTCTTCAGTATGAGAATAAGAAAAAGGGCATGATAGATATAAACTGGAAATAGGAAAGTATCATAAACTAAGATAAAGCAGTTTGAACCGAATATACTATCGCACCCCATACTATATCTCTGCACCTACTTGTATTTGTTCCGATTGGCGCCCCATGATCGGGGTGAAGTGATCCCCTTTCTAAAGATCGGCTCCTACTCGCAAAATTATATGTGTCATACGGCCCCCAATGATTGTAGATACCTATGCTGGTCCCACCATGGGGTGTATCAAGTCCCATGGTGGCGGCCCGACACAATTCTATAATGCATAGGGTATACTACTGGTGTCTAGTGCCCTGTTTGTCTGCTCCAAAGTGTGTGCACGCCCGCACTCCATTAGAACCCACACTGCTGCACCAACCGCCGTCGCTTTTGACCGCTTACAATCAGCCCAGTAATCGTGCCCCACCCTGCCTAGTTTCAACGTACCATTATACCTAATTGGGTTACTGCTGAAATGGGTCCCCGTTACTAGGGTTTTCTAGTCAAACATGTTAAGTGGTTAAGTGTCTGTATTTACCTAACCCCACCCATCAGATTAATTAACATGTTGATTTGGTTAAGTGTTTTAGATAACTTAACACTACCATCCTAACTTGTCTGTCCTTAACTTTAATTAGTTAAAGCACCGACCACTCACATTAGACAGATATTGTTACGGTTACTGGATGTGCCAGTCGGTTCCGGGCAGGTTTACACCGTAACTCAGTCTAACCTCGGGTCCTTATTGGGCTCAATGCTTAACCTCCCACATTGGATAGGTATTGTTGTGATTACTGGACAGCCGAACGGGTCCGGGCAGGTTTACATCACAACTCAATCCAACCTCGGGTTAAGCATACTCGTATTTTCTAAATTTACATATTTGTCTCTATTACTTGTTATATGCAAATTTGTTAACAATTAAAGGTTATAGCCCACTTTCCAAGTTCATCACTTTTGGTATAAGAATTTATACCATTTAAGTGCCACTAATTATTGGCATGTGACAAACATGCCAATCTCATATATTTTTCATGTTTAATCCCAACGATATTCCCCCGTTTGTACGTTCGCAAAATTACAATGAATGTTGGGCTAAATATTTCAGCCCAACATATAAACATAGAAGGGAAAGCCAAGAACATGAAATATTCTAAATGACATAAAGGGTGTGTGACATATGAACTTGCAACTTTGCGATCTAATTAACATAAATCATGGGTTTCAACTTGTCATGTGAACTAGCATTCAAAATAAGAATCTAATTAAATAGGTGTCACATGAAATGGCATAATTTAGACTTGCATAACGCATAATCCTAAACATATTTTTATCTAGGCGTAACCTCAAACACAAACTAGCATGTGACAAAATTATTACATGTCCATAAAAATGTCTATTTTTGACATTAACCCCAAAAGCGTGAATTAGATCAAATCATGTATCCTATTATAACATGAAACTTGTAATAATCGTGTGAAATTAAATGGTACTTGGCATGGACCCAATTACAAACTTGCAAGAACATAAGGACATATACATGGGATTTAATCATGTAGGCATAATGGTCTTAACATAGAACATGTGTATATAAGTCTTAACTTGGACTTAGAAAAATGTATACAACATATATTAAACATATAAACACATAGGTGTAAATTCTAACATTAACCATATACTTGTATGTGATGTTGCATTCATTCTAAATGTACAATAGGACCAACATCAAGTCAATTATACCACAAACATCCCAATACCATTCCCAATACAATCATTGCAATACACAGATATGAATTAGCATCGTTATTATACAATAGTAAAATTCCATTTCCACTTTACATCGAATCAAGTCTTAATTTTTATTCTCATCGGAAAAATCACTGTACTTACTACAAACGACGAACTTGAATTCTGGATTCTGAGTTCTGAATTTGCACTGCTTTCCTTCGGGTAGATAAACGTTGTTTGATTCTTGTTTTTACTTTAGTTTTGCTCGTCTCTTAGCTTTCTCCAACTGATGGCTACTCTTAGTTTCTTCTCAGCAGCATGACGTACGACTCTAGTTCTATTTTATTTGTGTGAATTTAGGTTGAGTGTTGGGTTGTATTTATAGAATTTCATATTGATTTGAGCCGTCAGATGATCATAGAGTGAATCCAGACCATACACACCAAGAGGAGCCAATCAGAATGTGACAAATCAGCCCTAGTGACACACCAGAGCTCAGAAATTCGACCAGGCCAGCCAAGACCTGACCAGGTCGATTGGGCAGGTCGACCCCCAGGTCGACCTGGGTCCTGGGAGGGAAAATTCCCGCCCATCCCAGTTTGGGTCTGTTTTCGAATTTTGAACTGAATTTTGAACTGTTTGAATTATAAATTGAATTCTGAAACTTCCGGAGGTCATAACTCTTTCATACGGAGTCCGATTTATGCAAACTCGGACTCTATCTCAAGCAGAATTCCGAGACGAACACAATGACATAAACCGTTTCCCTTAATTATTTCATTTTGAATTAAGTATACTTTAATTTGTTAATTTAATGTTAACAGAAAATTCGGGGTGTTACATTCTCCCCTCCTTAAAGGATTTCGTCCCCGAAATCTTCAAGTCTAGAAGAACGTAAATCCTAACATCCAATCGTCCATCTACTCAACAAACAAACACAGGCGTCCATTGTCCTTAAAAGACTTCTAATGCTTCATGATTATATGCATAGTGTGTGTACATGTCCTTGTCTAATGCAAAATCAGGCGGTCTACTGATTCAGTTGACCTCCTTAATGCGAATCATGTAAGTGTCATGTATCCATTATGTATGCAAATTTTTCCCTACCC
The DNA here is from genome assembly GCA_030737875.1 of Allium sativum. Taxonomy (NCBI): domain Eukaryota; kingdom Viridiplantae; phylum Streptophyta; class Magnoliopsida; order Asparagales; family Amaryllidaceae; genus Allium; species Allium sativum. The sequence goes on along the minus strand of CM060912.1, from coordinate 661,444,577 downwards.
ATAATTCTACATGAGTGCGCAACCATTCATACAAATGCGACATCCATATGACAACACATCAAAGTTCAACCACATACAACTATGAATACATATATGCATATGCAATGTGGAAGTGACTGGGCCGATCTAATACCTAGGGTGTGTGTATATGCATCCACGAGCAACCACTTGCATCCATCAACCATAACATGTTTCAACTACATGTTTACGTCCAAATGGGTTTGTACCTAAGGGTACGACCGAGGAGATATACCTAAAAAGATATATACAAGCATAACTTAATGAAAAAGAGAGATCAAAGATGTACCCTCAAAAAGAAAAGGGTAAGCCGCGCGTATTCTGTCCTTAGTTTCCCAAGTCGCGTCTTCCTCGGCATTGCTCCATTGAACTTTAACGAGCTTGACTTCATGGTTGCATAGCTTTTTGATTTCAGTTCCTATGATTCGAGTTGGAACTCTCCTCACGGTTGTTTCTCGTTCTATTTCAACTTCTTCTAGAATGCTTGGCTCCACCACTTCCGCAGACTCATGTAAACATTTCCGGAGATGAGAAATGTGAAAGACATTGTGAATTCCAACCAAACTTTCAGGTAGCTCTACTCTATAAGCCATCTTCCTAATCTTCTCGATGATAGGAAACGGTCCTACAAATCTTGGTGCTAGCTTTCATGCGGATCCAAAGCGAACGGCGTTCCTTAAAGGAGACACCTTAAGAAAAACCCTGTCCCTAACCTCAAACTCAAGGTCTGTCCTTCTTTTGTCGGCGTAGGATTTCTGTCTATCTTGGGCAGTCTTTATTCTCCTTCGTATCAAGTCCACTTTTTCTGAAGTCTCTCTAATCATGTCTGTCCCAAGTATAAGCTTGTCTGTAGACTCCCACCAACAAGTTGGTGATCGGCACGGTCTTCCATACAAAGCTTCGAAGGGCGCCATGCCGATGGTGGCTTGGTAGCTGTTGTTGTAGGCGAATTCCACTAAAGGAAGATGATCCTCCCATGTCCCTCCAAAGTCAAGAACACACAGTCTCAAAAGATCTTCTAATACTCTGTTCACCCTTTTCGTCTGACCATCAGTTTGGGGGTGATAGGCCGTGCTCAAGCATAACTGTGTGCCTACAGCCTCTTGCAGACTCCGCCGAAACTCGCTTGTAAAGATAGGATCTCGGTCACTCACTATGCTGGAGGGTATTCCAGGGAATCGAACTATTTCCTTGAGATAAAGAGATGCTAGAGATGAGGCTGTCCTTCTACTCTTGATAGGTATAAAGTGGGCGCTTTTTGTGAGCCTGTCCACTATTACCCAAATGCTAGTATTGCCCCTTCTTGACCTAGGCAACCCATCAATGAAGTCCATTGAAATGCTAACCCACTTCCATTGCGGGACCTCTAGAGGATGAAGCAGTCCTCCAGGCTTCTTTTGTTCCACCTTGACCTGTTGGCATATCATCCACTTAGAAACGAAATCTGCCACATCCTTCTTCATGCCGTTCCAAAAGAAAAGTCTCTTTATGTCCTTGTACATCTTGTCTCCACCTGGGTGTATTGTCATCTTGGAATGGTGTGCTTCCTCGAGAACCATCTTTACCAAGTCCCTTGCTTGTGGGACGCATAATCTTCCATCTCGCCTTAGCCAACCCTTATCATCGATGGAGTACCTATTGAGGTGACTGGAAGTTTCACCCCTAATTAGCTTATCAATCACATCCACAAGCTGAGGGTCTTCACGTTGTGCGGCCCCTATTGAGTCTAAAAGAGTGGGCCGTACTTCTAGTGATGCCAACAAACCAGGTACAAAATCAGAGGAGGGCCTAAAGTCAAAACTAGCTATATACTCTAAGCTTTGCCTTTCTACAAAGAGAGGGCTTAAGGTCAGCTTCTTTCTGCTCAAGGCGTCTGCTACTACGTTGCCCTTGCCAGGAGTATAGGAAATCTCAAAATCATACGAGGCAAGAAAATCCATCCAACTTTGCTGCCTCAAGTTAAGATCTTTCTACGAGAAATGATACTTCAATGATTTATGGTCAGTATATAATTCGAACTTCTCACCTAGGAGATAATGGCGCCAGGATTTAAGCGCAAAGACGGTGGCGGCTAACTCAAGATCGTGGGTTGGGTAGTTCTTTTCATGAACTTTCAATTGTCTTCCACCATAAGCTATTACCTTCCCTTCTTGCATCAGAATAGTGCCTAGTCCCGTGCCACAAGCATCCGTGTATACTGTAAACATCTTGCTTCCATCTGGCAATGTAAGAACTGGGGCTGTTGTGAGAGCCCTTTTCAATCGTTGGAAAGCAAACTCGCAATCCAAATCCCAAGCGAACGCTAGATTCTTCTTTGTTAGCCTTGTGAGTGGAGCTGAGATTTTTGCGAAATCTCTAATGAAATTTCGGTAAAAACCTGCTAGCCAGAGAAAGCTTCGGACTTTGGTTGCATTTCTTTGTGTCTTCCAATCTTGCACTGCCACCACTTTTGCAGGGTCCACAACTAACCCCTCTTTTGACACTACATGTCCAAGAAACCTTACTTCCTCCCTCCAAAAGTGGCACTTGGAGAATTTGGCTTTCAGCTGATGAACTCGAAGAGTTTCCATGATCTCCTTCAGATGTTGAGCATGTTCTTCCTCATTCTTTGAGAAAATCAAAATATCGTCTACGAAGACAACCACAAACTTGTTGAGGAATTTTCTGAACACCCTGCTCATTAGGTCCAGGAAATAAGCGGGTGCGTTTGTCAAGCCGAAAGGCATGACAAGCCACTCGAAGAAACCATCCGGGGTTCTGAACGCCGTCTTATCAATGCTATCTTCAGCTACCCTTAGCCGATGGAACCCAGTAGCCAGATCAAGTTGGGAGAAGACCGACGCACCTACAAGCTGATCAAACAAATCGTCTATTCTGGGAAGCGGATGTCTATTCTTCTTAGTCAGCTTGTTTAGCTCCCTATAGTCCACACAAAGACGTAGTGAGCCATCTGCTTTGGTGGCGAACACCACTGGAGCACCCCATTCCGAGATACTCCGCCTTATAAACCCCTTCTTGAGAAGCTCCTTAACTTTCTTACTGAGCTCATTTCTCTCTTTTGGAGCCATGTGTCTAACAGGTAAAGCTACAGGCTTTGCATTATCAACAAGATATATGCGGAAGTCTATTTCTCGCCTCGAAGGTAAGCCCTTCACCTCTTCAATGACATTCGGATATTCATGGACCACTCTAACCGACTGCAAATTCTTAACAGAAGCATCAAGCGACTCTAGATAACTAAGCATAACAACATTCAAGGGATTACAAGAAATTTCTAGAGTGTTACCGAGCCGAGTCAAGAGTCTAACCACTCTTTTCTCACAGTCAAGAATGGCACCATTACTGGATAACCAGTCCATGCCTAAGATCAATCCATATCCCGAGAAACCCAAAACAAAGGCACTACATCTAAACTCAACACTTAGAATTGAGATTTTCAAATCCAAACAAACCATTGACAAATAAGCTGAACCCCCAATTGGATTTGAAACAACCAAGGGATCTTCTACCATACTAGTGTCTAGGTGCAGAGATTCTACTAAAGCAGATGAAATAAAGGAGTGTGATGCGCTAGAATCAAAGAGAGTGCGAACTGGATGATCATAAAGATAAACTAAGATTTCTACAGAAATATTTCTACCTCATTCCTGCGGAGGTGCCACTAGCGCGTGAACCTGTCCCCCTGAAGTGGATCCAGTCCTCTGTCCCTGCCCTCGCTTCTTTGGGCAGTCCTTAGCCATGTGTCCAGTCTCACCACAATGGAAACAACCACCATTCATCTTCGCCTTCTTCTTTCTGCAGTCTTTTACTATATGTCCAACAATGCCATAGAAATTATACTTTCTCTTTTCACGGGGTTTGTTGTTCTTCCCGCCTTTCTTTGAATCAGCCTTCTTGTTTTGTGACCCTTCCCCCTTCTTGTCTTGAGGCACTTCTGCTTTTGCCTTTTTCTTGCCTTTATCTTCCTCGTGTAGCAGCGCCATGTCCACCAAGCTTTCATAAGTCGCTCCCATGGGTATATGGGTCATAGTAAGGCTGTGTAGAGGCTCATTCAGACCTTTGACGAAGCGAAGGGGCTTCTTGTGTTGGGTGTTTACTAAATACAACCCAAATCTGGCTAGGTGATTAAACTAATTGACGTACTCTCTGATCGTCATACTCCCTTGTTTAAGAGTTAGGAACTTCTCCATCTGCAGGCTTCTTTTTGCTTGGGAGAGAAATTTCATCTCAAACCTCATCCTGAAATCTTCCCAAGTTTCCACTGGCCTCTCAACATGGGTAACCTCCCACCAATAAGAAGCTTCGTCTTTAAGCAACCACACTGCTAGCTGTAACTTTTGCCTGTCGTCAATTTCGAAGATGACGAACAAATCTTCGGTCTCCTTCAGCTAGTTCCTTGCTACCACAAAGGATTCATTTCCATAAAAGTCCTTTCCACCCATAGCCTTGAAGTCTCTACACGTCTTAGCGAAAGTATTTCCACGAGGAGGAGGAGGAATCGCTGCCACTATGGGAGGAGGAATGTTTGCTGGGCCCGCACCATTGGCCGTAGTCTCTAGGTACCTTTGGAACCAGCCAGGTATCGGTACCCCTTCTGGAAGGTTAAGATCTCTAGACATGCTGAAACAAAAAGGAAAGATTCAAGACAAAGGATAGAGAGATAGTGCATATGGCTTTGGGGAATTATGCCTTTTAAAAACAACACTTTTTCTTGAAAAAATGGTTCTTTAAACTTCTTTTTGAAAATAGTTTCAAAAACCTTTATCTATTCTGGTAAACCTATGCTCAGATACCAAGTGAAACACCCCACCTCCGTTGAGGTCACTCACAAAGGGAATGCCTTAAATTCGGTGGAGGTTTATAAGTAAAAGTCACAGATAAAACACAAGACAGATATTAACACATATATAAGCAGTGGAAAACAAACAGACTTTCAATTCATAAATACGTGTTCATACAAAACAATTCCAAAGTTGCCTCAAAAAAAATTCCAATTATTACAACCATAATACTGTCTTGATTATTAAAACTTAAAGAAGCAAGAAACATAATTAAAACTGCATAAATCCCATAGAATGTCCAAAGCCATAGTCCAAACGAAAGAGATCCAAGCAATACATTCTCTCTCTTCAAGCTGGATGAAAAATCTGTCTTAAGCTGAGGTGTTTCCTCCCTGTGGACCTGAGGGGGGGGGGGAGGAAACAAAAGAAAAGAAGACGAAAGAAAAACAGAGTCAGATATAAAGCCTGGTAAGTCTAGTGACTCTTCAGTATGAGAATAAGAAAAAGGGCATGATAGGTATAAACTGGAAATGAGAAAGTATCATAAACAAAGATAAAGCAGTTTGAACCGAATATACTATCGCACCCCATACTATATCTCTGCACCTTCTTGTATTTGTTCCGATTGGCGCCCCATGATCGGGGTGAAGTGATCCCCTTTCTAAAGATCGGCTCCTACTTGCAAAATCATATGTGTCATACGACCCCCAATGATTGTAGATACCTATGCTGGTCCCACCATGGGGTGTATTAAGTCCCATGGTGGCGGCCCGACACAATTCTAGAATACATAGGGTATACTACTGGTGTTCAGTGCCCTGTTTGTCTGCTCCGAAGTGTGTGCACGCCCGCACTCCGTTAGAACCCACACTGCTGCACCAACCGCCGTTGCTTTTGACCGCTTACAATCAGCCCAGTAATCGTGCCCCACCCTGCCTAGTTTCAGGGTACCATTATACCTAATTGGGTTACTGCTGAAATGGGTCCCCGTTACTAGGGTTTTCTAGTCAAACATGTTAAGTGGTTAAAAGTCTGTATTTACCTAACCCCACCCATTAGATTAATTAACATGTTGAATTGGTTAAGTGTTTTAGTTAACTTAACCCTACCATCCTGACTTGTCTGTCCTTAAATTTAATTAGTTAAAGCACCGACCACTCACATTAGATAGATATTGTTACGGTTACTGGATGTGCCGATCGGTTCCGGGCAGGTTTACACTGTAACTCAGTCTAACCTCGGGTCCTTATTGGGCTCAATGCTTAATCTCCCACATTGGATATGTATTGTTGTGATTACTGGACAGCCGGGCGGGTCCGGGCAGGTTTACATCACAACTCAATCCAACCTCGGGTTAAGCATACTCGTATTTTCTAAATTTACATATTGTCTCTATTACTTGTTATATGCAAATTTGTTAACAATTAAATGTTATGGCCCAGTTTCCAAGTTCATCACTTTTGGTATAAGAATTTATACCATTTAAGTGCCACCAATTATTGGCATGTGACAAACATGCCAATTTCATATATTTTTCATGTTTAATCCCAACGATATTCCCCCGTTTGTACGTTCGCAAAATTACAATGAATGTTGGACTAGATATTTCAGCCCAACATATAAACATAGAAGGGAAAGCCAAGAACATGAAATATTCTAAATGACATAAAGGGTGTGTGACATATGAACTTGCAACTTTGCGATCTATTTAACATAAATCATGGGTTTCAACTTGTCATGTGAACTTGCATTCAAAATAAGAATCTAATTAAATAGGTGTCACATGAAATGGCATAATTTAGACTTGCATAACACATAAGCCTAAACATATTTTTATCTAGGCATAACCTCAAACACAAACTAGCATGTGACAAAGTTATTACATGTCCATAAAAATGTCTATTTTGACATTAACCCCAAAAGCGTGAATTAGATCAAGTCATGTATCCTATTATAACATGAAACTTGTAATAATCGTGTGAAACTAAATGGTACTTGGCATGGATCCAATTACAAACTTGCAAGAACATAAGGACATATACATGGGATTTAATCATGTAGGCATAATGGTCATAACATAGAACATGTGTATATAAGTCTTAACTTGGACTTAGAAAAATGTATACAACATATGTTAAACATTTAGACACATAGGTGTAAATTCTAACATTAACCTTATACTTGTATGTGATGTTGCTTTCATTCTAAATGTGCAATAGGACCAACATCAAGTCAATTATACCACAAACATCCCAATACCATTCACAATACAATCATTGCAATACACAGATATGAATTAGCATCGTCGTTATGCAATAGTAAAATTCCATTTCCACTTTACATCGAATCAAGTCTTAATTTTTATTCTCATCGGAAAAATCACTATACTTACTACAAACGACGAACTAGAATTCGGGATTCTGAGTTCTGAATTTGCAATGCTTTCCTTTGGGTAGATAAACGTTGTTTGATTCTTGTTTTTACTTTAGTTTTGCTCGTCTCTAAGCTTTCTCCAACTGACGGCTACTCTTAGTTTCTGTGACGAAAAGGGATTTCACTCGGTCCGAATCAGTCGCTAAACCGATCTGGACCGTTCGAAAACGCCTGATCATTTGAGAACACGACAAAATAGAACGCAGACGGAGGAACATTTCATTGTATATTACAACAATGCATCAAAATACAAGAATATACAGTGTATGACTAAATATTACACAGAAATATCAGAGATTTAAATTACATTTATAAATACATCGCAGCGGAAAATAGTACAATACACAACTAGAAGAGATATACGGATACAAAGCTTTCCGGATATCATTCCAGCTGTAAACCAGAATCCTGTGAATATAAATCTGCAAAACCAAAACTACTAGCTGCCCGTGTCAAAATAAGGGCACCAAGAGTTTAGGTCAAAACAATAAACTCCAGGTCAGTCATGTGACTGGTGTGAGAACTAAAACAGTTAATAATCTTTATTTTTAAAGTTAGGTAAATCAAGGGACCACGCCGTATAACATGGAACGGGTTTCCTCCCAAGAATACCAGTGCATAAAACAAACAGCGCAATGCTAAATAAAGAAAAATGAAGCTGTTATAAGACCCAAGTCGTATCACACAATGCAACGCAAGCCGGGGGATAGGGTTTTCCCTTATAACAGCCAAAGAATGCTTGACACGTTTAAAACAAATCATTTGATACTATTATAAGTGCATAGTGTAAAAACAATTTCAAATCATAAGTATCAATCATAGGCGACATGAGTACCATATATCATGTCGCCGTACTAGTTCTACAATTAAAACCGCAAATGTCACGTATTTGGAAATTGGATTTCCGTCTATGAACCGAGACAAAAGATAGTCCTCAACCGATTCGAGACTCTCTAGCCCGAGCCTCAGGATCAGAACGCATCAACCCTTTAGATTGTCAGGGCCGGTCCATCGATGTGGATTATTATGCCTGAACACTACGTTTCCCCGCCCTTTGGGGGCGTAAATGAGCCAACGAATGACTCCATCGGACCCGGATCGTCCGATCAAACCAAGGCGCCTCGCAACAGCAATAACCACACAGGTGAAAAGTATATTAATGTCAGGGCTGGTAGGTCACTGACACCACCCTAGCTAGAAAGAAACGCATGCCCTCCCTGATGTCCTCTCCCGTTTCTGGTTCACAACCGGGGTGTGAGGCTCGCGAATTCACGTTACACAAAGCTGTGCCACACAGGCTGTGCTTTGATCATCACCACAAGACTTTGCTTTTCAACAGAAGCCTCGATCAATTGCCACTTAGGCATGCCACATAGGCAATTCACTCCATGCGTTTGATATCCATCAGTATATAACCCCTGAGCTCGTACGTCTCAGAGAAGGGCGTTAAGCAAAAGAATAAATTCTCCACCGCCAAACAGATATATATTTAATAGAGATCAATCACACGGACTAAAATCCAATGTCAGACACACAGTCCATTTACAAGTCCGTTCTGGGTCTGAACGAAACCGGAGGCACCTAGTACCCCGCATATCCATCGATCTCCAAATACGTCTGGACGATCACCAACTGTTTCCATCTTCTTGGGTGTACATCCCAATTAAGATCATCAGTAATCACCCAAACGACGTGAAGACCTTCGGTCTTCGACCACCGTCTTCATCTTCGACTTATCGTCGTATCAGTTATTCAGAATGGAATAAACCCGGTCTTTCCGAATAACTCGCATATATTTTAAATAAGTGTTACACAAACACAACATACGCCTCATTCCAATTCATCAGTCACTAACCGTAAATTAATCAAGAGAATAATTCCCCAAATATTAACCCCGAAGGCCGAAACCAACATCAGATCAATATCCAGAACACCATTCTGCTTGGCTAACCGACAGTTAGTTTCTAAATTTCACATTCACAGGGAAAGGTTCCCATTAATTTTATCCAAGATAAATTCCTTGAATTTATTCTCTACTCTCCTTTTGAATTTCGATTCAACTAGTCGAGATTAACGAACCTTACCGAAGTAATCATTGGTTTTAATTTCCCAATCCCAACCTATTCATCCCATGAAGTAAAACTGGTAATACTTCATATCTAACACCACGGTGTTATCGGTAAATTCAATTACCATTCCACGTTCAAATCTAATTAAAGATTTAACTATCGCCTACAGCAAAACTGGTGATACTCCATTCTCGATCTTTTCAATCTAATTAAAGATTCATTAAAACTCCACTTAGTTTTAATCTTTAACTGGGTTAAAGAATCAGTGTCATTTAAAACACGTCTCACGATAAACCCAAAATCACATTCCATTAATTATCGGGTTAAAGAACGAGTGTTATTTAAAACACTGTCCACGATAAACCCAAAAATCAATATCAATTCAATTCCAATTAAATATTATTTAATTGGCACACTTCATTAAATCCAAATAAAAAGATTTTATCTTTTCTCAGCTGGGTTCAAGAACAGTGTTAGTGAAGACACCATTCACGACAAACCCAAATCACATTTGATATTAAATACAAGGCTCTGAATAGAAAATATATCGGCTTATATTCAGTATCAAATTCTACGACCAACAGATATCGTATTTGAAATAACGATATATATATATCTATATCTTTCAAATTTCCATAACAACATCCGTATAATCACGAAATCCAACATCGAAATATTCCGAAGACAATTTCGATTCAAATCCATTCCAATGCAATCATTGGAAATTCTGGTTATTTTCAAAACCATTTCAAATTCAATTTATTAATTTAAAAATAAATAGAATTATAATTCTAGTTCAAAACTAGTTCATTTCGATAAAAATCTATTTTTATCTTTTCAAATATGGAGTTTTTCATCCCAATTCTTTCTAAACCATTTCTTATGATTTTACACAAATTATTACTATTTTTAATAAATTTATCAAGGCCCGTACAGTCGATTTCCAATAACGGCCATCGAACTGCACTTACAGCGACCTTTTTCAAATTTGATTTGGACATAATTCCAAATCCAACCGTTAGATTTCAAATTTCTAATATTCGTTAGAAAGCTCTTTTCGATACGAACCCAACGGTTCCGGTTTCAGGAGAATCCGACGGTCGAATCTCCCGTAATATCCGTTTGAAGTCGATGGTCGAAATTCGCGAACTGTCGCGGCGCGGCGCGTTCTATTCAGGCCATTATATTATATATATAATATATATAATATATACTTTGTCGATTTAAATTCAAAACGTGCTTTATAAATCGTTTTAAATTCATTTTCAAAACGGTTTCAACTTCATATTCAATTTCAAATCAAATTTGAATATTCCGATATAAATTCGTCTTAAATTCATTTCAAATTGATTTCAATTCAAATTCATTTATATTCAATTTCAATTCGAATTCGTTTATATTCAATTTCAATTCGAATTCGTTTATATTCAATTCCAATTCGAATTCGTTTATATTCAATTTCAATTCGAATTCGTTTATATTCAATTTCAATTCGAATTTATGTTCAATTCTTTTCAAATTCATTTCAAAACGATTTCAATTCTATTTCAATTCGAATCGAATTTCAAACCCTTTCAGTTTATTTCGAATTTCAAATCAATTCAATTAAATTCGAATTTCAATTCACTTTAATATTCACTTCAATTTGAATAAAATCGATATAAATATCGTTCACGTCAAAATGGCGTCAATCTAATCAATACGGCTTCATATATTCCTATTTTCAAATATTCTATTTCAAATATTTCTTTTTCAAATATTTCTATTTCAAATATTTCTATTTCAAATATTTCTATTTCAAATATTTCTTTTTCGAAACTGGAATGAGGCCCAATCAATTACCATATAAAGTTAATTATATGGATTTTCTACAACATATGTATACAATAACAACGATGAATAATCAACCATCATCCAAAGATGCATTCTACACTGTATAAGCATCGAATATAAATATTCAACGCTTATAGCAGCCTGTCAATCAATCGATCGACATACAACTAATTATTGGGATTGGTGTACGTCAAATATCATCCCAATACCCGTGTGGGGTTTCAAACAATCAAACACAGATTTTATTTGTGCAGTTGGGCGATGTGTAAAATTTATCGTCCCAATCAATGTCCTTCAAATAGGTGTACATAAACAAACCGTCAGGTTTGCAAATTAATATTTATTTATTCACATTCACGTCAAAAATTATATTTTTAACGACCAAAATATTTTATTCAAACTATGAATATTCTATTCGGTTCATTTATTCAATAAAATTATATTTTTATTTTTCTAACATATTTTAGAAAATTTCGGCGGCATAACGACACGATACTAGAAACGGGACAAGGCCTAGCCTTATCCCCGGTCTAATGAAGGCCCACGCCATTCACACATCAATCAAATCAGTTTCATTTCACCAAACAATTCAATTCAACCCAAACAATCTAACTAACAACACAGCCAAACAAACAAGTCCATGGTGTGTGGACGATTGTGTCGGGTGCTACTAAACACCGTCTGCATCCTAGTATATATATATATAACTAGAAAAGAAATTGAAGAGTGAGAAATTCTCACCGAAAGCTATCCCAACTTCACGACACTTCATTTATAGAAATCTTCGCCGTTCTCGCCTTTCGTCACTTTCGTTTCCCGTAGCCACTACATATGTAAAGATCGAATTTTTACTTTGCTATTCAACATATAAAAATCGAATTTTTACTACGCTATTCAATATATAAAAATCATATTTTTACTATGCTATTCAATATATAAAAATCATATTTTTACTATGCTATTCAATATATAAAAATCAAATTTTTACTACACTATTCAATATATAAAAATCAAATTTTTACTATCTATATCATATAAAAATTCTATCTTTCATATATATTCTTTCATACTCTAAAAAAAATTAGATTTTTATAACACTAAAAATTGAATCCTTACGCATTTGTATAACTATAATCTATATAAAGATTTTCAGATCTTAAAAAAACCATATATACTAATTATTTACTGATTTTAAAACTATGAAAATATATTTAAAACTAAATTTACTGAAAGAAAGGAAAAAAATACTCACCGACGAAGAGGGAGGTGCTGCGTTCAAAGGAGGAAGGGGGGGAGTCTTGGCGTCGACGTCGCGTCGTCGGAGGGGGTGCTCGTTGTCGGGGGGAGGTGCTGGCGGACTGCGGCGCTGGTGGAGGGTCGGACTGGGATGCGGTGGGGTTCGATGCGGTGAAATTGGGGAGGCTTGAACGTCGATTCGGTGGGGGAGAAGAGGAGGAGACTGGCGCGAGGGGGGAGGGAAAGAGGAGAGGAGGTAGAGGCGCGTGTCAGGGGGGAGGTCGGCGGCGAAGTCATGGAGGGTGGTGGCGGTTTTTTTTTTTTTTTTTAATCTAAAATGATTTGGGGGAGAACGAAAAAAAAGGGAGGGGCTATATATATATTATATTTAATTCATTTTATTTTTCAAAAAGCAACTTTTTTATTTTGACCTCGAAACGAGGCCCACCGCCCGTCATCCATAGCGTTTTACCCCCATTCCGAACACAATGGGATAGTGTCGTAGGCTGATTCGACTGTTTCGATCAGTTTTCGTCAAAATCAACATATAACTCTATATATTGAATTTGAACGCGCATTTCAATTTACTCGGGTCACATACTAACCCGAAAAATTCCCGAAAAATATTTTCTAACTTCGTATTGACGATACGGTCCTAACAAAACTAGTTTCGTCGAATTCTGAGACCGTTTGAAAAATGGCCATTTTCCAGTCGATTAAAATCAACTGAAACTGGTCAAACTCGTTTTCCTTTGCCACGCTCACATATTGATTCGAAATATTATGAAATTTGAAATCTAGCAATAACTTGACATCACGGATCCAACAAAAGTGGTTTCGTCGAAATCCGAGGTTGTTTGCAAAATTCCCATTTTTAAGGGCCTGAATTCCATAGCGACTATTCAGAATTTTCAACTGGACATATCTTTTGATTCCCACTATGAAATTTTGATTTTTCGGATTCGCTGGAAAGATATTCTCAATTAGATCCCATTAATTTTGGTTTCACTAAAATCCGGTTTATTTTGCACCCGGTACGTTCAATTGAAGTTTGAAATCAAATTATCGAACTACCGCGCCATTTTCAATTCCTTTTATAATTATAAAATAAATAATTATATTCTAACGACGATTTATATAATATATACGTTTGAATTATATTTAAAATAAATTTCTCGTCGATATTATTTAAAATAATTCATTTTAAATAATCAAAATTCGCTAAAATTGCCAAAATAAAATTTTTAAACTGGCCCAGATTTTCGGGTTGTTACAGTTTCTTCCCGGCAGCATGACGGCTCTAGTTCTATTTTATTTCTGTGAATTTAGGTTGAGTGTTGGGTTGTATTTGTAGAATTTCAGATTGATTTGAGCCGTCAGATGATCATAGAGTGAATCCAGACCATACACACCAAGAGGAGCCAATCAGAAAGTGACAAATCAGCCCTAGTGACACACCAGAGCTCAGAAATTCGACCAGAAACCGACCAGGCCAGCCAAGACCTGACCTGGTCGACCCCCAGGTCGACCACATGATTGACCTGGTTACCCAGGTCGACCCCCAGGTCGACCCCTTGGTCGACCTGGGTCCTGGGAGGGAAAATTCCCTCCCATCCCAGTTTGGGTCTGTTTTCGAATTTTGAACTGTTTGAATTTTAAATTGAATTCTGAAACTTCTGAAGGTCATAAATCCTTCATACGGAGTCCGATTTACGCAAACTCTGACTCTATCTCAAGAAGAATTCCGAGACGAACGCAATGGCGTAACCCGTTTCCCTTAATTCTTTCATTTTGAATTAAGTATACTTTAATTTGTTAATTTAATGTTAACAGAAAATTTGGGGTGTTACAATATACTTGAGAGATTTATGATCCATGTACAACTCGAACCTCTCTCCAAGTAGGCAATGTCGCCAAGTCTTAAGAGCGAATACTACAGCAGCCAACTCTAAAACATGGGTAGGGTAGTTCTTCTCGTGAACTCTCAACTGTCTACCATCGTAACATACTACTCTTCCCTCTTGCATCAAGATGGCACCAAGCCGTGTACCACATGCATCAGTGTACACTATGAACACTTTGTTCCCATCAGGCAAAGTCATGACCAAGGCTGTTGTCAGAGCTATCTTCAGTTGCTGAAAAGCATCCTCATAGTCAGTAACCCAAGAAAATTTCAGATTCTTCTTCGCCAGTCTGGTAAGTGGGGCTGATATCTTTGCGAAGTCCTTAATAAACTTCCTATAATAGCCTACTAAACTAAGAAAACTCCTCATCTCTGTTGCATTCTTTGGAATATTCCAATCTTGAACTGCAACTACTTTCACGAGATCCAATGTTATCCCATCCTTGGAGACCACATGTCGTAGAAATCCCACTTCCTTCCTCCAAAAATGACATTTGGAGAATTTTGCCTTAAACTGGTACGCTCGGGGAGTCTTTAATACCTCCCTTAAATGTAAGGCATGCTCTTCCTCGCTCTTCGAGAAGATCAGAATGTCATCCACAAAGGCCACAACAAACTTATTTAGAAACTCCCAAAACATCCTACTCATCAGATCGACAAAATACGCGGGTGCATTCGTTAACCCAAAAGGCATGATTAGCCACTTGAAGAATCCATCTGGAGTTCTGAAAGCGATCTTATCTATACTTTCCTCGGCCATCCTCAACTGAAGAAAACCCGTGGCCAAGTCTAACTGAGAGAAAACAGATGCACCAACAAGCTGGTCAAACAGATCATCAATCCTTTGAAGTAGGTGCCTATTCTTATCAGTGAGCTTAATCAACTCCCTATATTCCACGCATAAGCGAAGCGAGCCATCTGCATTAGTTGCAAAGATGACTAGAGAACCCCATTTTTATATGCTTCGCCTAATAAACCCCTTCTTAAGTAGCTCTCCTACTTGCTTGTTAAGCTCCCTCCTTTCCCTAAGAGCCATGTGGCGCACAGGCAATGCGATTGGCTTAGCATTATGCACTAAGTATATCCGGAAATCAATCCCGTGCCTCGGAGGTAAGCCCCTAACCTCCTCAAAAACATCCGGATACTCACAGACAACAGGTAAACATCACAGATCATCAATAGTAGCGTCATGCGATTATAGGAATCTAAGCATGACAGACCCCTTTGGGTCACAAGAAATCTCGAGAGTCCTTCCCTGGCAAGTCAAAAGTCTAAAGACCCTCCTCTCACAGTCTAGAATGGCACCATGCACGGCTAGCCAATCCATCCTTATAATCAAACCATCACCCATAAAACCTGGTACATATGTGTTACACTCAAACTCGATGCCCAATACAAATATCCTCAAACCCCGACAAATCATAGACATATGAGTTGTTCCCCCAATGGGGTTTGAGAAAACAACGGGATCCAAAACCATACTAGTACTAAGGTGCAGAGACTCAACCATATAATCAGATATAAAAGAATGCGAAGCGCCAGAATAAAAAAGAGTCATAACAGGATAATCGGAAAGAGAAACCAAACCTTCAACAGAAACTTTCCTACCTCTGTCCGGTACACTGGCCTCGAGAGCATGAACCTGCCCTCCAGAAAATCCTGCCCTTTGGCACTATCCTTGCTTCTTCGGTCACTCTCTAAAATAGCGTCCGACCTCACCACAGTTGAAACAAGCATTCTTCATTTTTCTGCAATCTTTGATCAAATGACCCCTTCTTCCATAACCATGACATTTCCTATTTCCTTGAGCTTTGTCAATCTTTCCGCCTTTCTTTTGCTGTTGTTCTTTCTTGGGCCACACTTTCTTATTTTGCGTCTCATCAGTCTTAGCCTCTTTCTTTTCGCCTTTATCTTCTTCATGCATCAATGTCATATCAACGAGCTTCTCGATAGTTGCCCCCATCGGAATATGAGACGTAGCCAATCCATGGAGGGGTTCATTCAATCCTCTTACAAACCTCAAAGGTTTCTTGTGCAGGGTATTCACCAGCTCCAAACCAAACCTTTCTAACTGATTAAACTTATTGACATACTCTTTGACAGACATGCTTCCTTGCTTAAGTGCCAGAAACCTTTCCATTTGCATACTCTCTTCTGCCTGGGAAAGAAACTTCAGCTCGAATCTCTGTCAGAAATCATCCCAAGTCACAACTAGACGCCCTGCTTGTGTCACTTCCCACCAAAATGAAGCCTCATCCTTCAGCTGCCAAGCGACCAACTGAATCTTCCTATGGTCGTCAAGCTCAAAATCCCAAACAAATTCTCCATCTCTTTAAGCCAATTCCTTGCTTCCATAAAGGTCTCAGTTCCTCGGAGGGGCTTTCCTCCCATAGCACATAAATCCTTGCATATCTTTGAGAAATTATCCACTCGTGGAGGAGGAGAAACAACGGCTGCAGCTAGGGGCAGGGAGTTTGCTTGGCCTCCGGTAGGTGTCATAACCTCTAGATATCTACGGAACCAAGCTGGTATCTGAACGCCCTCGGGAATATTTGGTTCCACAGACATGCTGAACAGAAAAGGAAAAGGGATTCAAACATGGGATCGAAAGATATTTCATACGGCTTTGGGGAATATGTTTTTCAAAAACAGACTTTCCTTTGAAAATACTTTCTTTTTGAAACCTTTTGAAAACAATTTATAAAATCTTTTATCCGATCTTGTAACCTTTAGTCTGATACCAAACGTGACACCCCACGTTCGTTAATGTCACTCTTTATCAGAATGCATTAAGTTTCGTGAAGCGTTATAGGTAAATAGAAACAGAAACATCACAAGACATATATAAAATAGCAGCGGAAATTTGAAACTTTACTTTACAACAGAAAACATCGTAGTCCAAAAATCCAGTTACAACATTAGTCTGAAATACTGAAAACCAACTACATCAAATAAAAGTATCTGCCTTATACTAAAACCATTAGAGTACAATGATATAAAATCATAGTCCTCGAAAAGAGCCATAACAGAGTAGACAAGTAGTGTGTAAAATCTCATGGCCTAACGATTCTATTTAAGTTGTTCATCGCCCTCCAAGCAGAAACAAAAGAGAGAGATTCCTAATCAAGCCTGAGCATTCCCACCTTGAGAACCTAGGGGGAGAAAAAGGAAGAGAGAGGAAAGAAAACAAAATGGGTCAGACATAAAGTCTGGCGAGTCCAGTTACTTTTAGCATATAAATAAGTAAAAGAATCATGACAGACGTATAAACTGGATGATAAATAACAATATCATATAATAGGTATAATAGAATGAACAAGACAAGTAGGATAAACTAAATAGATTATCCTTCTCAAATACTTTTCTCTACACCAATACCAATATAACATATATGATCCCAATAGAAACATATGGTAGACTCGTGTGTACTTCTAGTAACAGGTTTTACCCCCAAATAGTAATAAAAGACACCCCAACAGAAATAACGGGTTTTACCCCAACCATAAACCACATCACCTAAATAGAAAGGACAAGATGTACTCTAATTACTACCCCCAATCGATTGGCTCCCTATCCCGTAAATACCCTGTGTCGACCCCATAGAAGGATGTATCACTCCATAAAGTGGTAACCCCTAGAAGGACACAGACCTATTTACTAGTGTTATAGCATATAATTTTCCCGAGCAAGCCAGACCCATACATGCACATGACTCTGTTGGAACGCGCTATCAGAACACCTCCACCCATATGAACCTCTTATAATCATCTCAGTAAGCGTGCCCTTACCCCTACCTAGTTCGGGGTCCCCCATTGAAACCAGAATGGGTTACCGACTGATACAGATCCCACGCAATAAATGACACAAGCCACCCCCTAGGCTCGTATCCCCAACTACTAGGATTTTGACAGGTTATGCCTAATAAATTAACAAGCCCGCATAACCATAACATATAAAACAGGTTAAGTTTATCGGGTTCGTATAACCCTCCACATATTTAACAGATTTACCTAAACCCCATAGATTCAGACAAGTTTACTTAACCTTCACTATTTAACAGGTTCATATAAACCCCCACCGATTTAAATAGGTTAAGTATTACAGGTTAATAGGTTCATATAACTCCCACAGATCTAAACAGGTTTCACGTGTTGTTTAAGGTTTCAGTACATATTCTGCTTAATCTATAAATTAAGCCTACAGATTTACATGCCTCAAACCTCAAGTCATAATTCACAGTATAAGATATTCCACAAATTTTAGTCATACTTCATAATATAGGTTATGCCCCTAAATCCCAGTCATGATTCACAATACGGGATATGCCCCATTTTATCCTTCTCAACCATTCCCAATTTCGTTTGTTTGCATATTTCAACGATAGGCCTAGGCTCGAAGGTTTCCCGGGCTATAAAAATAAATTGGGAAAGAGGAGATAAAATAACAGAAATAGTCATAATAAAAAAATAGCCATATGATAACATAAATTGGCATATCAAAAATAGGCATATAAGAAATAAACAGTAGATCATATGTACATGTAATGACAATCTGTTTAGGTATGAATTAGATTCTTAACAGCCATATGTTTATATCCAGATTTATAAACATGTCAGGATTACTTGTTAAATGTTTATATCTAAAAATAACATGAACTCACAGAGACTGAATCTAAAGAACAGAGAATAATAAGCAGATGTTGCAGAAGAATTTCTTGTATGCGTATAAGCTGTTGCTGAAGAAAAATAGGCTAACTCAATCAAGAAGGGGCAGCATCTCGCTGTCTCCATTGTTTTTGATGTGTAAAACAATAGAAATGATGTCCTATATATAGCCTACTGCCAATGAATCTCGTACAGAAACAAGTCCAGGTTCAGAAATGAACCTAGATGGATCTGGTGTGGGTCGACCCCGGTGTCGACCCTAGGGTCGACACCCCCCTTGAGTGTGTCGACCCATGGGTTGACATCCCTGGGGCGTGGGTCGATCCCCAACAGGTCTAAATCCCATGTCAACTTCCCGCTTTGATTTTTGAGTTGTTTTGAAATTATAGACTTGATTTGTTTATATATATTTCTCTTTTACGTATACAAACGTCTAAGCTTAATTACTTTCTCATACGATGTCCGTTTTACACAAACTCAGAGTCTCTCTTAAGCAGAATTCCAAGACGAACGCAATGGAATAGTCTGTTTTATTAATTCCCGATGTTTAATTAAGTATTCTTTAGTTTATTATAATAGTGTTCTTTAAAATTACGGGGGTGTTACACCCACCTTTGTAATGAATGAGGTAGGGGGCATTTATTGGAAGTGGAGTAGATGGGAGTAGGTGAGATATGGAGTAGGTATAGAAGGAGTAGGAAAAGGGATGAAAAGCAGCGGGCATCATGGAGTGATCAACCAAAAATTGGTGATCGGCGTGTGTTGATCAACTATTTTTAGGTGATCAACATGGTCCGGAGCTTGCCAGGGCAAGCTTTGGTTATTTCATATCCCAAAAAGGGGGAATACGTAATTCGTATCCCAAGTTGGGATATGAAACTTTGTATTCCGTGTAGGGTATGAAACTTCATATCCCGAGATGGGATAGAAAATTTCGTATCCTGTGTGGGATACGAAATTTCGTATCCTGTGTGGGATACGAAATTTCGTATCCCATGTAAGTATACGAAGCTTCCACTCTTGGCATGATTATTGTTAATGCACGATGTGGTGCGATCTGGACTTTCGGGATATGAAAAGTGGCTTGTCGAGGCAAGATTTGGAGAGTGAGCCATGGCAAGCATGGAGTTCTTCGCATCCCAAAGATGATACGATATTTTGGAGATGAGGTGTTGTTTGGGGGAGAGAGTCGAATTCTCTAGTTTTGAACATAGGGATTCGAAATATTTGATAGGAAGGTCGAGGGACTCGAAGTAGTTGCAGGATTCGAAATGCTGAGGGATTCAAAATGTTGAGGGATCCAAAATGCTGAGGGTGCGGTGTTTTAAAGAGAGGCGGGAGATGTGATGCTTCGGGGGAGTCGATGCCAGATTCTGGAACCGATCGGTGCATGTTGCGCAATCTTTTGGAAATGATCGAGGTGTGTCAGGTGAGTGGTATTTGGTATTGGTGAATTTCATATTTGAGTGATACGAACAGCTAGTGATTCGATCCGAGTCCTCTAGTATTAGAACCATGATTTGCTCGATCCGTCTACACTACTCTGAGTGCGTACATCTGGTCTAAGGCTTGTACAGTTAGAGAGTAGCTTGATGAGCCGTGACGATTATTCTTGCGCGATGCTATCTTAGCTTGATTCATAAGGATGTTGGCAACGCTTCTTGGCCGTTGAACCATGCGATGGGTCGAGTTGTGTGGGCCTGGACTTCCTCTGGTAAGCAGAACAAAATGTTGGTTAACATAACCCATAAAATGACGAATATTGTTGAGTCTAAGTTGAAGCATTGGAAGTTAAATACTATTCAATAAATAATTTTCTCCTCACTTATATAAGATTGGTATCATGATTAACTATGGTCAACATAAAATCAAAAAGTTTGAATAGAACAGCTCAATGAATTATAACCGTTATTATAAAGTAAGGACCTTGAATTTTGGTCGTACAAGTTGATCGTGGATGATATTATAGTTTTGACTAAAACAAATTCTGTAAGTCCTAGTGTGGTATACTCTCGATGGAGAGAAGTCATGTAAATAGTCCTTATTACCACGTTTCACTTAAAATAATGAAATTAGAATTTGAAAAAAAACGTGTATGTTGTAAACTCATTCAAATTACCATAGCACTAACTAAGGTGACATATGAACGTTAATATTTAAATTGTTCAATATTACTCTCCGATTGAACTTACGTCTTTGAGTCACATAACTACGTTGTTAATGCTCCAAAATACCAAATGATTATAAAGGCAAACCTATATGCCCAACTTACTCCACCGTCGGTGTACAAACCACCACCACCACTAGATAGCTTTAATTACACGCTTCCTATTTTCTCTTCTTCTAGTAGATCGTTGAGTAGTGCACCGATAACTAGAAGCAAGAAAATCGAGTTTCTTAAAGGATTGGATGATGACAAAGCCTGAACATCCTTTGCTGGCCTCTTCTTTCAACATTTAAATTATCAAGCTATGTGTTAAATAATGATATGTCCATATAATTTTATATGTCAGGTTATTAGCTTATGCGAGTACTATACTACTTCCTTATATGGAAGTGTCTATAGTTGATATGTCCAATGCATATCATCTGAACCTCTTAAATGTACCTCTTATTTTGTAATAAATAAAAAGAGTTACAGATCACTATAAAAACCGGACAGCCTTGCAAAAAAACCCAAATGATTTGATTAATCTACATATTTATAAATTATTTATTATTATTAAATATTAACTATTAAATTTTTGATTGTTTTTGGGCCTCATCGGTAATTAGGTGCATGTACAAAAGTTATATACATATGTACATATTAATATAAAATATCGATAAATATTTAGATTGGACTTAAATAAATTAGTTATAAAATATATTAGGAAATTTTTATTTACTTGTTTTGCACTTCGTTTTAGTAGCCATGAGAGAAGGGTGACGGTTTTAATTCTCTTAAATGCTGAATTGAATTAGTGTGGCCGAATGAGTAATTAAACATATATGATTTTGTTACACCATGAATTGCTTCGCTCTGAATTTGGTTTTGAAGCAACAAGCCAATCCAAAGCAAAAAGAAGAATTGACAGAGAGAACATAATACTATTGTCTCAAAGCGCATCCATCGCTTCCAAGCAACCTACTTCGGAAGCATCCCTGGCATCACATCAAAAGGCAGTGTTGGAGAATGCAGTTTTGATGACAACAACCATATTTCAATTATCATTGATTATAAAATATATACTAACATCTCTATCTAGAATATATAGACATATATATGCAGGATTTGTATACAGGAATTAATATCGAAGTATGTACAGTTTAAGAGCTTCTAGAGATTCAAAATTCAGAGATGATTCAAGACTCATGAGTAATCAAGATTTCAAAAGTTCAAGATAAATATAGTAATAGAGTCCAATTTATGTAAGACTCTGAATAACACTCTAGATTCAAACTCTATTTCAAATTCTGTTTTTCAAATTTCAAAATTCTAGTTTTCAAATTTCAAATTCTAAATTATTTTACTTATGATTTCAAACATATAAGTTTAAAGTTTTAATTATATCATATATGCTTATATAAGTTTATATAGTTTTATAGTCTTAAACCTTATAACCTTATAAGTATGTATATGATTTCATATGACTCTACACTTTAGAATATTTATTTATATTATTAAGTTTTGATTAAAGAATTTCAAACTTATGATTTCAAATATATTTCCTATTTATAAGTATTCTTATTTTCATAGTTTTATTAAATATATTTTACTAAGTTTATATTTGATTCTTCATATAACCTTTTGTTTATATATAGTTGATAAATATTTCTTTATAAATTCCTATGTATATGTTTATAATTATATTATATATGTTTATAATTATATTTTATATTTTTTTCATATCACATATATGTTTAAATAACATTTTGTTATGCTTTTATACTTGAAAAATAATGTTTTAGCAGCTAGTTTTGTTTCAAGAATTTGTAGAATTTAATTATTGATTTAAATACTTAAAAATGAGTTCAAAATCAAGAATATGATAGATATGTCGACATATACTTATTTCTATGTCAACATGTAACTGTCAGAAATTTAAATTTGAAAGGAAGTGTCTTTTCACTATTCGTGACAGTTTTGAAGCATTGCAAACTTTCACACACTATAAAAGGGGTTGATTTCGATTTTTTATTATTACTTTTTCTCCATCATCACTTTCTTTCATTACACCATTTTTCTTTATCGTTTTTATGATTTCTACACCTATACTCTGCCGAATTCAATTATGTTTTCACCATTCTTCTTCTCTCTACTCATTACTCTCTGAATCAAGTGCTATTGAAGAGTTATAGGACTGTTTATAATTGTTTGGGTTAAGTAAAGGAATCAGTGGTATCCCTTGTAGCCGTAAAATCAAGGACGGGTAATTGGTGATATCCCTTGTTGTCGTGGAATCAAGGAAGGTATACTTGATCAAGTGTGTGGGTGGAAACAGTGGTATCTTTTGTAGCCGTTAAATCAAGGAGGGTTGTAATTAGATTTCGTATAGTAATAAAACTCTGCGCAATCCAGCTTTGCGTGGGACTGGACGTAGGAGCAATTCTGAACCAGTTTAAAATTCGGTGTGTTCTTTCATTTTCTGTACCTTACTTTTGTTTATCTTTGCATTTTTGTTTGATTCTGTGTCTATGATTGTTTCTGTGGTGTTTGATTCATATAGTTATCACATAAGTTCTAGATTTTGTTTAAATTCTCAAAAACACTATTCACCCCCTCTATTATTTGTTTTGCCTTAACGATCCATTCCGCAATCCCTAACAATTCGTATTAGAGCAAGGTCTTTCAAAAAGTTCATAATCTGATTTTTGAAAATTTTAAATGGCAAAATTTGAACACTAGTTTAAATTCATGTCTTGCATCAGTATTAGATGAGTCTTCATTCAGTTTGATTGAAAATTCAAGTTATCATGATATGATTTCTTGGAAAGTTTAAATGGGTATGTCACAGAATCATCATGATGTTATTATTTTAAATTACAATTTATTATTTTGAAAAGTCACTTGATTCTTTGGAAAAGGTATGTCTGATGACTATTGGCCGAAAGACACCTAGATGATTATTCTTGAATTAAGAAAATAAGAGTTTAGGAAGAGATATGATTTTTGGGGTTATAGTAGTTGAAGTGTCCATTCATTCAAAATTCAATATTTTGGAGCCAAGTTGGTTAAACGACTAAATCATTTATCTCATCGTTAAATTCTAAAAGATGTAAATATGATTCAGATTCGTCATCAAGCGATGGAGAGCCAGAACCCAGAGATTCAAATATGTGTTTCACAAAAATTCAGAATTCAGAAAATATTGAAGAAATGGATCTAAAATCCAGGTATGCATTAATTAATTTTTAAATTCTTTTTTGGTTGAATAGATGTTTTGTTTGCTTTGCTTTCCTAGTTTTGAATTTGAAATAAAAACTTTGAAATTCAAACTTGAAATTTAAAATTCAAATTTGAAATTTGAATTTTGAAATTCAAAATAATAATATTATAATAATAAATACAATAATAAATTTTAAATGTTTGTTAGGATTAATATTATTTCAGGAAATAGTTAAACCTGAAATATAAATCGATAATATAATAAAACCAAGAAGTCAAAACAATATGTTTTTTTTGATTTTCTGCATGTATGTCGACATACATAAATAGTCATGTCGAGATAATGAAATTCAAAATTTTAATTTCAAAAGTTTAAATTTTCAAATTTCCCTCCATTTTTTTATTAGATAATGCCAGTTCAAACTCTACTTATTAACTTTGTTTGTCTACTTATTTTCTTATACCTTGTTTTAAAAAATATATATTAAAAGTATATAAATTAATAAAATTATATAAACATGTTAATATGATATACAAAGTTAATATAACTTTTTGGTATTGTTATAAAATATAAATTTATTCATCTGTTATATTGTTAAAACATGCATAGTTTAACTTATATATTATTCATATGATTTCATAACAATTTTGGCTTGCATTTTCACAAATATTATTTGTAACTTAAATACTTATTTTGATTTCTTATTAAGATTTATAAAAGCTTAAATATTTAACCTAATATTTTGGTATAGAAATAATATATATTTATATATATATGATTTTATGTCTTAAATATAATAAATTATAGTTTTATAGTTTAATTTATATCCAGATTTCAGAATTTTGTTATGACTATAGATTTCTTTTTAAAGTTTTAACATATAAATGGTTCCTTAACGAATTAATATATTTTAATTTCTAAAAGTTTAAATTAAAAATTGATTTGTATCAAAAGATTGATTTATATTTCATAATTTTAAATCTTTTTTAAAAATAGTTTTTATATATACAATTATGACTATATGTTTACTTTATATGATACAATTATATATTCTCTATAAAAAAAATCTTCAATTTTTACTATATTAAAGAAGCATCCTACTAAGATTTAACTCCACATTTCTCATAGAATTATTTTAAATATATTATTTTATATTATGTATACCATAAAACTTTCATCTTTATTATCCTTTCAATCTCTTTCATAGGTATCATTAACTTAAGTCTAGAAATTAACATATATTATTCTTGTTTAATTCAAATAATTTGTAATATATATGTATATGCATAATAGTTAGATAGTACTTTGAATATATTTTACCTAAATAGATATAATTATCAAATCTTTTTGCATATTATTGTTACTACCAAAAAATTGACAATGAAATAGAGTAACAGCGAAGGGGTACCGGATAACCATAAGCATCCGATGGTCTTTTAGAGTTTAGAGCCAAGGACTACGAAGAGGAAAAAATAGGGAAGGAAAATTCCGAAGGGCAGCATCAACCGAAACTCATCCCCGCTACCAGTTAATGGCGAAAAGGGTACCTAGTGAGCACGAGACCGAAAAGGTGATTTAAGAGCCACACGGACCTCGCCTCCCTAAGAGAAAAGAATTCGAAGTCCGCAAATTATCGACACAGCCTATCCAGTAGGTTATATCCATTAAGGGATACCCCGTAACAAAAGGGGAGGAGTCCGAGTAGGCAGGCTAAGAAAAAGGGAGGAAAGAGCCATGATAACGGAAATATTGAAGGGCGAAAGGGATGATCGGGAGCTGACCTCCGAGGACATACAACCGGAAGCTACCATTGGAAAATCCATGTATCTTCCGATAGGAACTGTATCGAAAAATTCATACCCACCTAAAAGAAGTGACAAACAATCGAAGCCAGACTCCGAAGATTATAACCAGTACCGTAGAAGCGACCGGGAGTCGGACGTCCGGAACTGAAGAAAAAGGCGCCCGACATAGCTCTTACAAGCCCAATAGCTCAATAACAGAAAGGTCCCCCAACCCTCTATAAGTAAGACCCCAGGGGTAACATTGGGGTGGTCCAGACAGTCTTCTTCTCTTACTCTAGAAAATAGAAACTCAAATTGGGAAATCAATTTAGGGGATTTCCATGTAACTTCCTCCATAAATAAAATCATAAAAACTCTTAAAGTGGACGTAGGTTCCCAAGGAACTGAACCATTATAAAATTGTGTGTCTTTAATTTTTTTTGCATGCTGTGCTACTTTTCAATATACTCTTGTGTAATATTGTCATACGGCGGGATCATCAGAATATTCCTGCTGAAGCCGTTAGGTTCTCAGCAACCTAACTCTGTCTCTACAGCCCACTCTCCAGACCTATTTCCGGTGTTGGCAAAAAATATCGTTAACATTTTGGTGCTAGAAAGATGGCATGAACCTCCGATCTTGTGGTTAACATCCACAAATATCTACCTAGGCTGTTCTGTCTCTACATCCACACCCCACGTCCGTTATTGTCGCTCACAAAGGGAATGCATTAAGTTTCTTGAAGCGTTAAAGGTAAATAGAAACAAAAATATTACAAGACATATATAAAATGACAACGTAATTAAAACTTTATTTATAATAAAGCATCGTGGTTCAAAAACATCACATGTCTGAAATACAAAAAAACCATTATAACATTAAAACTACCGTCTTGTATTTAAAAACATCGGAGTACAAGAAAGAAGAAAAATTCCCCAAACAAAATATAGCCATAGCAACAAGGATAGGAGCTTGAGTCATATATCTAGCAGCTCCATCAAAATGTAAGCAGAATCACAGTCAAGCCTGAGTGTTCCCGCCTTGAGAATCTGGGGAGGGGGGAACAGAAGAGCGAAGAGGAAACAAAAAGGGTCAGACATAAAGTCGGGCGAGTCCAGTTACTTTTAGCAAGTAAATAAATAAAAGTAGCATGACAGGCATAAAAAGTGGATAAGAGAGAGATAATAACAAAAAAGGCAGGTATGATAAGGTAAGCATGATAGGGTGTATATGCTTCCCTAATGATTACTCTGCACTATTACTAGTATAACCAGAATGAGATGATCCCTTTCACTATAAGGTGGTAGACTTAGGCATACGTCCAAATGTACCCTAACTACTACCCTAATCGATTGGCTCCATAATCCGCGTAGATACTTTGTGATGACCCCACCGCAGGATGTATCACGTCCTAAAGTGGCAACCCTTCGCTGATATGCACAACCCCACATCTACTGTGTCATGGTCGTCTTATCACCCTCTACCCGGCCCATACACGCACATGACCCAGTCGATTTGCGCCGCCCACACTGTCCTCTATGTTTGGATCTCTTACAATCAATTCAGTAAGCATGCCCCTTCTCAGACCTAGTTCAGAGTACCTTGTTTGATACCTACTCCAGGTTATTGACTGAAACAGGTCCCACACAATATGATACAAGCTCTCCCCTTTGTCTTGTATCCCCCACTAGGTTTTCCTTAGGTTATATTTACCATAAAGGGTGTCTTTAATTATATAACCCCAATCTTTCTACTGGTTACGCTTACCCATAGGTGTCTTTAATACATAACCCCCAATTGGTTAAGTTTCGTGGGCCTATATTAAATATTACCCACCCATCTCAGATATCCTTAACTTAACCCTCCCATTGTTCAACCAAGTTTACTTAACCCCTATTCATGTTTATGTTCACCCAATCCCTATGGATTCAACTAGGTTAAGTATTCTATTCCTTACCATGTCCATTTATGGTTTATAATGGGCTAGACCTCCCACATTAGGCCTACATCTTATGGATGCTGGATATGTCGGTCGGTTCCGAGCGGACTTCTTCCACCAGTTCAGCCTAACCTCGTGTCTTAGCATGTTTCGTATTTGTACACTTAGACCCCTCACATTAGATTCAACATTTGCGGTTGCTGGATATGCCGGTCGGGTCCAGGCAAACTTCTACCACAAATGCAATCTAACCTCGTGTCATAAGTGTTGTTACAGTTTCTAATTACTGTAATCCTAAGCATTTTAACCAATTAATTACCTATGTCTTATATGTGTTCATGCCCATTTAAACAATTATATTCATAGTGGATTATATGTCCAAATTCATATTCATTATACAAATTATGCCAATTCTAATATTTTCCCCCTTTCCCTAACTAACACATCCACATATATTTGGCGGCATGCTTAGGCTAGAGAGTAGCTTGGCCATAAACAATAGAATGGGAAAGATGATGGGAAGATGACAACAGTGACTATTCTAACTGGCATATATATATATATATATATATATATATATATATATATATACTGGTAGAGACATGTAATTGGCATAATAATAAGGTGGACATAAAAGCAGATCTAGTGAGCTTGTGATGATAAAACTAGATCTAATATAATATGGATGTCCTAATAGGCATGAATAGCTCTAAATAAGGATTCATATGTCCAATTGATGACAGATCTAAATTAGCTACCACATGATAGGTACAAGATGATCTATAAGGTGAATCAGATCTAAACTAGATTTTAACTGTCAAATAATGACAGATCCATATTGACAACAAACATAGATAAATGTTATGATCCACAAAGGTGACATGATAAATTAACCACAAGTGAATTAGATCTATAAAGGTAGATCTAGCATAATAATCTTTTAGATCCAAGAATATCATAGATTCACAATTTATAACAGATCCAAATCACAGTCATATCACGTTTACTTTTAATCATTTAGATTTAAACGTAACTAGCTCATTGTGTTTGGATTTTAGAAGATAGAAGAGAAATTTTTGGTGTTGAAACTCAGATCTAAACGCGAATCTCTAACTGATTAGTTCTGGTTGATTGTTGTTGAATAAAAGGATTCATTTTAGTTCAAGAACCGGCAGAATTTGGCTTCCATTGATTTCCAGTGAAAAAACAAGAGAAATGGACCTCTATATATAGCTGCCAGCCTCCAAAATCCAACCTGCCACCTCAGCCCTAGGGGGTCGACCCCCCCGTTATGGGGTCGACTCCCCTTATGGGGTCGACACCCCTACTATAGGGTCGAAACCCCTGGGGCGGGAATCTTACCGCCTATAGGATTTTCGAATTTTGAACTGAAATTTTGAATTCCTGTACCCTATATATATAATTATCTTGCACGTATACAAACTTAAACCTTCATAACTTCTTCATACAGTGTCCATTTTACACAAACCAAATGTCTATCTTGACCAGAATTTTGGGACAAACGCAATGGCGTAGTCCATTTCCCTTAATTCTGAATATAAAATTAATTATTATTTAGTTTATCCTCTTCTAGTGTTGCTAAAATTACGGGGTGTTACATTCTCCCCTACTCAAAGGATTTCGTCCCCGAAATCTCTAAGTTGAGAAAAATGTATATCCTACCATCCATCACCCATCTACTCATCAACAATCACAGGAACCCATTGTCCTTAAAGACTTCTAATGCTTATATGAACATATGCAAAGGTGTGTGTATATGTCCCAATACTAATGCGAAGATTAGGCGGTCTACTGATTCAGTCGACCTCCTCAATGCAATGTATGTCAGTGCAATGAATCCAATATGTATCAAATAGTTCTATTATAACATGTAAGTTCTATGTATGCATACTCATTCATCTAAATGCAACATACATTTTCACCCACTAAAGGAAAAGAAAAATGCACACACATGCATATGCAGTATGAGAGTGATTGAGCCGATCTAGTGCCTAATGTGTGTGTATATGCATCCACAGGAAACCACTGGCAATCACTTGCATCCACTTGCATCCATCGAACATAACATGTCTCAAACACATGTTTACATCCATAGGATTCCTATCTAAAGATTAAAAATACTATTGATAGGACATACTCAAATGATAGAAACAAGCATAAATAAAACTTTGGAAAAGGAGTTAAGGACATACCCTCAAAAAAGAAAGGGTACGAAGCACGAATCCTGTCTTCGGTCTCCCAAGTCGCATCCTCTGGGTTATCTCCCCATTGAACCTTTATCAGCTTGATTTCTTTATTGCGTAGCTTCTTATCTTCTGATCCAAGAATATGGGTAGGGACTCGTCCGACTGTCGCCTCCCGCTCCACTTCTACTTCCTCCAATATACTTAGCTCAACAATTCCACAGTATCATGCAAGCACTTCCGTAGATGGGAAAAACATCATGAACGCTAGATAGATTTTCTGGTAGCTTTACTCTATAGGCCATTTAGCCGATCCTTTCAGTTATAGGAAATGGTCCCACAAATCTGGGTGCCAACTTCCCTACAGATCTGAAGTGAACCACATTCCTCAGAGGCGATACTTTAATAAAAACTAAGTCTCCCACTTCAAATTCGATGTCAGTCCTTCTCTTGTCTGCATAAGATTTCTGCCTATCTTGAGCTGTCTTCATCCTCCATCGAATAAGATCAATTTTCTCGGATGTTTCTCTAACCATATTAGGTCCAAGTAATAATCTTTCTGTAGATTTCCACCAACAAGTTGATGATCTACAGGGTCGTCCGTACAATGCTTCGAAGGGTGCTATACCATTGCTAGCCAGATAACTGTTATTGTAGGCAAATTCTACTAAAGGAAGATGCTCTTCCCAAGTCCCTTCGAAGTCTAGGATATACAGACTTAAAAGATCCTCAAGGACTCTGTTCACCCTCTCCGTCTGCCCATCGATTTGAGAATGATAAGCGATGCTCAAACACAACCGTGTACCTAATGCTTCTTGCAAGCTCCTCCAAAATTCACTGGTGAAGATGGGGTCAAGATCGCTTACGATGCTGGAAGGTACTCCATGAAGATGGTCTATTTCACAAACGTAAATTGCTGCTAACCATGATGCCATCCTCTTACTCTTAACTGGAATGAAATGAGCGCTCTTAGTGAGTCTATCCACCACAACCCAGATACTATTGTTGCCTTTCTTCGATCTAGGCAAACCATCTATGAAATCCATGGAGTCGCTCTCCCAGTTCCACTGTGGAACCTCCAAAGGATGAAGTAGACCACCGGGCTTCTTTCGCTCAGCTTTAACTTGTTGGCAAATTAAACATTGAGAAACAAATTTTTCCACGTCTTTCTTCGTACCAGCCAAAAGAAAACCCTCTTCATGTCTTTGTACATCTTATCACCGCCTGGATGAATAGTCATCTTAGAACGGTGGGCTTCTTCTAGGACTACCTTTATCAAACTTCGAGTTTGAGGAACACAAAGTCTTCCATCTCGTTGCAACCACCCTTTTTCATCTATGGAATACCTACTGAGGTGACTAGAAGTCTCCCCTTTTCTGAGCTTATCCATGATGCCTAAAATCTGTGGATCATCTCGCTGCGAAGCTCCTATCCGATCCATAAGAGTTGGTCGTGTTTCTAGTAATGCAAATAAATCAGGCAAAATCTCTACGGAGGGTCTAAAATCAAAAGTTGATATGAACTACAGGCTCTTCCTCTCCACAAACATAAGACTTAAAGCCATCCTCTGCCTACTTAGTGCGTCGGCCACCACATTACCCTTGCCAGGGGTATAAGCAATTTCGTAATCATAAGAAGCTAGGAACTCCATCCACCTTTGTTGCCTTAAATTAAGGTCCTTCTACGAGGATAGATACTTGAGAGATTTATGATCGGTACATAACTCGAACTTCTCTCCAAGTAAATAATGACGCCATGTCTTGAGCGCGAATACTATGGCAACTAGCTCTAAATCATGGGTGGGGTAGTTCTTCTCATGAACTCTCGATTGTTTACCCCCATAACACACTACCTTTCCTTCTTGCATCAGAACCGCACCAAGCCCAGTACCACACGCATTAGTGTAAGCTATAAACACTTTATTCACATCATGCAAGGTCAAGACTGGGGCTGTTGTTAGAGCCCTCTTCAGTCGTTGGAAAGCCATATCACAATCTATATCCCATGAAAATGCCAAGTTCTTCTTCGTCGGCCTGGAGAACGGGGCTGATATCTTTGCGAAGTCCTTAATGAACTTCCTATAATAGCCTGCCAATCCAAGAAAGCTTCTCACCTCCGTTGCATTTTTGGAATTTTCCAATCTTGCACGGCAACCACCTTTGTGGGATTTACAGCTGTCCCTTCTTTGGAGACCACATGCCCTAAGAATCTCACCTATTTTCTCCAAAAATGGCATTTGGAGAACTTTGCCTTAAGCTGATGCTCACGGAGAGTTTTCAAAACTTCTCTCAAATGTTGGGCATACTCTTCTTCGCTTTTGGAGAAGATCAAGATATCATCAACAAAGATTATGACAAATTTATTTAGAAAGTCCCGAAACACCCTACTCATTAGATCAACAAAATAGGCTCGTCAACTCAAAAGGCATAACTAGCCATTCAAAGAAACCATCCGGAGTTTTAAAAGAAGTTTTTCTATACTGTCCTCAGCCACCCTCAACTGATGAAACCCCGTGGCCAAGTCTAACCGAGAGAATACCGAGGCACCAACAAGCTGGTCAAACAAGTCATCTATCCTCGGAAGTGTGTGCCTATTCTTCTTAGTGAGTTTATTCAATTCTCTATAGTCCACACACAAACAAAGCGAACCATCCGCCTAAGTCGTGAATACTACTGGAGCACCCCATTCAGATATGCTGCGCCTAATAAATCCTTTTTTAGATAGCTCCCCTACTTGTTTACTCAGCTCCCTCCTTTCCCTCGGAGCCATATGGCGCACCGGTAATGCAACTGGTTTTGCATTGTCCACCAGATATATACGAAAATCGATCTCGCGCCTCGGAGGTATACCCTGTACCTCATTAAAAATATCATAATAATCTCGGACTACTAGAACGGATTGCAAATCATCGATAGATGTATCAAGAGACTCTAGGAAACTAAGCATAACCGACCCTTGCGAGTCATAAGAAATCTCGAGGGTCCTCCCATGGCAAGTCAAAATTCTAACGACCCTCCTCTCACAATCTAGAATGGCACCATACGTGGCTAATTAATCCATTACTAGAATCAAACCATAGCCCATGAAACCGAACACATACGCGTCGCATTTAAACTCGACGCCTAACACAGACATTCTCAAACCCTGACAAATCATAGATAAATGAGCCGAACCACCAATGGGGTTTGAGACAACTACGGGATCCACTACCATACTAGTAATTAAGTGCAGAGATTCAACCACAGAACTAGATATAAATGAATGCGAAGCGCCAGAATCAAAAAGTGTTCTAATAGGATGATTTGAAAGAGAAACTAAACCTTCCACAGAAATTTTTCTACCTCTATCAGGAGCACTGATCGCGAGAGCATGCACCTGCCCTACAGAAGTTCCTGCCCTTTGACCTTGTCCCTGTTTCTTTGGGCACTCCCTAGCAAAGTGTCCGACCTCTCCACAATTGAAGCAAGAATTCTTCCACCTTTTACAGTCCTTAACTAAGTGACCTTCCCACCCACAATTGTGACACATCCTCTTATCCTTAGCCTTGTCATTCTTTCCGCCTTTCTTTTATTGATGTTGTTGTTGTCCCTTCTTAGGCCAAATCTTCTTGTTTTGCGTTGTTTCCTCAGCCTTTACTTCCTTCTTCTTCCTCATACATCAAGGCCATATCAACAAGCCTTTCAAAAGTAGCTCCCATTGGAATGTGGGACATAGCTAACCCATGAAGGGGCTCATTAAGTCCTTTGACAAACCGCAAAGCCTTCTTATGCGGATTGTCCACCAATTCTAATCCAAATCTCGCTAGCTGGTTGAATTTGTTCAAATACTCTTTAACCGTCAAGTTTCCTTATTGAGTGCTAAGAACCTCTCCATTTGCATGCTTTTCTCAGCTTGGGACAGAAATTTCATTTCAAACCTTTACCTAAAATCATCCCATGTCTCTATCGGATGTCTAGCTTAGGTAACTTCCCACCAAAAAGAGGCTTCATCTTTCAGTAGCCAGGCGGCTAACTGAATCTTCCTTCGATCTTCTACTTCAATGATTACAAACAAGTCATCGGTCTCTTTGAGCCAATTCCTTGCCTCTACAAATGTCTCGGTTCCATGAAATAGCTTTCCCCCCATAGCACGAAAATCTTTGCAGATCTTGGAAAAGTTGTCTGCACTTGGAGGGGGAGGAGAAACAATGGGTGTAGCTGGGGGAGGAACGTTTCCTTGGCCTTCGGCAGGCGCGGTGGCCTCCAGATACCTACGAAACCAGCCTGGTATCGTAAGGCCCTCTAGAATATTGGGTTCCCCAGACATGCTGAAAAAGAAAAGGAAAGAGATTCAGACAAGGGATCGAAAGATATTACTTACGGATTTTTGGGGAATGTTTTTCAAAACAGTCTTTCCTTTTTGAAAATGCTTTCTTTTAAACCCATTTTGAAAATAATTTTCAAAAACTTCTATCTATTCTGGTAACCTTTAGCTTTGATACCAAGTGTGACACCCCACGTCTGTTAATGTCACTCACAAAGGGAATGCATTAAGTTTCGTGAAGCGTTAAAGGTAAATAGAAAGAGAAATATTACAAGACAGATATAAAATGATAGCGGAATTAAAACTTTATTTTTAATGAAGCATCGTGGTTCAAAAACATCACATGTCTGAAATACACAAAAACCATTACAACATGAAAACTACTGTCTTCTATTTTAAAACACCAGAGTACATGAAAGAAGCAAAATTCCCTAAACAAAATATAGCCATAGCAACAAGGATAGGAGCTTGAGCCATATATCTAGCAGCTCCAGCAAAATGTAAGCAGAACCACGGTCAAGCCTGAGTGTTCCTGCCTTGAGAACCCGGGGAGAGGGGAATGGAAGAGAGAAGAGGAAACAAAAAGGGTCAGACATAAAGTCTGGCGAGTCCAGTTACTTTTAGCAAGTAAATAAATAAAAGTATCTTGATAGGCATATAAAGTAGATAAGAGAGATAACCACAAAAAAGGCACGAATGAAAAGGTAAGCAGGATAGGGTGTATACGCTTCCCTAATGATTACTCTGCATTATTACTAGTATAACCAGAATGAGATGATCCCTTCCACTATAAGGTGGTAGACTTAGGCATACATCCAAATGTACCCTAACTACTACCCTAATCGATCGTCTCCCTAATCCGCGTAGATACTCTGTGCCGGCTCCACCGCAGGATGTATCACATCCTAAAGTGGAAACCCTTCGTTGATATGCATAGCCCCATATCTATAGGTGTCAAGGTCGTCTTATCCCCCTCTTCCCGGCCCATACACGCACATGACTCGGTCGGTTCATGCTGCCCACACCGTCCTCCAAGTTTGGATCTCTTACAATCAGTTCGGTAAGCCTGCCCCTTCTTCGACCTAGTTTTGAGTGCCTTGTTTGATACCTACTCCGGGTTACTGACTGAAACGGGTCCCATACAATATGATACAAGCTCTTCTCTTTGTCTTGTATCCCCCACTGTGTTTTCCACGTGTTATATTTACCCTAAAGTGTGTCTTTAATTATATAACCCCAATCTTTCTACCAGTTATGCTTACCCATAGGTGTCTTTAATACATAACCCCCAATTAGTTAAGTTTCGTGGGCCTATATTAAATATCACCCATTCATCTCAGATATCCTTAACTTAACCCGCCCATTGTTCAACCAAGTTTACTTAACCCCTATTCATGTTTATGTTCACCCAATCCTTATGGATTCAATTAGGTTAAGTATTCAATTTCTTACCATGTACATTTATGGTTTATAATGGGCTAGACCTCCCACATTAGGCCTACAGCTTGTGGATGCTGGATATACGGGTCGGATCCAGGCAGACTTCTTCCACAAGTTGGGCCTAACCTCGTGTCTTAACCTATTTCGTATTTGTACACTTAGACCCCTCATATTAGATTCAACATTTGCGGTTGCTGGATATGCCGGTCGGGTCCGGGCAGACTTCCACCACAAATGCAATCTAACCTCATGTCTTAAGTGCAGTTACAGTTTCTAATTACTATAATCCTAAGCATTTTAACTAATTAACTACCTATGTCTTATAGGTGTTCATGCCCATTTACCCTATTATATTCATAGTGGATTATATGTCCAAATTCATATTCATTATACAAATTATGCCAATTCTAATATTTTTCCCCCGTTCCCTAACTAATGCATTCACATATATTTGGAGGCATGCTTAGGCTAGAGAGTAGCCTGGCCATAAACAATAAAAAGAGAAAGATGATGGGAAGATGACAATAGTGATTATTCTAACACAACTGGCATATATATATATATATATACTGGCATAGACATGTAGTTGGCATAATAATACGGTGGACATAAAAGCAGATCTAGTGAACAGGTGATGATAAAACTAGAACTAACATAATAAGGATGTCCTAATAGGCATGAATAGCTCTAAATAAGGATTCATATGTCCAATTGATGACAGATCTAAATTAACCACCACATGATAGGTACAAGATGATCTAGAAGGAGAATTAGATTTAAACAAGATTTTAACTGTCGAATAATGATAGATCCATGTTAACCACAAACATAGATAAAGGTTAAGATCCACAAAGGTGACATGACAAATTAACCACAAGTGAATTAGATCTATAAAGGTAGATCTAGCATAATAATGTTTAAGATCCAAGACCAACATAGATTCACAATTTATAAAAGATCCAAATCACAGTCATATCACGTTTACTTTTAATCATTTAAATCTAAAAGTAACTAACTCACTGTGTTTGGATTTTAGAAGATATAAGAGAAATTTTTGGTGTTGAAACTCAGATCTAAACACGAATCTCTAACTGATTACTTGTTGATTGTTGTTGAAGAAAGGGATTCATTCCAGTTTAGGCACCGACAGCATTTGGCTTCTGTTGATTTCCAGTGAAGAAAACAAGAGAAATGGAACTCTATAGATAGCTGCCAGCCTCCAAAATCCGACCTGCTACCTCAGCCCATGGGAAGTCGACCCCCCTTGGGTCGACCCCCCCCCGGTTATGTAGTCGACACCCCGACTATGGGGTTGACATCTCTGGGGCGGGAATCTTACCGCCTACAGGATTTTCGACATTTGAACTGAAATTTTGAATTCTTGGACCCTATATATATATAATAATAATCTTGCGCATATACAAACTTCAAACCTACATAACTTCTTCATACGGTGTCCGTTTTACGCAAACCAAATGTTTATCTTGACCAGAATTTCGAGACGAATGCAATGGAACAGTTCATTTACCTTAATTATGAATATTAAATTAATTATTATTTAATTTATCCTCTTCTAGTGTTGTTAAAATTACGGGGTGTTACAGCCTTGGTGAGGAGTTCCAGCCCGTATATGGCTACTTGAAGAAATCGATTAATTGAGAAGTTGCATAACCCTAAAGCCACCCACCTTCCTTATCATATTCCTATCCCCTTTTTATCTTATATTTCTTCATAGCAAGATGTCCTCGGGAACTGTCTGGAATGGATGCCCAGCAGGGAAGCGTGGGGCAAGGCTCCCACTTGTCTTCGGATGTTGAAATTAGCGTACTATCGAGTGCCAACTCTATGAATCTAAGAACGAGGAAGGCCCCAATTCTGACAAAGGAGAAGAACGATGAATTGAAAATGCTATATCTGACTTTGCGGCTTGATGCAACTTGGAGGTCCATTGGAGAAAATTCAACCCGGAGAGCCTTCGAGGTGGAAACCCATCAAACAAAGTTTAAGGTGAATACACCCTCTGAATTCAGCAGCAGAGCTAAACCCCTATCCAATCTACAAACTAGCCTAGCTAAATCAGAAATGAAGGGATCTCCAGCCCCAATGTCAAAAGGGGAGAGCGACTAAACAGCAATATTACTTTTGACAACACAAATCGATATTACCAGGAGTCTTATCAAGGCAGACTTGGTCCGGGTGGCCTCAGGCACGATGACTTATGAAGCAGAATCAAGAATATTGGCACCTCAAGAGTCTGACAACCCTTTTGAACCTCTAGCGGACCTACAGAGCAATCCGGTTTCATTATAGAATAGTCGAGTGTCAAGTGAAGCAACTGATTCAAGCATTGACAAATGTCCGTTACCACCAGAGGGCAGAAAGAAAGAACCACTGAAACTCCATCCAACATAAAGGCACCATTATTTGTATATAACGGAACTACGGACCCTGAAGAGCACCTTGCTGCGTTTGAAAGTTATATAGATTTCCATGATGCTTCAGAAATGATTCGACGACGAATGTTTCCTTTGACCTTACGAGAAACAGCCGCTAAATGGTACCACCGATATTAGGAGAAAGAAATTCGTTCTTAAGATCAATTTTCCCATGATTTCTCTATTCGGTTTTGTAGCCGTAAGAACCCCATGGTAGATTACCCAACTGTTGTAAGTGTAAAACAAGGGCCAGAAGTGTCTATAGTTGACTACATAAAGCGATTCAATGTTGAAGCCTTAAGAGCGCAGGGTATGAGTAGTCGCGATAAGCTTGTCGCCATTCATTAAGGACTGGTCAAAGGAACACCTTTTTGGGGAGAACTATATGTACGAGGATGTAAAGTTTTACTAGAATATTACCATCGCGAAAACACCTTCATCCGCGTAGAAGAGTCGTATCATTCAAAAGGGAGTCTTGGTTGTTACGAAGAAGACAAGAAGCCTCACACTCGTCAAAGTCTCCAGAATGGGAGGCTTAGATTCATGAAGATCGAGAGAACCTAATGGAAGAGGAACCAAGAGCTAATACTATGATCTTAAGCAGACCTATTCCACACCTATATGCAGCGATGAAGGAGAAAATCAACTTCTTGATGCCTTTCAAATCGAAGAACCATCTAGAACCATTCAAGGGAGGGGAATATTGCGAATATCACAAAAGAATTGGACATCAAACCTACAAACGCGAGGTGTTGGAAGATGTAATGAAAAAAATCATCCACGAAGGACACCTAGAGGGAGATACCTATGAGGGAATGGAGTTAACTCAGCAACTACTCAACCTCACGTCAGACGATCTAGCAGTCGGGACCTATCCTGCACCTATGCCTCCTAAAACAAGGTTTGCTAACCCTTGTGGCAAAGATCTTAATCCCGGAAGCGAGAAGGAACCTTTCGGACTCAGAATCTTTGGCTCCACCTATGGGAATAATTACAATTACGGGTCAAAGGACTGATACTCTAAGTGCTCAAGAACCCGTACTTGTCGCATTTGCCAAACGTCGGGACATGCAACGCTTTCATGCCCCGCGTTTCATAAGGAATGCTAGTTACTAAGTAAGCTCCTAAAGGCACCCCTTCCGAATCGGGTAGTTGCCACTACCACAATTCCAACTTCTGAATGATCTCTTATATGTGCATTGCATGGTTTGTACCTAGATAGTCGTACTAGTGGTTATGTACCTGTTTGAGGTTTCTATAGTGCTAAGGTTACCTTAAGATCTCAGCCTAGATGATCTTACTTCGCACCCAATCCTCGCTCTTTAGGTGGATAGGGAGTTTAGGGTAGTAACTATAGTAGCAAAATTTTTGAGTCTAAGGTAAGTAGGAGGTTTTTCTACAAGGTGTCATGGACGATTGTTTGAGCAACTGTGTTGTTTTTCTTGGCATGACATGTTACAAACCCGGACTTGTGCCGGAAGGCACTACAATGTCGAGGGGTTCCTCTGAAATTTCCTCAACGCTGTAAATTCTAACACAATATCCTTGTCTTGTGTCTCATGATAATTTCGCATCTCATAAACCAGGATGCTCAAGCTAAGCTGCCATATGACATTTGACTAATCTTGTCGGCCTACAAAGCATTGTGTGAATACACTTTTCACAACATTATAGATGGCCATTAGTGGTTTGTCCATCTGCGGAACTACGGTTCCGCTCCCAGCATTTTTTACACTACGCGAGCTATATGCTCATTATGATGTGGGTTGTGTGCTCTACACTACACGAGCTGTATGCTCACCTAACCAATGGTCTTCTTGAATACATTTTGACCAATGCTCTTCATGGGTACATCCAGCCAATGCTCTACTTGAGTACGTTCTAACCAATGCTCTTCTTGAGTACGTTCTGACCAATGCTCCACATGAGTACGCCCAACCAATGCTTCTTGAGTATGTTCTGACCAATGCTTTACATGCGTACGTCCACCCAATGCTCCAAAAAGGAGTACGTTTGTCAAATTCCAACCCAAAAAAGGGAGAAAAAGCTCGAAGGGAGCATTTGGAGCATGTACATCCTCTGCTCAAAATCTAACCCAAAGAAGGGAGAAAAAGCTCGAAGGGAGCACTTGGAGCATGTACAACCTCTTCTCAAATCTCATCCCGTGGAAGGGAGCGAAAGCTTGAAGAAAGCAAAAGATTGAAGAAAACAAAAGCTTGAAGAAAGAAAAAGCTTGATGAAAGCAAAAGCTTGAAGAAAATGAAATCTTGAAGAAAGCAAAAGCTTGAAGAAAGCAAAAGCTTGAAAAAACAAAAGCTTAAAGAAAGCAAAAGCTTGAAGGAAGCGAAAGCTTGAAGAAAGCTTGGAGGAGGCACCCAAAAACACAACCTACGCTCAGGTAAACGAAACCAAAACAAACTCCAACTTATACCGGAAGAGGTTCCGGTCTTCTACTATTTAATACCCGAATCTGGGTACGGTTCAGGACTTCTATTTATACCGGAAGAGGTTCCGGTCTTCTATCTATTTAATACTCGAATCTGGGTACGGTTCAGGACTTCTATTAATACTGGAAGAAGTTTCGGTCTTCTATCTATTTAATACCCGAATCTGGGTACGGTTCGGGACTTCTATTAATACTGGAAGAGGTTCCAGTCTTTTATCTATTTAATATTCGAATCTAGGTACAGTTCAGGACTTCTATTAATACCGGAAGGGGTTCCAGTCTTCTATTTATTTAATACCCTAATCTGGGTATAGTTTGGGACTTCTATTAATACCAGAAGAGGTCCCGCTCTTCTATATATTTAATACCCGAATCTGGGTATGGTTCAGGACTTCTATTTATACCAGAAGAGGTTTCGGTCTTCTATCTGTTTAATACCAAATTTAGGTATGGTTCGAGTCTTCTGTTAATACTGGAAGAGGTTCCGGTCTTTTATCTATTTAATACCCGAATCTAGGTATGATTCAGGACTTCTATTAATAACGGAAGAGGTTCCGGTGTTCTATCTGTTTATTACCCGAATCTTGGTTTGGTTCAGCACTTCTATTAATGCCGGAAGAGGTTCC
Organism: Allium sativum; assembly: GCA_030737875.1. NCBI lineage: Eukaryota > Viridiplantae > Streptophyta > Magnoliopsida > Asparagales > Amaryllidaceae > Allium > Allium sativum. The sequence goes on along the minus strand of CM060912.1, from coordinate 661,403,095 downwards.
GGTCTTCTATCTATTTAATACCCGAATCTGGGTTCGGTTCAGGACTTCTATTAATTTCGGAAGCGATTTCCGGTCTTCTATCTATTTAATACCCGAATCTTGGTCTGGCCTGAAACTTCTGCTACATTGATACTAAAGGGGTACCCGATCCTCAGCCTTCGTTAGATCGAATGAAGGATGGTCTCGGAACCCTCTTTTCTACTTGGATCTCTCCCTAAGAAAACAAAGATGAATGTACATTAACCAGTGTAAAGTCAGCCACATCTCCGCCTTCTGTACTCCTAGAATGATGTCAGGAAATTTGTTCGATATGAAACCCCACGTGCAAGCAAAGCCTCGGATAAACCTCACATGTACCAATTAAAGAATTATTTAGAGAAATTCTATTTAAAAATTATGTACCCTAAAAGAGGCAAAGAAATCATCACTACCTGTTCTTAAGGTCTCTTTGTATTTTGGAAACATGAACAGGATAAAATCACATGAAGCGACACTAGGAGGTATGGGAATTCTAACCACCGGATTAAAGATTATAGAAATCTGGTCCTTTACTTCGAGTATAAAAAGACAAGGCATAAAGGATGTCGGTGCTCCCACCCTCCTCATTCAAAAAAAAGGAGAGAAAAATGGCAATTGGAAATAAGCTTGACATATCACCACTAATTTCTGACAAAGAATTACAGCGCTTCAGTTCCTGGGCAATTGTCTTGATTTTATCTAGTCAGTTCCTAGTCAACAGCATTACACGAGCCTTGAAGTGGGAATTCTATTACATGTACTCTTGGGAATGGCACGTCAAGAAGTTCGGTAATATTTTCATCGTTAAATTTCCAAGGGATTTCTTTACAAGGGATTTCTACTCCATTTTTCGACTAACAGGGATACTCTACACTTTCGACCATAGAGTCTCAATTTTGGTTCCGCAAATCCCAAACAGGAGGTGATTCATTGGGTTATTTTAAAAAATCTTCCCATTATATTTCGCAACTTTAAGATGGTAAAAATTATACGGTCGAAAGAAGGGAAAGTCTTAGGGCTATAAGAAGACGCATGGGACGTGGCAAACTTTTCTTGTCTCAAGGTGGAAATAAAGGTTCTGTCATCGATATATATTCCATCACTAATAAGACTTTTTACTCAGACCTTATACCACGAAATTGAAGTTATCAAGTTTTCCAGAGATCCCAACGATCCTTTCGAGCCTACAGATTTCAAGAATCAGGTGTTCAAAAAAGATAGGAATGGATTTCTCAGGGTTTGGAAACCAAGAAGAGAAGCGACAGTTGTTAGTGACTCTGACATGGGAGGAGCATCCTCTTCAAATCCATTTGCAATCGTTTCAGATATAAACAAAGACAAAGAGAAGCTATCAGACGAAGACAAGGGAAAGATATTTGATTTTGAAAGTGGTAAGGAGAGAACTAATGCTATTGACGTAGTATTGGAAAACGTAGGTTTTAGTGACAGTAACAGGGTGGAGTATGATAAGGTGACCAGTAAAGGCAAAGAGATTGTTGGCCCTTCTGGTGCAGAGCTATCAAAGGGCAATACATTGGAAGGTTCAGGCATTGGTCACCTTCTTGGAGAATTCCATCTTTGGGATTTTAACCAATTACTGTTTGGCCGCTTTGACAACAGGACACGCAGCAGATGGATGAAGTAGCTGGGGTTTGGAAAGTGCTTTCCTTGTTTTGCATGAAAAACCTCAGCTCCTGTGTGAGCCCCGTTTGTGTGTACTTTTGTTTTTAAACTATAATGGAAGTATTATTATGCTCTGATTGTTGTATATATTTAAGTGTAGAACCAAATTTTGTGGTGCCTCATTATTCCTTCTTCTAAAAAAAAATCAGGGTTTTCCGTATTCAAAACCAATAAGAACCACGTGAAGGAAAGCCAATTAAGACTTCAGTCAAGAGAGATCGAAAGATATCGCGGAAAGGACGAGGAATTTGACTTGAAAAGTAAAAAATACCCCTTTACTGGGGGGAAGGGGTAAATGTTACTACCAAAAAATTGACAATGAAATAGAGTAACAGCGAAGGGGTATCGAATAACCATAAGCACCCAATGGTCTTTTAGAGATTAGAGCCTAGGACTAAGAAGAGGCAAAAATAGGGAAGGAAAATTCCGAAGGGCAGCATCAATCGAAACTCATCCCCACTACCAGTTAATGGCAAAAATGGTACCTAGTGAGCACGAGACCGAATGGGTGATCTAAGGGCCACACGGACAACCTCCCTAAGAGAAAAGAATTCGAAGTCCGCAAATTATCGACACAGCCTATCCGGCAGGGTATATCCATTAAGGGATGCCCCGTAATGAAAGGGGAGGAGTCCGAGTAGGCAGGCTAAGAAAAAGGGAGGAAAGTGCCCTAATAACGGAAACATAGAAGGGCGAAAGGGATGATCGGGAGATGACCTCCGAAGGCATACAATCGAAAGCTGCCATCGAAAAATCCAAGTATCTTCCGAAAGGAACCGTATCGAAAAATTCATACCCACCTAATAGAAGGGACAAATAACCAAAGCCACACTCCGAAAATTATAACTAGTACCGCAGAAGTGACCGGGAGCTGGACGTCCGAAACTGAAGAAAAAGGCGCCCGACATAACTCTTACAAGCCTAATAGCCCAACAGTAGAAAGGTCCCCAACCCTCTATAAATAAGACCCCAGGGGTAACATTGTGGGGGATCCGGACAGTCTTCTTCTCTTACTCTAGAAAATATAAACTCAAATTGGAAAATCAATTTGGGGGATTTCCATGTAACTTGCTCCATAAATAAATCGTAAAAACTCTTAAAGTGGACGTATGTTCCCATGGAACTAAACCATTATAAAATTGTGTATCTTTACTTTTTCCGCATACTGTGCTACTTTTCAGTGTACTCTTATGTAATATTGTCATATGGCAAGATCATCAGAATGTTCCTGCTGAAGCCGTTAGGTTCTTAGCAACCTAACGCTGTCTCTACGGTCCAATCTCCAGACCTATTTTCGGTGTTGACGAAAAATATCGTTAATAACTATCATTACACATCTTATTTCATATTATACATCACTATTATAAATTACAGTACATCTCAAATTAAAATCATTCATATCACAAGTTGCATTTAATTCAATATATCACTTCGTACAGATTTTCATATAACATACTGCATTATAGCCAGCACACTGCATTACATGTTAACTTTAACTCCACACATAACACGTGTATAGTATGATTTTTTTTTTATATTATTAGAAATTTAGGATTATTAATCAAATACATAGCATATTTACTTTGTCTTGATTAACTTGATTGATTTGTTTGGCTTAATTGATTTGACTGAGTTATTTGGTTTGTTTGATTTGTTTGACTTAAATAACTTGATTACTTACTTAACATGGTTAAATTTCATTAGTCGTTGATAGGTTTGTTAGAAATATACTTATGCATTTGTAGTTGATAGGAGCATTATAGGTTTTAGGATAAATAAAAGTTACAAGAAATGTTTGGTTTCATGTTTGAATTGATGTTTGTGACAACAAAACTTAAATTGATTGATTGGATTGAATTGCTTTTCTTATATCATAATTTTAAGGATATCTTATCAGAGTTATTTCTAAGTCTAGATTAAAGTCTTATTATAGTTTTAAGGGAACTAGATTTTATGATAGGTTTATTCTTGTATTAGATTAAGGGGGAGTTTTAGAGTTTCTAAGGATTATTGAAAGTTCTAGAATATTTTGGTTGATTTAATTAGATTGATTGTTTGAATTGCTTGTTTGTTTCAATTATTTATTTGAATTGCTTGTTTGCTTGAATTATTTATTTGAATTGCTTGTTTGTTTGAATTAATTGTTTGAATTGCTTGTTTATTTGAATTGTTTGTTTAAATTGCTTGTTTGTTTGAATTGTTTGTTTGAATTGCTTGTATGAGTTGCTTGTTTGGATTGATTTACTTATTTGAATTGATATTGAGTTGTTTGCTTAGTTTATTACCCTTTTATTTAGTTTATTAGATTAGCATAGCCATAATTTTAAGGGGAGTTATAATACTTTAGGTATAGAATCATAGAATTAGAAGGAGATATAAGGATATTATAGAATCAGGGATAGTTATAAACATTTATAGCATAAATTCAAGGGAGTTATTCATACTTGTACTTTAGAATGGAATCAAATATTATAGGGTAAGTACAGATAAATATAGGATTTAGGGGAAGTATGTTTATAACTTCTTTTTGATAATGACAAAGAGGGAGAAATTATAAAATATAGACATAGTTTATAGGATACATATATACATGGGGGGTATTTGAAGGATCATCATCAACAATTATATACAGGTATGATATTTTGTAAACAAAGGTTGTCATCATAAAAAAGGGGGAGATTGTTGGAGAATGGAGTATTGATGACAACAACCTTATTTCAATTATCATTGATTATAAAATATATATTAACATCTCTATCTAGAATATATAGACATATATATGCAAGATTTGTATACATGAATTAATACCGAAGACTGTTCAATTTTCGAGCTTCTAGAGATTCAGAATTCAGATATGATTCATGACTCATAAGTAATCAAGATTTAAAGAGTTCAAGATAAATATAGTAATAGAGCCTAGTTTATGTAAGACTTTGAATAGCACTCCAGGTTCAAACTCTATTTCAAATTCTGTTTTTCAAATTTTCAAATTTCAAATTTTCAAATTTCAAAATTTAAAATTTAAAATTGTAAATTATTTTACTTTTGATTTCAAACATATAAGTTTAAAGTTTCAATTATATCATATATGCTTATATAAGTTTATACAGTTTTATAGTTTTAAACCTCATAACTTAATATGTATATGATTTCATATGACTTTACATTTTAGATTATTTATTTATATTATTAAGTTTTGATTAAAGAATTTCCAACTTATGATTTCAAATATATTTCCTAATTTATAAATATTCTTATTTTTATAGTTTTATTAAATATATTTTACTAAGTTTATATTTGATTCTTCATATAACCTTTTGTTTATATATAGTTTATAAATATTTCTTTATAAATTCATATATATATATGTTTACAATTATATTATATATGTTTATAATTATATTTTATATTGTTTTCATATCACATATATATTAAGTATTTAATCATATGTTTAAATAATATTTTCTTATGTTTTTATACTCGAAAAATAATGTTTTAGCAACTAGTTTTGTTTCAAGAATTTCCAGAATTTAAATATTGATTTAAATACTTAAAAAATGAGTTAAAAATCAAAAATATGATAGATATGTCGACATATACTTATTTCTATGTTGACATATAGCTGTCAGAAATTTAAATTTGAAAAGAAGTGTCTTTCCACTATTTGTGACGATTCTGAAGCATTGCAACCTTTCACACACTATAAAAACGGGTTGATTTCGAATTTTTTATTATCTCTTCTTCTCCATCATCACTCTCTTTCACTACACCATTTTCTTTATCATTTTTATGATTTCTACACCTATACTCTGTCGAATTCAATTCTATTTTCATTAATCTTCTTCTCTCTACACTCTCTACTCATTAATCTCTAAATAAAGTGCTATTGAAGAGTTATAGGGCTGTTTGTAATTGTTTGGGTTGAGTAAAGGAATCGGTGGTTTCACTTGTAGCCGTGAAATCAAGGACGGGTAATTGGTGGTATCCCTTGTAGATGTGAAATGAAGGAAGGTATACTTGATCAAGTGTGTGGGAGGAAATGGTGATATCCCTTGTAGCCATGAAATCAAGGAGGGTTGTAATTGGATTTTGATATAGTAATAAAACTCTGCGCAATCCAGCATTGTGTGGGACTGGACATAAGAGCAATTTCGAACCAGTATAAAATCCAGTGTGTTCTTTCCTTTTCCGCACTTTACTTTTGTTTATCTTTCCATTTGTGTTTGATTATGTGCCTGTGACTGTTTCTGTGGTGTTTGATTCATATAATATATCACATAAGTTCTAGATTTGGTTTAAATTCTCAAAAAACACCATTCACCCCCCTCTAGTGTTTGTTTTGTCATAATGATCCATTCCGCAAACCCTAACAGGCAGTTATGATGGCTTCGAATGCTCGAAGCAGGAATAAACTTTTGATTCAAGTTAAGATTGGCTAGTGGAATTTCAAGACACTCGAAGCCATACTCTTTGAAGCCATCTTAAAAGACAAAGCAATCCAAAGAGCCAACCAAAGTATTAAAAGCCATGCCTTTGAAGTAGGGGATTCAAGGAGAAAGGAAAAACCGCATTTGAAGCACAAATAACCAAAGTTGTCTATTTGAAAGCAAGGCAAAGTCATCTTAAGGTCTTGATTCACAAAGAATATTTTTCAAAGCCACACAACTTTACCAGTAAGGAGATAAATCCTTTGAAAAAATTGATTTGAATCCTCAGCCTTCGAAAAACTCCTTTAAAGCAAGGGTCCACGTAATCGACTCCATATAGTAGTGCAGAGTGTCGAGTTGTGAGTCACCAACCTATTTGAAGCGATCTTCTACTTGATCAAAACAGATCAAAGCAACATCAAATTATTTTAAGCAGGTTCAACGGCATGACCAAGAAATTCCATATATAAATAGGGGAAAGATGGCATCCAGAAATGTGTTGATCAATTCATTCTCTTTCTATAGTCTCTGCCTTTCTTTCAAACCATAAATCGAATAAGGGGAGATTCTATAAAAATCAGTTTTAGATTTATACTTAGACATTTTGGTGTAATTTCCAAATTGACATAGCATATAGGTTGCAATGGTGACATATTGTAATGGCATAACACAAGAATAATCAAAGGCATCATAACCACGAACCGACCTGGTATATTACATACTTTGAATTTGTGACTTATAAACTGACATAGCATAAATGATGGTTTCAAACTTCCTTAGAATATTCTTAATTAATCTGATTTGAACTATTTTAATATTACTTAGACATATTTCTCTTGTAACAACCTGATTTTTTAAGACATGGTAATTAATTAAAAAATTAATCAATAAAGTAATAAGTTGTAAAATTATCAGAATTTGGCTATGGAAGTTGCACGGTTATGTCCATGATGATTTTATGATAAATTTACATATAAATATTATATAAACTAGAGCTATTATGAAGAAGTTATAAAAGTGACAAGTTAATTCGGAAAGAAGCTAAAAATAAAATTTACGCAAATAATTGAATTTGACTATGAACCTTTTCTATCGCGTCCATTACGATTTCCTTGGTCATTTTCATGCATAACTTATCAAAATACGAGTTCATATAAGACAGATATTGCAGAAACAAAATTAGAATATATATATATGGGGTGGGTCGATCCATGGATCGACCCAAGCAGGGGTTGGTCGACACAACTAAGAAAATAAGCACAAATTGCGCCCATGTTGGGCGAAAAGAGTTGAATTGTTTCTCTTCATACTGTGCTTAATTGGCTTGATTTATTGGTTTAACCTTCTAATTTAGCTGACATGGCTTGTTTCTAATGGTCGTGTGACGTAGCTATCCTATATTTAAATTATAAATCCAATGGTCTAAGATCCCTAGCCTAACCTATAAATACACCTCTAGACCACATTCATTCCTTACAACACAATATCTTCCCCTCTGGGTTCTCTCTTCAGACGAACCTAACCTAAATTTTTTTAGTGAAAAAAGATTTACAATAACAAATATTTATATGTACACGTATTTATACCTTTTTTTGGTTGGATCTACACAAACCATGGAGGTGAGTTTGTAATTATTATAATACTGATAATTTAGGAAAATATGGTTTCTCATTGCTGTAGAGTTTTCTGTAGTTTTTTATTTACAGTTGTCTTACAACTTTATTATCTTTCTGTTATTTAGTTTTCTCTGTAGGTCTTTTTTTGTAAAGTTATTTTCTACAGTTTTTCAGTTTTTTTCTTGCAGTTTTATTTTATTTAAATAAAGTAAGATATTCTCTCTATAACGCCCCGAAATCCCCCGATCTCTGAAGAGATGGAAAACAACGGATTGTTTTGAGAACATGACGCATCATAACATAAACAATAGAACATTTTATTGTTATTACAACAATTAACATCAGACTAGAAGATATTAGAGTATAAATAAATAATGTACATTGAAAAATATCAGAGATTTCGATTACAATGTGGTGGAAAAATAATATATAAGAATAATGTACAACGAAAATCATCTACAACCACTACTGAAAGAGATATACGGATACAAAGCTTTCCTAATATAGCTTCAGCTGTAATTCAGGATCCTGTGAAAAGAAGTATCTGCGAAAACTTAAACTACTAGCTGCTCATGTGAAAAATATGGGCACCCAAAGTTTAGGTTAAAACCATAAACTCCGAGTCAGTTATGGGACTGGTGTGAGAACTAAAACAGTTATTAAATCTTTACTTTAGAAGATGGGAAATCATCGGACCGTGCCATATAACACGGAATGGGTTTACTCCACATGATCTCAGGTTTAAATAAAATAACGCTATGCTTTTTAGAAAATGAAGGTATTATAAGACTTAGTTCCCATCACACAATGCAAAGCAAGCCGGAGGATAGAATTTTCCCTTATAATAGCCAAACATGCTCGATACATTTAAAACAAATCATTTTGATATAACTATAAGTGCATAGTGTCAAAATCAACTTCAAATATAAATGTATCAATCATAGACGACATAGGTACTATATATCATGCCGCCATACTAGTTTTACAATCAAAACCATACAACGTCATATTGGAAATTGGATTTCCATCATGAACCAAGGCAAGGGATCTTCCTTTCGATTCAAGACTCTCAAGCCCGAGCCTCAGGATTCAGCCGCAACTGCACCTGGAGCGGCAGGGCCGATCCACACTTACTTTAGTGGATTGGCAATTCCTGAACAATACATTTCCTTACCCTATGGGGCATAAAATATGGTCAGTATATCGACCATCAAGAGCCAATAGGGACTCAAATCTGAGTACCTCGCTTTCCAACAACCACATAAGTAAAATGTCTAGGCTCCATACCATGACATCACTCATAGCTAGAAAGAAACGCATGTCCTCCCTGCTGTCCTCTCCCGTTTCTGGTTCATACCAGGGTGTGAGGCTCGCGAATTAATGCTATACAAAAAGCTATGCTAATTAAAGTCGCTCTTTGATCATCATCCATAAGACTCTTCTTTTCAACAAAAGCCTTGACCATTTGCATCTCAGCATGCAACACAGACAATTCACGCGATGCAACCGATGTCTATCAATATATAACCTCTAAGCTCGTATGTCTTAGAGAAGGGTATTAAGAAAGAGAATAAATTATCTTCCACCAAGTAGATATATATTTAATAGAAATCAATCAACACAAAACGAAATCCAATGCCAAACATACATCCATTTACAAGTCCGTTTTGGGTCTGAACGAAACCGAAGGCACCTTATTACTCGTCCCATATGTCTAATATAGGAGAGAGGTCTTCGCATATCTAGTCAATCTCCAAGTATGTTTGGACGATCAACACTTATTACCTTGTCTCAGGGGATCAGCCTAATCAAGACATCAGTAATCATCCATACGATGTTACGATCTTTGGTATTCAACCACCGTCTTCATCGTCGAAATCTAGTCGCCGTATCAGTTTTTCAGAATGGGATGAACCCGGACTTTCCGAATAACTCGCGTATTTTATAATCAATAATCAAATGCTATAAAAACATATCATATGCCTCTTTCCAATTCAGAATATTCTTTTACTCAAATATTCACATTTTTAGGGAAAGGTTCCCATTAATTTATCAAAGATAAATTCTTTTAAATTTAATCTTTAATCTTCCTTTGGATATCGATCTCAAAAGATTTTTATTCCATCCTTTAACAATTCTAAACCAAATTAAGGTTTATAAAACTAATCGGGATTATCGAGCCTTACCGAAGTAATCATTTATTTATTTTCCAATCCCAACCTATTCATCCCATGGAGCAAAACTGGTAGTACTCCACATTTAACACCCACGGAGTTCTCGATAAATTTAATTACCATTTCACATTCAAATCTAATTAAAGATTTAACTATCGCCTGGAGTAAAACTGGTGGTACTCCGTTCTCAATCATTTCTCTTGTTTGATAAATTTAATTATCTCATTCACTTTCCAATCTAATTAAAGATTCATTAAAACTCCATCTTAGTTTTAATCTCTAAAATCATTTCTTTATGATTATTCAACTTTAAGAAATTATTCTTATCTTTAACTGGGTTAAAGAATCAATGTCATTTATAACACAATTCATGATAAACCCAAATCCACTTCCATTAATTATGGAATCTTCACGGAAAACAGATCAATATATATAATTGATATAAATTTCCGTATCATACTAATAATATTAATGGAATAATGGCATAGCCCTTTAAATTCCATATATAGTACCGGTCTTCCTTTACAGAAGCTTATCTCGATTATTACCAAATAGAATTCCATTCAATTCCAATTTAATATATTAAATTGGAAAAACTTTCCTTGGAAAATTCCATTAATCTTATTTAAAAGATTTATAAGTTCCAAATCATAACTTCACTGTTAATTGGGTTAAAGAACGAATGTTATTTAAAACACAGTTCACGGCAAACCCAAAATCCAATTCGATATTAAATCTAAGGCTCCGAATAGAAATTTTATCGGCTTATATTCAATATCAAATTCTAAAACCAACGAATATCATATTAGGAATAACGATATCTGTATCTTCCAAATTCCTCAACAATATCCGTGTAATCACAGAATCAAATATTGAAATATTCTGAAGATAATTTCCATTTCAAATCCATTCCAATTTATTCATTGGAAAATTTTGGTTATATTAAAACCATTTACCAATCCAATTTATTTATTTCTAAAAATAATTAGTTTTTTGTTCTAGTTATTGACTAGTTCACTTTGATAAAAATATATTTTTATCATTTCAAAACTGGAATTTTTCATCCAAAATCTTTCCAAATCATTTATTATGATTTTACAAAATTTTCCCATATTTTCAATAATTTATTATCGCCATTTCAGTTGGTTTCCAATAACGGCCACCGAACTGCATCCATAACGACCTTTTCTGTAATTGATTTGGACATAATTTGAAATCCAACAGTTCAAATTTAAATCTCTTATATTCATTGGAAAGCTATTTTCGGTAAGAACCCAAGGTATTGGTTTTTGGAGAATCCGACGGTCAGATCTCCTGTTACATCCATTTGAAGCTAATGGTTGAAATTCACGAACCGTCGCTGCGCGGCTCATTCTATTCAAGCCATTAAATATATATAATATATATCATCGATTTCCATTTAAAACATGTTTTATAAATCGTTTATAAATTCATTTCAAAATGATTTCAACTTCATTTTCAATTTTTAATAAAAATTGAATATTCTATATCATTATAATATTAAAATGATAATATTTTCAAAATATCAGATTTTGAAATCAATTCTTTTCGATATTCATTATAAAATGAATAAAATCGATCAATAAACTCGTTCGGGGAAAAATGGTGTTTAACTACTTTCTCGGCTTCATATGTTCCAATATTTTCGTCTCCATCCAGAATCGGACATCAAAGTCATATTTTAATTCTTCACTTAATATTATTTTAAAATTGTAACAATCCGGAAAATCAGAACCAATTTAAAATTTTGATTTTAGCAATTTTAGTGAATTTTGAATATTTAAAATGAATTATTTTAAATAATAACGACTAGAAATTTATTTTAATAGAATTAGAACGTATATATTTATATAGATCGAAGTTAGAATATAAATATTTATTTCAATTATAAAAGGAATTGAAAATGGCGCGGTAGTTTGAAAATTTCGATTTTATATTTCAAATGAATGTACAGGATTCAAAATAAACCGGATTTTAGCAAAATCAGAAATATTAGAATCTATTTGAAAATATCTTTCCGACGAATCTGAAAAATAAAAATTTCATAGCGGGAATAAAAAATTATGCCCAGTTGAAAATTCAGAATAGTCGCTATGGAAATATAGCCCTTAAAAATGGCGATTTTGCAAACGACCTTCGTTTTCGATGAAACCACTTTTGTTGGATCCGGAATGTCAAATTATTGCTAGATTCCAAAATTCATAATTTTTGGAATCAATATGTGAGCGTGGAATAAGAAAACATGTTTTGACTGTTTTAGTCAATTTGGATCGACCAGAAAATGGCCATTTTCCAAACGGTCTCCAAATTCGACGAAATTAGTTTTATTAGGACCGTATCATCAAAACAAAGCTAGAAATAATTTTTCTGGAATTTTTGGGATTCGTATGTGACCCCAGTATATTGAAATGTATGTTCAAAATTGAATATATAGATTTATATTTTAATTTTGGAGAAAACGGATCGAAACAGCCAAACTGGTTAACGATACATATCCCATTGTGTTCGGGATGAGGGTAATTAGCTAGGGGCGACAGTCGTTGGGTTTGAATTAAAAACATACTTTTTGAAATTAAAAATATTTATTTCTTTTATAACACACCCACCTCCTTTCCCTCTTCTCTCTCCTCCTACAGAAATCGATTTTATAAAAGAAAAACAAAACAAAACAAAACCCAAGTCGCGATCCGTCCCAGGCCTCGCCGCCGCGTCAGGCGCAGCCATCGCCGACCCATCCAACTCTGGCGACCCCCCTCTCTCTCCAGTCCATCAATTTCTTCTCCCCCTCGATTCGATGATACCGCGAGCCCCCAATCCAACCCTAGCTGATGCAACCCCACAAAACTATTACCACTTGTCCATCGATCACATCCGACCATAGCGCTTCCACCTCGAGCCACCCGTCATCCATGGAAGAACGCAACAACCCTTCCCTCTTCCAAATTTTAAACTGTAAGTCTTTATTTATTTAGTTTATTTATTTTTGTTTTGTTTATTTAAAGTAAATGATTTTATAAAATAAAAAAATCAGTTTTTTTATGTAATAGAGAATAGATATGAGAAAGATTAGATTTTTTTATGAGAAAGAGTAGATTTTTCATTGTAGAAAAATTCGATCTTTATACGAGAGGTAGAGATATAAAAATATAATTTTTATATAGAAAGAAGCATTGTAAAAATATATGATTTCTATCTATATTGAGTAGCGATAAAAATATGATTTTTATCTATGTAGCGTTAAAATAAAAATGTAATCTTTTTATATGTTGTAGCGAAAGAAAGATATGATTTTGATGATATGAACTTCGCTAGAAAGATATGATTTTGATGAAATGAACTTCGCTAGAAAGATATGATTTTTAATCGAATAAAAATATGATTTTTATATTGTAGAGATAATAAAAATTTGATTTTTATATTATAGAGATAATAAAAATATGATTTTTATTATAGAGAATATAAAAATATGATCTTTACATAGGAAGTAGCGATATAAAAACGTGATTTTTTAATGCAAACAGTATATTAAAAATATGATTTTTACTATGAATAGCGTGAAAAGGAGTGCGATGGAACGGACTAAAATCAAAACAAAATCCGAACCGTTCAGAAATAAAGAATGGAGAAGTGGATCCCAAAGGTGAGAAATCCTCACTTTAATTTTATTTGCTAGTAATACTAGGATGCAGACGGTGCTTAGAAGAACCCGACACCCGTCGTCCACAAACAATAGACAACTTGTTTGTTTGTTTGATTGTGTTGTGAAAATTGATTGTGTGATGTGAAATGGAATAAATATTTTATAGTTAAAAATATAATTTTTAACGTGTATATAAAATAAATATTCCTAAACAAATCGGACAATTTGTTTATGTACATACATTTGACTAATATTGATTGGGACGATAAATTTTACACATCGCCCAACTGCACAAATAAAATTCATTATTTGTTGATTGAAACCCCACACGGGTATTAGGATGATATTGGACACACACTAATCCCAATATTTTGTTGTATGTCATTCGATTGGTTGACAAGCTGTGTAAGCGTTAAATATTTACATTTGATGCTTATACAGTGTAGAATGCACTATGGATAATGGTTGACTGTGTTTGATTGTTGTCGTATACATGTGTGTATGAAATCCATATAAATAACATTATATGGTAATTGACCGTATCTGATTCCAGTTCAGAAAGAATGAATATTTTAAAATAACGAATATTTTAAAATAATATTCAGTAACAGATCGAAATGTGATTTTGATGTCCGATTTGGGATGAACACGAAAATATTTAAATATATAAAGCCGTGTTGATTAGTTATGCGCCATTTGGACGCGAATGATATTTATATCGATTTTATTCATTTTTATAATGAATATCGGAAAGGAATTGATTTCAAAATCTAATGTTTTGAAAATATTATAATTTATATATCGATGATATGGAATAT